>MEHQ01003287.1:142326-227024 GCA_008828725.1 Saccharina japonica | reverse complement strand
CGTGCCTATCTACGCATGCCTGAAAGCGCCTACGGCGTGCCTGAAAGGCTAGGGCCTAGGATGATGTGTTCTTCCGTGTAAACCGATTTTTAAGAATTCAAACCGATTTTCATATGCCCGAGCCGAAAACGCCGACAAACGAGAAAATCAGTATTTTTTGGTCTGCCGATTTTGGTCAAGCAGGCCTTTTCACTTTTCACGCTTTCTTTGCCTCTTTGGCTCCGATTCACAGCCCTGAGTGATACGCATCTGCTCGTCGTATGTGTAGCAGATAAACGAGCCCGCGAACGTGTTGTTGTTGTTGCTATAATTAGTACCCGGAGTATGTTTTGAGTTCTGATCGTACCACTGCTGCTGCTGCTGTTGTGGTGGAGCATTGCGTTTCAGAATAAGTCTTACAAGGCGCCTGTCATAGGGCCACCTGCCTGCGCGATTGGGACAACAACAGCAGTAGTAGCAAGCAGCCGGCGAGTAGCTCTTTAGCGCAGAAGGGCATAACGAAAACTGGTATAGACCCTCGATCCTCGATAGACCTCGCTATTAATAGTAGTGTATAAAAAACCATAGATGCCTCGATCAGCGCGACAGCAACAACAGCACCACCGCCACGGACATGTACAGGGTAGTCGGAGGCCCTCCAGCATCACCATCAGGTACCGCCACTGATACTAATACTGCTGGCTCGTGTACGCCGAGCCTGCTACCTCCAGGAGCGAGGAGCGATGACGAGATATTCGGAAGTAGCGTGTGGAGGGTCGTCCAAGGAACGGCCAAAGTAGGTGATGATGGTGACACCAACAACACCACCACCAGTACGAGTACCACCGGCGGAATGTTTGGGAGAGGCGCGCGACGTCAGGACAACGGTAGGCTCGTGACGGTCTTTCTCGTGGTGAACTTCATAATCGGGAGCGGGATCCTGAACACGCCGCAGACGTTCAGGAACAGCGGGCTGGCGGCGACGACCGTGCTCTACTTTGTCGCCTGTGAGTTGTGTCGTGTTTGGGTGTTTGGTGTTCATCTCTCTCATCCAGGCTTGTGTTCGCATGTGAGATACCGCAGTACTGCTGTACGAGTAGTACAGGACACCTAATAAGAAACAGGCTATTAATAATAAGGAAACCAGGCTGATATTTAGAGGAAAATAAGAAATTCAGGAGTTGATATATTGAAATTAGTGTAGAAGGCACCCCTATCAAATAAGAAATCCAGCCTGGGCTAGATTTCCTGTTTCTTATTACGTGTCCTGTACTGCTGTACCGTACTGCGTATGTAAGGGTATACACGTACACCTGGTAAACAAAGCAGTACCGTTCCTCTAACAAGAAACCTGAAATCAGGCTCAGACCGACTTTCTTATTCTGGACGCGCGCGAACGCACACTTTCTGATGTTCTACTTTCTTATTTCGGCCGCAGAGGCGACTACTGCTTGCTGCCGTAAATGCTGTCACACCGTTGTAAACCATCTGCTTTCAAGCTTTTATGTGTCCAGCGGGGCGGTGGTGCCAGAGTGCCTTGCGCCCACGCCAGCCACAGGCAGGGGTAAACCTTTGGCACTGACCTCGGCTGGAAGCTTTCCTGTTTTTTTCAAAATTTGAAGCTGAATTTCTTTTGCTTTATTTACTCGTACTGCTTGGCCGTGCAAGACTAATTATTATGCAGTGGGGGTCCCAGTTTGATCGGTGGGTTGCCAGTAGGCGACCATAACCGCACTAAAGTGGGACCCACCGTAGTGAGGTACCGCACTAAAGTGGGTCCCACTGTAGTGGGGTACCAGGTATACCGCACTAAAATGGGATTTAGGGCGAAATATTTAGGGCTGGGCACTGGCACCGTATGTACTGGCAGTAGTAATCTACTGATTGACCTGGCCAGTATATTCGCCAGTAAGTTTTTTACTACGCACCTCCAAGAAATACGCCTATAGTACGGAAACCCACGAAATGCGTTTCGGAAGGACAGAGGAGGAGAAAGGAGAGACAGTACACTGCTGAAATCCAGTATACTGATTGATTTTTACGACAACAGACAGTATAATCGCTACTGACTGAGTCAGCCAGTGCCCAGCCCTAGAAATATTAGATTGAGCTGCGTAGTAGTGCGGGGACCGGTCTTGAACCCGAAATACTGAAGTGATCGGGGCGACCAGGGCCGCTGTACGTTATAGGGCCAGTTTTATAGGCCATCTCGTATGGAAGGTTTTCGAAAGCCGGAAAAAAATACTCGAAGCTCTGTTTTCTATAAACGCGCTTTCACATGTTTCACAGCCGGGAGTCGAACTGAATTGGGCTCGCTCTTCTCGGAATACTTGCCGTACGTTGGCGAGAGATACCTAGATCCGTTGTTTACCGTGTTGTCATTCTCGGAGAAAAAAGTCAAAGGCAGATAAATATATATATATGTTTCGTTTCATCTTGACCCCTTTAGGACGGCACTTACTTCCCGTTTGGGGACAAATTACCTGGAAATAAAGTGAAATACATGTTTATGTACAGCCAGTGCAGTACTAAAAGGGTTAAAGCGGCCTGTTTTTCGAATACATCGTGCGTATCCGAAACTGATTTTGAGGAAACTGGAGTATGTCGATAATGTTTTAAAATTATATCCTGACGAAATGGCAAGCGGCGTTGGATGCCTCTCCCGGAATGGCTGGTGGGAATGGAAGAAAAGCGGGCCCGATTCGAACGTTTCCCGGGTTAAACACGTCTCTCTGTGTAGTAGGTCTTGAAGCCTTCATTTTCAGGTTTTAAAACCGATTCGCGAATCCATTTGCTTTCATTACGAATCGATTTGAAATCGAAGTTTTTTGTTATGAATCGAATCGAAGTGTCATCTGACTGGTACAATAATGAATCACCAGGAAGGCATTTATTTGTAAGTTGGGACGAGGGCAAGTCGATCCGACCGAATTGAAAATGAACTCCCAAAACACACATTTTGGTGTGTGTGTGTGTTCTTCACATTAAACCTTCCTTTCTACCCGTCGACATCCAGCACACCCAGTGTCCGTGCCGATTCATCATCCTAAAAAGGTACCAGTTCTGTGGTCACAAAACTACGACACAGAGATACTACACTCAGTGCAGTAAGCAGAGCAGACCATGCAATGCCATATGCGACAGGCAAGACCTACCCTGCTAGCAATCCAGGTGCATGCAAGAGAAAAAAAAGAGAAAAGAAAGAAAAAAGCGAAAAGGAAAAATAATAGAAAGTAAACATACTGAAGCAAATCAACAATCAAGCAACCAAACAAAAGCATGACAAAATGAACATCATTGCAAATGCAATCGGATCCTCCACTTTTCTGTTTTACCACACAAATGCCGTGAAGATGCCACCATCCGGCCACCACACCCTCCACAACCATTTAGTTGTGACCGTCTTGGGGCTGTGGCGTGCGTTCTGAAAATAATAGGTATACGAGTGCGTACGCACGAGTACTGCTGTCTGTTCCCCTGCCACACACATGGCATGGGTGCGTGTTGGTACTATTATATTAATACTCGTTCGTGCGGTGGGTATATTTGCCAGCTGGGCACTGACGCCTCGTCGTACGTACCTGGTACGGTACTGATGCGGAGGCGCGACGGTCGGGTACCTAACTAAAGAGGGACCGGTCTCACTTTAGTGCGGTCCACTTTAAAATTACAAAATTACGCGTAGTTCGGTCCCGCACTAAAGTGGGGCGAAGGCGTAAACAAGAGATTTTGACCGTTCTAAAGTGGGGCCCCGCACTATAGTGTACCGCACTAAATTGGGACCCCCACTGATGTATGCTGTACGACGTATGTGATACCTACCGTACTCATCATGGATGGTATCATAGTTACCGCATTTCACAGAGCTGTGAAGTGCCGGGAATCATCTATTTCAGCGGAAAATCACTCTCGCCATTATGTACTGCTTTTAAATTCAAGGGGTTGTTTTCGTTGTTCTGACATTAACTGATCGCGGAGAAGATTGCCCGTGGTCACAGGACAGGCTCCAAAAAAAAGCTCTGCAGTAGGATACAGTACCGGCCCGCTCATGAGAAACCAGAAATCGGGCTTAGGCTGACTTTTTTATTTGAGAAAGGGGAGTGTCCGACACTAACTTCAGTATAATAGCTGTCGACTTTCTTGTTTCCCCCGTAATGTTTAGGCTGAGTTTCTTGTGGGGCACTTTCTTATGAGAGGGCCGGTAGTGTAATACCTCCGAGAAAAATAATATGATACATAAAACACGAAGTACAACGCAGTACGATATACCAGGTACATCAAAACCTGCTGTGGCCTGTGGCACATCGTACAACCTCAACCAAGGGAAAACGAGATCAATCTAGAGGAAAAAAATGCAAAAATAATGAGAACGAGAAAAAGGAGGGGTGTATTCTTATGATCCCCGTATATATCATATGTACCCAAAGATTGTCGTCGAAATCCCTGACGAACACGAAAGAGCGAAAGAGCGCAGTAGTCGACGAACCTTGATATTAATAGCTTGATAGTGAATCTTCCCAAGGTAACTATTTCGGCACTCTGGTTGGCCAAGGGTATATTATACGCGGTTCAATCAACTTGGAGTCTTTCCCAGCCACAGGCAGCATCCCGAGTCGACTTACGAGTCTTTCCAAGCACAGCATCCAAGCCGGCCGAGTCAATTTAGAGTCTTACCAAGCACAGCATCCCAGCACTGACCACTGGCACAGGGTTAGGGTTAGGGTTCGGTTCGGAGGGTCGGCTTCAGGCGCCGACCCAAAACCTGCGTACATATTCACTATCAAAGTGTGTCCACCCCTTCACGAAAGCGCGTCTGTTCGGGTAGTGTCACCTACGCCCGCTTGGACTGCGCTCCCGGTTTGGGGGCATATTGCTTGGAAATAGACTCAGACATACGTTTCGGTACAGTGCAGTACTACAAGGGTTAGACTACCGTAGTCATGTACTATTTGTATTACCTTAAGGGTTGCACTCCCGTTTTGGGCACGAATTACTTGAAATTTGAGTACAAGTAATTTGAGTCATACATGAGTTAATGTACCGTGCAGTACTAAAACGTACCAGGTATATCTATCTATTATATTCTTCTCCCTCATTCGCAAAATTAATTAATTATACCCCCCCATACCACGAACAACCTCGTACCTAACGAGTACATGTATATACACTTATATCGATAATTATACCTGGGGTATATGAACATGATGATGTGTGAGTTATATAGTTCGTCTGATGCCCAAAAAACAGTACTTTAATCAAGTGATCTTTGATGCCCACTTTATCATTGCAACTTAGAGTGGAGCAAATGCAAACAAAAAAAAACAAAAAAAAAACGTCCCACACACGTTCAAAACGCACGCTTATCCCTACGCCGGCATGCCCGGCACCGTCTTCTTACGTCGCAGGCTGGGATACTGTACTCGTAGTACAACTCGTACGTGCGCCGTGCCTGTCGTCGTGGCCACAGCGATTCGCGGCTGCTCTGCGTACGGGTATTGCAGCAGTGCGGTTGCTACTTTTAACCTTTGCTGAGATTGTATCGTTCATCCTCGTTCTGGTCGTACTCGTATCGTATGATACGTACGTGGCCTTCTGTCACCGTACGCGACGAAAGCACCACTGCTTTAGAAACGGANTAGGGATGGGCACTGGCACAGTATGTACTGGCAGTAGTAATCTACTGATTGACCCGGCCAGTACATTCGCCGGTAGGTTTTTTCTCACGTACGTCCAAGAAACACGCCATATCACAGTACGGAAACCCACTAAATGCGTTTCGGAAGGAGAGGGGAGAGGGGAGAAAGGAGAGACACTACACTGCTGCAATCCAGTAAACTGATTGATTTTGACGACAGTATATATATTTATAAAATGCCAGGTATGCTTTTATTTTCACCTTATCAATAGTCGGTCGCCCCGATTGTCTAGAGGTAACCTCGAACGCTTCTGAACGTTGATGTCTGGAGTTCGAATCTCACGTTGGTCGGACTTTTGAGTTTATTTGCAAAAATAAATAAAAAACGGAATCAACTGCTGAGAGCGCCAATTAATAGTAGCGTGGGTAGGCACAATTCGATGCGAGTCGACGAGGGAAGGAAAGGCTGAAGCCTTCTCGCGATAAAAATGCAAGGCAAGAACCGTAGTGGGGGAGGAGGGAGAGGAGCCTACTTTGTGACCCCGGATCTGAGTTACGACTAGGGAGGAGAGAGAAAGGAAGGGCGAAGATAATAAATGGGATGGACAAAAAAAAAAAAAAAAAAAAAGTATTCCGAGTATTTAGGCCACCAGTACTCTAATACTCTCAGTACTCGGAGTACGAAAAATACTCGAAGTCTTTTTGCTAATAAACGCGCTTTCACACCTGTTTCACAGCCGGAGTCGAACTGAATTGTGGCTCGCGCTCCCTTCTCGGAATACTTGCCGACGTTGCGAGAGATACCTAGACCGCTTGTTTACCGTGTCTGTCATGTCTCGGCAGATAATAAAGTCAACGTGGCCTCGATTCCCGAGATCGAGTGTATATTCTGTAGCACGCCGAGTTCTCGTCGGTAGAAAAAAAGGAGGACGGTTCTGGGTCCTAAAATGGCCGTAGACACCGATTCCGTCATGTAGATTTTCAAACATAAAGTTTCAAGGCCACTTTTTGGCCAAAACGTACTTCGCGGAGCCGATTTCACCCCGACAACCGCCGATTCGAACATGCTACATCGCATACATCGACTCGGCTGGGTCGAATTAGATACAAAGTACATCACTTCCGTGGCTGTACGACACGAACTCAGCGTGCTACAGCTGTTTTCTGGTTCCTGGGCCTTTGTGGGCAAAAATGGGTTTCGGGCCGGATTGGTAGTGTTGCGGAACTGGTGAAGCTCTGAAAAGTTGGTCATAGACACTTCTAGGTGTGCGGATGCGATTCCGCTGGTCAGATTGTGCGCCCGGTGTCGGGAAGGTGGTATTTTGGGGTGTTTCTTGGCCAAAATGGCCCTCAAATTGCCCTCAAATGGCCCAAAACAAATATTTTCAACCATGGAAAGAGAATAATAACGTATAAAAATCCAAAATAATATGGTTTATTGCATCGCCTGTTTTGCTTTTCCTATACATTAAATCATATAAAACTTACAGATTGGCTGAAACCCGACCTTCCCGCCCCCAAGCACACAATCTGACAAGCGGAATCGATTCTACACCCCCAGAAACCACTATGACTCATTTTTCGGACCTTAGACAGTTCGGCAACACCACGAACTGAAAATCGCTACACTCAATCTCGGATCGCGCGCCAAAGGCATTGATAAATCCATACTAGGTGTCGTCTCATCTTTGACCCTCTAGGAGATCGGCACTTAACCTTTCGTCTGGGACAAAATTACCCTCGAAACTAAAGTGAAATACCACTGCCCTTTCATGTACATCAGTGGCAGTACTAAGGTAATCGCCTGCTTTTCGAATAAATCGCATCCGAACCTGATTTTGAGGAAACTGGAGTATGTCGACAACGTTTCAAAATGATATCCTGAAGAAATGGCAAGCGGCGTTGAATGCCCCTCCCGAAATGGCTGGTGGGAATTCAACAAAATCGGCCCCGATTCGCCCGTTTCCCGGGTCAAAACACGCCTGTGAAGGTGTTGAACCCTCCATTTTCAGGTTTCAAAACCGATTCGGAAGCCCATTTGCTTTCATTACGATCGATTTGAAAATCCGAAGTTTTTTGTTTCAGTGAAATCAGCAAAATCGAAGTGTCATCGGATGTACACATAATGAATCTACCAGGAAGGCCATTTATTTGTGAAGTTGGGACGCAGGCAAAGTCGACTCGAGCCCGAATTTGAAAATGAAACTCCCAAAAGCACCACATTCTCTGTGTGTGTGTGTGTGTGTGTTCTTCACATTAAACCTTCCTTTCTACCCGTCGACATCCAGCACACCCAGTGTCCGTGCCGATTCATCATCCTAAACAGGTACCAGTTCTGTGGTCACAAAACTACGACACAGAGATACTACACTCAGTGCAGTAAGCAGAGCAGACAATGCAATGCCATATGCGACAGGCAAGACCTACCCTGCTAGCAATCCAGGTGCATGCAAGAGAAAAAAAAGAGAAAAGAAAGAAAAAAGCGAAAAGGAAAAATAATAGAAAGTAAACATACTGAAGCAAATCAACAATCAAGCAACCAAACAAAAGCATGACAAAATGAACATCAATATGCAAATGCAATCGATCCTCCATTTCTGTTTTAACCACGAGCAAATGCCGTGAAGAATGCAGACCAGTCGCCACCACACCCTCCACAACCATTTAGGTTGTGAACCTGTAATTGGGGCTGGTGTGCGTGCGTTCTGAAATAATAGTATACGAGTGCGTACCGCACGAGTACTTGCTGCTGTTCCCTGCCACCTAACATGGCATGGGTCGCGTGTTTGGTACTATTGATATTAATACTCGCTCGTACGCGGTTGGAGCCTCACCACCTCTCCTCACCACTCGCAACTGACGCCTCGTCGTACTGTGACCTGGTACGTGTACTGATGCGGAGGCGCGACGTCGGGTACCTTTATATCTAAAGAGGGACGAGTCTCAACTTTAGTGCGGTCCACTATTTAAAATTATCAAAATTACGCCGTAGTTTCGGTCCAACGCACTAAAGGTGGGGCGAAGGCGTAAACAAGAGATTTTTGACCGTTCTAAAGTGGGCCCCGCACTATAGTGTACCCGCACTAAATTGGGCCTCCCACCTGTGTATGCTGTATGCGAGAGTAATGTGATATCTACCGACTCATAGCATGGATGGTATACTATGTTACGCGGCATTTCACGAGAGATCCGGTGGCACAAGGTAGAGGCGGAACTGAGTAGACAGCGCCACGCATCCGTTGCGGGGGGTGCAAAAGGGAATGGGAAGGGGGGGGGCAACAGTCGTACGGAAACCGCGGCTGATGAGAGCAGGAGGGAAACAGCCGACAGGGTAGCAAGGTACCAGGCTGACTAGTAAGTCCCACCTAGACTACCCGTGCCGCGCACCTCTGTAGCCGCTTCGAACGCGGCACTGTTTCTGGTGGTCTTTCTTTCCCTTTGTTTGTTTGTTTGATTTTTTTTCTTATTTTTCTTTTTTTCATTTTTCTTTTTGCTTGTTGTATTGCCTGTTGTTGCTTCTCAAGGGGGGCACGACAGCGATGCTACAACCCCTCGCATCATTTGCTTCGTTTACTTTGTTTCACTTATTTATGTTACCGTGATCGCTTTTGCCTTTGTTTCTCCGCCTTCCGTATTTGTCCTAGGACTTTCTTTGGTGGCTTAGCTACGTACGTATTCATTTTGGTTTTGTCATTCCCCGTTCCTTTCCTGGACTCTCGTGTGTGYCACGAGYACGAAACGGAATTGAGTAGGAAGTGCCACGTATCCGTTGTATGGGTGGCGCCCAAGGGAATGGAGACGGAGGGTGGGGGGGGTTCGTAGGGAAACCGCGGCGGACGAAAGCAGGAAAGAGACGGCAAACAGAGTAGGTACCAGTACCAGACCGACTAGCTGGTAGAACCTGCCTGTACTACGGACACAAACCTGCCTCGGCTGGCTTCGGTGTGCTCCGGCTGGCTGTCCTATCCTGTCGTTCTCAGTCTTGCTCTGTTGGCGCTGTTTCGGTCCATTTTATTTTCTTTCATTTCATTTGGTTTTTTATTGGAGGTCGCATCTCCTCTGGGAGAAGCACGACACTTTCTTTCTTTTTTTGTCATGCTTTTATTTGGTTGCTTGATTATTGATTTGCTTCAGTATATTTACTTTTTATTATTTTTTCTTTTCGCTTTTTTCTTTTTTCTCTTTTTTTCTCTTGCATGCACCTGGATTGCTAGCAGGGTAGGTCTTGCCTGTCGTATATGGCGTTGCATTGTCTGCTCTGCTTACTGCACTGAGTGTAGTATCTCTGTGTCGTAGTTTTGTGACCACAGAACTGGTACCTTTTTAGGATGAAGAATCGGCACGGACACTGGGTGTGCTGGATGTCGACGGGTAGAAAGGAAGGTTTAATGTGAAGAACACACACACACACACAGAGCTGTGAAGTGCCGGGAATCATCTATTTCAGCGGAAAATCACTCTCGCCATTATGTACTGCTTTTAAATTCAAGGGGTTGTTTTCGTTGTTCTGACATTAACTGATCGCGGAGAAGATTGCCCGTGGTCACAGGACAGGCTCCAAAAAAAAGCTCTGCAGTAGGATACAGTACCGGCCCGCTCATGAGAAACCAGAAATCGGGCTTAGGCTGACTTTTTTATTTGAGAAAGGGGAGTGTCCGACACTAACTTCAGTATAATAGCTGTCGACTTTCTTGTTTCCCCCGTAATGTTTAGGCTGAGTTTCTTGTGGGGCACTTTCTTATGAGAGGGCCGGTAGTGTAATACCTCCGAGAAAAATAATATGATACATAAAACACGAAGTACAACGCAGTACGATATACCAGGTACATCAAAACCTGCTGTGGCCTGTGGCACATCGTACAACCTCAACCAAGGGAAAACGAGATCAATCTAGAGGAAAAAAATGCAAAAATAATGAGAACGAGAAAAAGGAGGGGTGTATTCTTATGATCCCCGTATATATCATATGTACCCAAAGATTGTCGTCGAAATCCCTGACGAACACGAAAGAGCGAAAGAGCGCAGTAGTCGACGAACCTTGATATTAATAGCTTGATAGTGAATCTTCCCAAGGTAACTATTTCGGCACTCTGGTTGGCCAAGGGTATATTATACGCGGTTCAATCAACTTGGAGTCTTTCCCAGCCACAGGCAGCATCCCGAGTCGACTTACGAGTCTTTCCAAGCACAGCATCCAAGCCGGCCGAGTCAATTTAGAGTCTTACCAAGCACAGCATCCCAGCACTGACCACTGGCACAGGGTTAGGGTTAGGGTTCGGTTCGGAGGGTCGGCTTCAGGCGCCGACCCAAAACCTGCGTACATATTCACTATCAAAGTGTGTCCACCCCTTCACGAAAGCGCGTCTGTTCGGGTAGTGTCACCTACGCCCGCTTGGACTGCGCTCCCGGTTTGGGGGCATATTGCTTGGAAATAGACTCAGACATACGTTTCGGTACAGTGCAGTACTACAAGGGTTAGACTACCGTAGTCATGTACTATTTGTATTACCTTAAGGGTTGCACTCCCGTTTTGGGCACGAATTACTTGAAATTTGAGTACAAGTAATTTGAGTCATACATGAGTTAATGTACCGTGCAGTACTAAAACGTACCAGGTATATCTATCTATTATATTCTTCTCCCTCATTCGCAAAATTAATTAATTATACCCCCCCATACCACGAACAACCTCGTACCTAACGAGTACATGTATATACACTTATATCGATAATTATACCTGGGGTATATGAACATGATGATGTGTGAGTTATATAGTTCGTCTGATGCCCAAAAAACAGTACTTTAATCAAGTGATCTTTGATGCCCACTTTATCATTGCAACTTAGAGTGGAGCAAATGCAAACAAAAAAAAAAAAAAAAATTGTCCCACACACGTTCAAAACGCACGCTTATCCCTACGCCGGCATGCCCGGCACCGTCTTCTTACGTCGCAGGCTGGGATACTGTACTCGTAGTACAACTCGTACGTGCGCCGTGCCTGTCGTGGTGGCCACAGCGATTCGCGGCTGCTCTGCGTACGGGTATTGCAGCAGTGCGGTTGCTACTTTTAACCTTTGCTGAGATTGTATCGTTCATCCTCGTTCTGGTCGTACTCGTATCGTATGATACGTACGTGGCCTTCTGTCACCGTACGCGACGAAAGCACCACTGCTTTAGAAGCGGGCGGGGTCTCTGAAGGCCCCTAGATAACGCCCCCTCCTCCTACCTCTGCTCGTGTTCAAAGCCGTCCCGAGTTCGCGAAGCTTGGTCATGTCGCATTCCTACTTACCAGGTACCACGGGTGGTCCTCGGGAAAACAAGCATACGTATTCCACCCCATACCAGGTACCAGGTACGAGCAGGTACCAGAGATCACCAACAACCATCCTCAAGTCAAGCACCGCCACTATTACCACACCACCAGCTGAGCACCAGCACCAGCAGAAACGTGTCTCTGGTGGTGGTGGTGGTGGTGGCTGTGTTTGCTTGTTTTGGTTTCTAAAACAAATCTCGATCACTCTGCGATGGCAAGAAATATACGATTTTTGTGAATGCGGCGCAATAAGGTGATACCAGGATACCAGGTATCATACCAGGCTAGACGGTGCCGCGAGACACCATATAGTAGCTCTTCAACGACACACAACGTTCAGAGCCATGCCCAGGTGACATGCTCACGTGACATCCTCGCGAGCCTGCATCATGCTGTAATCATGCTGTCTGTGCACGCACGTATATACGTACATAAATAACCCTAACTTAGTCTTGTTGCGTATGTCTTCAAATGTATGCGTATATATATGTTTCCAGTCTGTCTTGTCCGTTCACGGAACAGCAACGGACCGCCTTGCGGTTTTTCGTTTTGCGCAATCCTCTGCTGTGCGGTGCTGTGCGACTTCTTCTCTTGCATTTTATTTCATTGTACGTACATACAATGTGCCTGCTGTATAACGTACATATGATACAATGTGCCTGCTGTATATACGCAGGCAGAGTATGCAGAATTTGTGCCCTTTGTTATAGTTTTCACGAAAAACTCGGTATGCATGCATGCATGAGTCAAATGATCTCGATCATCACTTGACCAGCACAGCCACAGTCTCGCGAGGGATTTTGCAAGGCCCTTTCGCAATGACCGCGAGACAACCGACAACAACGAACAACGTGCTCTCAGGAATAGCCAGCCCCCCCCCTGTCCCCCCTGGCCACACATCTATTTCAAATATGTTGTCCATCAAACAACCCGCATTGATTCGGAGTCAATCCCCTTCGTTTCTATTTCCTTATCCATTTGTACTCCTATTAAGAATCTTCCACAGATGCTCCGAGTATACTCGGAGTATCGAGTATTTTTCGTACTCCGAGTACTGAGAGTATTAGAGTACTGGTGGCCTAAATACTCGGAGTACTTGGAGTATGAACAGTACTGAAGGCCCAAATACTCCGAGTACTGGGAGTATGAGCAGTACTTATACTCGAGTACAAGCAGTACTCGGAGTAAAAACATCTAAATTAATCGGAGTACTCCGAGTATCGAGAGTATTGGACACCGAAATACTGCGAGTGCACAAAGTACCTGAAGTATTTTTTCTCGAAAATACTCTAATATTACTCCGAGGTAATGGGAGCATCTGTGAATTGTTGAAATGCTATAAACGCCAGTCACATGCTCCCAGACACCTGGKSGGAATGACGGCCGAGTCTTTAAAATGATGCAAACATGCTCCTAAAGTACTTCACACTCCGAGTATACTCCGAGTATCGAGTACATTTCGTACTCCGAGTACTTAGAGTATTAGAGTACTGGCGGCCTGAATACTCGGAGTACTTGGAGTATGAGCAGTACTGAAGCCCCAAATACTCGGAGTACACGGAAGGAGTATGCGCAGTATCGGACCCCGAAATACTCGGAGTACAAGCAGTATCGAGAGTGTTCATACCCAAAATACTCCGAGTACGAGCAGAGTATCCCGGAGATTGAACCCCGAAATACTCCGAGTACACGAAGTACCTGAAGTATGCTTTCTCCAATACTCCTTACTTTACTTCAAGGTACTCGGAGCATCTGTGGAATCTTCGTCGTCAATTTGTTTCCAATTTTATTCCTATTATATTTATTTGAGCCTCTATCATCTTTACTACTTGCTTCAATGGCCCTACCGCCGTGGGGGCGGGAGGGCCTCTTATTCCCTAGTTATACATATGATACACAAAGGCTTAAAGTATATATACTACTCTGTTAAACAGGAATTAATCAGTATTACCTCGTACCCCTACCTGATTTATAATTTACTACCAGGTACAGTAGTAGTACCCCGAAATATGCCAGGGCGGGGCCGGTATAGCGGACAAAAACAAAAATACCATACGTAGCATAACTGGGCCACGATCCACACCCTATGACGCAATCCACTGATCAGGTAAATTGACACACGCAGTGAACCACGTACCAACCAAACCCCCAACACCCACGCACCCAGACCCACTCACCCACCCACCCACCCATCCACCCACGTACGCACCAACCTATCGACAAACACACCAACCGATCCCCCCACCCACCGTGTGGAATCAGTATACAGTAGCACAGTACGTCCAGCAGTACATTACGTACGTACAGCAAGCAGCAGTACGAGGTAGTATTAATAGTAGAGTAGTATATGACGCATGCTACGATAGAGGTGCACCATGTTTTTTTCGAGCTCCTCACTTAAGCCGTAATACCTCACCGAAATAAATATTTTGAAGGAAACTAGAAGTGCTGCCGGATGAGAAATCACGCGACCGAAGTATACCCTGAAACATGTTTCGTCACAAGAATGAAAGTCCGACGAATTTGGGTTAAGGAGCCCGATCGTTCAGAAAACCATTAGGCCAAAAAGTGCTACCTCTACCGTAGCACGCGTCATATAACCCATCTACAGCAGCAGCAGCAGCAGGAGCAGTTCAGAAAGCACGTAGTACGTCGAACGGACAAAAACTAAACGCCAGCATCGATGCGGAGCCCTTGTTCAACACAAAAACCTAGGCTGTACCGCCTGTTCGCTGGACTCGGTCTTCGTAGTCACGCACCCCACCCGTTGGGGCGATGGTCCTCAGGATCTGTTTGAAAAATTAGTGCGTTCGACAAGTGACGTACCACCGAAATACATCATATCGTAGGCTCATAGATATCATGGAGACTAGGCGGCCCTCGTGCCCAACCGAGCTCGTGTGGCAGGAGCTATCGTTTGTTGAGTGGCGTTTCGTGGAAAGAGCCTAAACATCTCCGCGACATAGCCCGCGCTCATACGCCCCTGGTATGCCGTGTGGGAGGGTCGTGGCGCTGTAATCGGCGCTGTGTACGCAGTGATTCTAAAAGCTCATCTCCTTGTTGGAAGTTTGATTGCGAGTGTGATCTTGAGGTCCAATTTTCTCGTTTCGACACACGGATACCCTGTCTTCGTGCCGGCGCCATGCCGAGCGGGCAATTCCTCCTCGGAATCTGATCTTTGATGTACCTGATTTAGCCAAAATGCTCAAAGTACCACTTTTTGTACGCGAAGTGATGCACTCGTACTCGTGCACCTCCTATATGTACCACGTAGTGCCGAAGTCTCGCAGTTTTTTTCTTCTTGTTTCATACGTAGATCTGTTGACTTGTTTTCATACTGATTTTTTGGCACCAGTACGAAAATCGAAACACTAATAACAGATACGTTTGTGATCCGAAACAAGAAAATATGCCTCTTACGACGCAAATCCCATTGCAGTGCAGTATATGGTGAGAACCGCGTGTTGCAACTGCTGTGCTCTCATGCCGCTGCTGCTATTCATGAACCTGGGTCGACCGTGGTCCATGTCTACGTCGAATCCGTGTGCTACCGCTGCTGCCACAGGCGCGCGCTACGATAGAGGTATAAGGTATACCTTTTTTTGGCTGAACATGTTTCTGAATGACCTATTCCAGGCTCCTTCACCCATAATCCTCGGGTTTTCATTATCCTGTTGCAATATTTGTCATCGTATACGTAGAGGCCATGGGCTCATCGGGTATATGCGAGCACTTTTATTTTCCTCCGACCAAATCAGTTTTTGACTTGCTATTAGTATAGATCTCCTCAAGGGACCACCCTCAGAAAGAACATGGTGTTACACCTGCATGCAGGCTACCGTAGCAAGCGTTCGCAGCTGTCACTGCTGCTGCTGCTGCTGCTGCTGCTGCTGCTGTGCCGAGTATCGTCCAAGGAGAAGAGGAGTCAAAACGAGTCACATGCCGGTATCATCAATTTGGTGTCGAAAAAGCCGATGTTGGTGTTTTTTTTTTTTTTTTTTCTTCTGTCCCCGCCGGAAATCTAGTGTTACTCGCTTGGCTTACACCATGGATGCGGAGGAGGGCGGCACATACGTAACGCATCACCACCAGGCCAAGCACTAAACCGGGAACAGGCCGCCCAGAACAATAGGGCCTTGCCACACAATAAAAAGCCCCAGATCTCAGTAGAGCAGGTTCAACCACCAGAGTATCACAAATATGGTGCACAACTCCAGGTCTAGCGTAACATCTGAGCTCTGGCACAAATTCATATTGGGTACTCTACACACAATTTGTGTTGCTCCGCATGCGCGGCTTTAGCTCGAGCTGGAACTGACCCGCATAAGATTGCGCAGGATGTCAGAATTTTCTCAACATCCAGCCTGTCCAGGCCTTCACGCCTGTCTGGAATGTTACCCAGAGCGGCAGTCCACAAGGAGGGCAGAGGAACCCCAGCCTTCCGCGAAAAGAGCGACAATATTCCATGTATAGGCTGAGATGTTTCAGTTGTCTTTGTTGATTCTGGTGGGAAAACTAAGGGCCGTTTGCAGAGATTGTGTCAACTAAACTGTTGAACGTTTGCACTCACATTTGATTTGTTTGCTGTGGCATACGTACGTACGTCCGATGGTTTCCGCGATTTTGCTTTATTTTTGTAGAACAGTATTACTTGTTGGTAATGACACCATGCCTATTGTGTGAAACACTACACCCATGTTGCCCCCAAAACTATGTTTGGGTTTGAATACGTATGCGTGTCGTTCAAGTAACATGTTAGTAACTGTTTACTGCCAGGTACATGATACAAAGTAAACAAAAACAGCTCTCTTTCTCTAGCGACTGATTTCCATAAAAGGGGCGTGTTGGAATATGGAGTCTGAAGTCTGTTTGTAGTCAATGTGCAGCCACTACGCACTGTGGTCGCCAGGGGACATACCCTGGGTTCTCCCTGACCACCACAGCAGAAGCACACGAGTATGTCAGTGAGGAGTTCGGATATCTAGCCTAAAACGATTTTTTGTTTTTGTTTTTTCATCCCTTTTATTATCGTCGCCCTTCTTTTCCCTCTCCTTCCTAGTCGTAACTCAGATCTGGAGTCACAAATTAGGCTCATCTCCCTCCTTCCCCACTACAGTTCGTGGCTTGCATTTTTATCGCGAGAGGACTTCAGCCCTTTCTTCCCTCGTCGACTTGCATCGAATTCATGCGGCGAAACAATTATGTCAATAATCCCTTTTTTTGGTCATTCGGTGTAGTGTACGTTCAAACTACCCTTTTCCGGGAACTGGCAGTACCACATGGTGGCTTCCTTGCCACCATAAGCATCAAGGGACATTGCTGTAGGGCAGGCAACCTACCGAACTGATGGTGCAATTGTTACGCCCACTTTTCGCCCTTTCCTTCATGGTTTCTCTCCTTTCTTCTTCTCTTCTTCTTTTCTAATTTGGCCACATACGGCCCCTACTCTTCCAATCTCCCTTTTCCCCAAAATCACGAGTGTACCTCACAGTCACTTGGTGCCGCCTCTATATCTTTTCTCACAGCAGCAGAGAGTGTCGATAGTTCAACCGAAGACACCTGCTACGGTAGAGGTGCACCCTGTTTTTTTTGCCTTCTAAGGGTGGAAGCCCTATGTATACCTCACCCAGAAACTGATTTCCGAGGAAAACAAAAGTGCTACCCGATGAACAATGCCACGTCCTAACGAAACAATGAACAAAAAAGCTGTACTCCGATAATACAAATACGACGATTTCGGGTTAACCGTTTTAGAACTGCAGTCCCGTTTTGGGGACAAACCACTCTAATTCTAAGTAATGTGTGCCCAAAACGGGACTGCAGTTTGAAAAGGGTTAAGGATCCCAACCGCCCAGAAAAAAAATCAGCCAAAACGTGCTATTAATACCTCTATCGTAGTACGTGTTTTGAAGACCTACCACGACTACAACAACTTTGCAGCACCACAAAGCATTCCACGCCCCTCCGCCCCTCCGCCCCTCCGCCCCTCCGCCCCTCCGCGATCTGCGGAGCCTTTAAAGAAACGACACTGACCGCTCCCCTTTTGCCGCGCAGGTCCGACCATTTGGTTCGGGGTAGTGGTTCTCATAAAGGCAGCGGAAGCGTTGTCAATGAGGGATGGGGAAATGGGTGGCGGCGGCGAGACGAAGCTAGGCGATCTCGACTACACGGAGCTAGCAAGGCGAACGCTAGGAAAGTTTGGGTCTCCCATGGTGGATGGCGCGATGGCCCTCCAAATGACTGGAGGAGTTTTCTCGTATATCCTCCTCATCGGAGGGTTATCGACCTCGTTGATCGCTGAGTGTACGGGAGGAGCCACCGGCGCGTGGTGGCAGAGCTTCTACTTCGTGACGCCGACGATCTTCCTGCTGTTCGTGCTGCCCGCGTGCCTCATCAGGCACTTCAGCAACCTCAGGTAAGTCAGGGAAGTCACTACACCATACCATACCACACCACACTGAATCAAACCACGCCACGCCACACCACCAGCACTACACAAACCCTGCACCGCCTTTTCTTCATGAAACCCTTATCACAAGCACGCTTCTACACCCACCACCACCTAACACCACCGCCATCACTACCACCACCACCACCACCACCACCACCACCACCACCACCACCACCACCGCCACCACTCCCATCACCACCATCACCACCATCGTCACCACCACACCCCGGCCACCACCCCAGACGTCTGGGGAGAGGGTTGGTGGGGAGGGGGGGGAGGGGCCACGACTTAAAATAAATGTAGGCAAAGAAATAGCACGTTGGCGTCGAAGTTACTATCCCTTTATCGTAAACCTGTTTGCTTCTCGCGTAAGAATTGACTCGTCGTTTTTCGGGTTTAGTGTTTATTGTTTGATCATGTTCCGTGGGGGAAGGGGGCAGGGGAGGAGGGGGGGGCTAAACAACCGTCTAACCCGATTTTACATTTACGGATGACAACGTATTTCTCCGCCACAGATGGCTTGCGCCGCTCTCTCTCTTCACCATCGTTGCAGTGGTCCTCCTCGTGGTGGTGGGGAGCCCATTTTACGCGGCGGCTGAACGGCTGTCTGAATCCGCCCCCATTGGGCTGGACGCGCCCCGCCTTGAGTGGGACTGGACGGGGTGCTTCGGGAAAATAGGGTCGCTGCTGTTCTCGGTTTCCTTCTCCGCCGCCGCGCTCCCTAGCTACTCGGGGATGGCAAGGCGAACAGTGAAGTGAGGATAAGCATAGTACTTGTTGCCACCACCCCCGATAGCGGTTATTTTGATGTGTGAGTTGTATAAATCGCCCGCCACCCTTGAGTTTCGGCTGTGCCTCGGCACACCGTGGGGTGGGGAGAGGGGGCCTCCACGAAAATATTGTCGTCAGAAAACGCTTGCTTCGTTTCTTTGAGCCGCGCAGAAAAAAGTACTTTAATTATTGTGTTAAAACCACCCCTTGTATATTTCGAGGCTAGTTCCCAACTTCGTATAACTACGAGCTGCAACACGTTTCCCGGAATGTTTTACGGGTTCTAAGATGCAAACGGAACTCGGCTATGTCGTATTTCAGTAGCTGGAAAATTCTGGGTGATTAAGGGGGGGCGGCGGAGATGAAACATGGCACCGTGACCAAATGGACATCGCAATATCGATCGACATCCATGAAGCTTGGGTTGTACGCCTTGGGCGCCGGTATAGACTCGTTGTTTTTTGTTTTCTTCGGCCAATGTTCGATTGTGTTGGCTGGTCGTGGCCATTTTGTAGCTTCGTTCTCAGCCCTGGCGGAAATATACCCCCAAAGCCAGTTTGGAGACCCCGGGACCGGGTGTGGTATGTCTGCATAGGTCGCCGATGTCACCAGTATTCTGGGTGATAGGCAGGTCATCACTAGCGAAAAGTATCCCCAGAACTGTACGTTATATATAAAGCCGAAACCTCCACCGCTCATCTCCCCTGTCAATTTTCATTTTGTTCATCCCCCCCCCCCCCCCCGCCCCTTCTCCTCCATACAAATACGCCTGTTGATTGTGTGGGAAACCTGGTGTGTACTTCTTGGCCAGAGAGTGGAAAGTAGTCGCCGCCGCGTCAGTGTTCTCAGGAGCGGTCTTGTGTTACTCCACGGGAATCGCCGGGTACCTGGCTTTCCGATTGGCCACGGCGGGTGACATCCTCGACAACTTCTCGGGCCCGGTGGCTGGCTGTTTCAAGGCTCTGGTCGTGGTCCACCTCATCCTGTACATCCCCAGCCATGTACGTTCTGACATCGTGGGTTAGAGTCTTTTTTTGGGGGAGGGTGGGGAATCACAAGACAAGAGTGGCCGCACCAGGGAGGAAGATTAAGCCGTTGGGGGGACTTTATTGTTCATACATATGTTTTTTATAGTATCAATATACGTGAGTTGGCACGTTTTCGCCTGCTCCCCGCTGAGTTTTATCAAATTTGTAGACCAGTTGATTTTAGAGGTTAGGCAAGAAGGGGTGGGCTTCAAAAACACCCCTCACGATAAAACCAGAGTCCGATCGCCGGGCGGAATCTCATCTCGTAGCCCATATGCTACTGTGGGGTATCGAGTTTGTAGGAAGGGGTCAAATACATTAGTGCACTACAGTAGTGCGACTTGAGGTCAGAGCTTAGCTAAACTGGCCGTCGTAGATACTCAGATTATCCAGAAAAGCAGAAACACAGGCCTGAAGAATATCGACCTCAGGTCACGGATAGGCTAACCACAAGCCACGACCTCTACCGCCAAGCCGTCGAACGGAGACATGCCCTATACATATGGTGTGCGAAAGTAGCTCTATGGTGAAACCGACGCTCGTCGGCAGGCAGGGGTTGTTGAATCATCGTTTTTTATGTGTTTCGGTTTTTCGGTAGATATTTGATCACGTCTAAAGGCCAAAAGCCGAGAGACCAAACTCTTAGTGCTGTACACTATGACCGTTCGAGAGACTTGTAACGCCTTAAACGACCCTCGCAAAGGAAACTTCTGGCCAATGCACTGATGCAACAGAAAAGGGGGCTCTATCCAAAAACCCCGGGGTCAAGTCGCGGTAAACTACGATTCTAGGCGATCTCGCTTCTGAAATACCGGGAAACTCACTACCAGTTAGTATATACGTGAACCGGTTTTGTTTTTTGCCCTGATTCACTTCGTGTCTGTGGGAGCTCCCCACATTTGGAACACGCCGGGTGTTTACAAAGTTTCCACCTTACACCTCGCAGCCTTATGGGAAACAAACGCACCAAAGAACGGTTTAGTCGTCCTTGTAATGTGTTGAAATTACATCTTTTTTCCTCTCCCCATCATGCCTCCATACGTGATACGGCGAGCCTCGGGCGAAGAAGGCGCAAGCCCCGGCGCACGCAGAGTGCACCGATACGTAACTTTGCGCAGTACGATATTCGCTAGACAGCCGTTGGCCTTGTGTGCTTCTATATCTGCCAAAAGCACCTTCGAGCGCCAGTGGTTTCGGGTAGTGGGGATATTTATGATGGGCAGATCGTATCGCGCGAGGCGAGCTTTGTCACGCAAAGTTGTTTTGGTGGCACGTCCCATTTGTGTCTCGTGCGGAGGGCGCAACGCGTCGTCAATTGTTCGTGGGCAAACCTTGATCGACGTGGTACACGTTCACCGACTGGTACTGCGGTAGGGAGGCTATCCCCTTTTCACTACCGCTTTTAAGCCGCTCGGGCAAGTGACTCTGTTCCTCGCTCAAACTGGGGCTTGAACACACGTTGCTCTGCCGGTGCGTAACAAACAATCCCATCTATCGAGGTATATCGCGAAGCAAAAACACATTGAAGCTGAAGGCTCCACAGTAATAGAGACGTCCCTCGATAGAGTGGCTCCGAGCGGCTGAAGGAAATAACCTAAACGTGACTCCCCTACCGAAGCCTTGCATTTGTGTTTCTATTGTAGCAATCCATATCATTCCCCCTTTCTATCGAGTCAAGTCGTACCGTTTACGTCAATCCTGCGGACAGGATTTAATTGGTTTCAACGTACATCGCTAATCCTACCAACACGTTTGTACATCTCCACCCTTCCTTGCCCTATTTTCAGGTGGTGCTGATCAGACACAGTTTGTACGCGCTGGCGGGCCGCGACGTCATGGTGGCCAGCTTCGCTTCGGTTTCCGTGGTGACCATTGGCATGATGACGGCTATGGTCGTAGGAGTTATCGCACTCATGTTGGCAGGAATTACTCAGGTGGGAGAGGAGAACGAGAATACCTGGTATACAATTTGTTTTTGGACCGATGCACATATTTTGTTGCGTGTATTTGGCGTATACATCTTTTTCTTAGGGCCGTTATTTTCGAAGGACGTTTTCGCCTAAATTTCCACATTTTCCCTTTTTTTTTCCCTTTAATAATAGGGCCGTTATTATCGGAGGAGGTTTGTGCTAAATTTCAATATTTTCCATGTTTTGTTTTCGCTCAATTTGTTTTATTTCAAGATTTCCCTGATTTTGTTGTTCCATAGTTTAGGAATTTAACTTTCCTGATATATTTTGCCACCTGTTGAATTCTAAAGTTTGGAAATACTTCCTGTTTTTCCTGTTTTTCTTGGAAAACCAATGTGGAAAATATGGAAAAACAAACTCCTCGATAATAATGGCCCTAGCGGTTCTACGGAAAACGACGCGTGCTAATATGACCGGGGTAGCATTTTTTTCTGGCCAAAACGGCTCTGGCTGAAGGGAGCGCCTCAATTGGGAAACTGTCCTGTACCGCTGGAGTTCGATTTGTGTTTCACAATACTGTTCGTTATGTACCCCTGCTGAGATGGACCCTACCAGAAATACATGGAGAAGCCTTACGCACACGACCAGTATGCAGTCGACCCTACCAGCTCCCTTCCGCCAATCTGTGGAGCACTGACCCACCCCCGATCGTCCGGTCGGTATGCTGCCAGCGCTGACTGAAATCCTAGCTGCCTGAATATTCTATCGGCAGGTGAAGTACAGCGTGTTTCCAGTGCCTTCCGCAGACGTGTGTAATTTTCAAGAGGCTAACCTCCAACCCTCGTTCCCCGGGGCCTTGCTTCCTTGCTGCCTGTACACTGTCCGGCCCTTGCTCTGTTCCAATCCAACGCAGGGTGATTTATTCGGCTACGTTCTAGACCTCTCGGGAGGAATCACAGGGTCCATCACGGGCTTCATTCTCCCCGCTCTCACTTACCTTCAAGTGACCAAGGGAATGGCAGACCAGGGAGACATCGAGGGGAGAAATATCGGCGCCTACCGGACGGGGTGCAAGTTCTTGTTTGTTTTCGGAAGCATCGTCGTAGTCATGGTGCCCATTGCCGTCGTGCTCGATATCAGACGAAAAGAGACCTTGCAGTGAGCAAATTATCTTGCGGGAAAGATGGCGAGCAAGCAACTGTCTCCGTCGACACTGCCCGTGTGATAGCACCGCGGGCGCATCTCCAGTCTCGCAACAGATAAATCGCACAAGGCCCCCCATATGACTTGCTGGTACAGTGCGCGAAAGATATATGATAAGAATCTCCTATTGTGGCTGAGGCTCGCGTCTTATCTTCTCTCCGATTTGAGCAGAACATGCTTGTATCGTACATCCACATTTTTATTTTTCGCCAAAGGGTGCATAATGCCAAAAATTCTTAAAAATCAAACACATGCTTATTTTCCAAAGGCGTTCAAAACGCCATTATAGTTTTGCAAAGCATTGCGCACGACTATTGTTTCTTGAGCGTTTGTTGTTGAGATATACAGCTAGCATAGTCGACATCTGAGGCGTGTCCATTCCGTCGAAGCACCCATCCATGCGCTCCACCCGCAAAGCCATGCGGAGCCCCCCCTAGCTATGGACATCAACACGGCGTTGGTCGTTGATGACATGCCCCTTGAGTGGCAAGAAGTGTCGCTCAAGGATCCCTCCCTCGGCCTTCAACTCGGCAAGCGCCGGAAGGTCCTTCAGAGCGTCGCGGGATACATTCATCGCCGCAGACCTTCACCACGGCAAATCGCCCGCCACACAATCCAGCGCAGGTCGAAGTATTTATATCCTCTATTCCAAGGGTCCGCAGTACTATACAGCCCTTTGCTGTAAAAGCGACACAGCATGGACACGCAGCAAGCAGTGTGCCGGACTCGAGCAGTACGCCGAGCTGACTACATCCGCATCGCGGGGGGAGGGGGATGGGAATCAAGACTTTTCATGTTTTATTAACGAGACGGTATTGGCGGTACTGTAGTAACGATTGGACAGGATGGTAAAACCGTCGTCGAAATTGAACCGTTGTGCCGTCCCGTTCCGTCGACAATATCACCTACGGTTAACTCGTGCCGTCCCGTCCCGCCCATACAACATTTCCCATTGCACTTTACCGTCCCGTCCTGCCGACATAGAATCTCCCCTTACCGCCCGGTCCTGTCGACTAACCTGCCATTATAAACGTCCCGCCCCGCCGTCAACAACTGCCCCTACCGTCCCGTCCCGCCGTGGCCGTCACTTCTTTCCGTCGATATACCGTTGATACTGATACTTCTTCTATCCGTCAAATATGTCGGGAAGACGCCGGCGGAGACGGACGACCGTCTAGACTTAATGTATGATGAAAATCATGATTTTTACGAGATTATCCCACGGATGTACACTATTTGTGTTTTTGGCGGTATGCCGTGGCATTACCATTGTACGAACCAGGACATGCCATGGTATGCCAAGGCATGCCGTGGAAGCCCATAGGGTTAGGGTTAGTGGTGCCGTGGGGTTCGTGCCGTCGGATTCCGTGGCATTCCGTGGCATGCCATGACAAGTATTATGTGGCATGCCATGACAATGCCCATGACATGCCATGGGCATTGTCATGGCATGCCACGGAATGCCATGGCATGCCGCCAAAAAGCAAATAGTGTACATCCCTCGATTATCCCTTACCGACGAGAAAAAAAACAAATGTACCGTCTCGTCTCGCCGAGGAAAAACGATGTGCCTTCCCGTAACGTCGACCAAACGATAATAACGGCTCGTCCCGTCATGAAAACATATATTTACCGTCTCCGTCCGCCATGAAAAGCAAAAGTCACTCTACCTCAAGCTCTAGTCCCCAACTGGAGGTGTCACAATACCAGAAGCCACAGCAGTCACAGCAGCAGCAGCAGCAGCAGCAGCAGTACCACCAGCAGCAGTAGCAACAGCAGCAGCACCACTAGCAACAGCAGTACCAGCAGCAGCAGGAGCAGCAGCAGCAGCATTAGCAGCAGCAGCAGCAGCAGCAGCAGCGGGAGGAGCAGCAGCAGCAGCAGCAGCAGCAGCAGCAGCAGCAAATTCAGCAGCACTACCAGCAGCAGCAGTACCAGCAGCAGCAGTACCAGCAGTCGCAGCAGCAACACTCACAGTCACAGTCACAGCCGCAACCCGCAGCAATACTCGACTTCCGAGGAGCCGTCACACCTTCTAACAACGCAGCCTGCGCACATTGTTGGTCAGCATGGTGGTTTGGGGGGGAGGGTTGAGAGTTGGATAGCCGACAAGGGAGCGACATCGCACATGACCCCTAACACTAAACACCTGTACAACCTGCGCCCCCCCTTCCCCGAGAACGCAAAGGTATGCATCGGGGACGGCACCGAACTATTCACGTATCTACATTATTTGACCTTTTCGTCGTTCGTGTCGCGACACGTGTCCCGGCATGTCGCGAAACGTGCCGCGGCATGTCGCGACACATGTCGGGGCATTTCGTGACATTCCGCGACACGTAGGGTTAGGGTTAGGGTTAGGGTTAGGGTTGGCGACACTCGCCGCGACACTTCCTGCGACACTCGCCGCGACACGTGTCGCTACACGTGCCACGCAAAAGTCAAATACTGTACATCCCTCGAGGAACTATTGGTAGAGTTCGTAGGAAGCTTGGATTTAATATTCCGCAGCAACAATGTTGTGCGAGTGACCCTGGAGAGTGTTTCGTTTTTGTCTAGTTTGAAGGTACACCTTCCATCCCTAAACACATCCCAGACTAAGGAACCGGTAATTCTCGATGCCCACGGTACCCACAAAATGGGTGGCCGTTTGACTTTCCCCATCGACTGAGCAGACTCACGCCTAAATGCTACCCGCCCCCCCCGTCCCCCCCTCCCCTCTCTTATTTTCGTGGCGCGCCGGCTTTGGTGGCCATGCAACCCCTCCCCCCCGTGCGCTGACGTCTGTGACGATACAGCCGGCGAGGACGCCGGGGCTATTTTTCATACCGCTGATGTCGGGGGTGATGGTAGCGGTAGATCCATCGGCACCGTTGATAGCTGTTTCCCCCCCTTACCCCCCTATGCATGGTGCTCTAGTTTTGATGGCCATGCAACCCCCCCTCCCCCCTCCCCCCCGTGGGCCGGTGCCTGTGACGACGCACCCGGTGAGGATGCCGGGGCTATCTCTTATGCCGCCGTCGCCGGAGGTGATTGTAGCGGTAGACCTGGTAGCGGTAACAAGCCCCCTGGCAGGATGCGTTCCCCCTCTCCCTCCGGAGTTCCGCTCCGCGATCGCTGCTGCCGTGCTTGCCCCTGGCGTTTGGCGTTTCATGGAGGTGGATGTCAACGTCTTTCACGTGTGTAATGCCCACGCTCAAGAGGGCCTTCTACCCGAGACGGCCAATCAGCAAGGCGTCAAGCTGACGTGCACCCTGATCACTTGCAGCGGGTGCGTGCAGGCGAAGGGGAGGCGTGCGTCTGTACTTACGATGACTTCATCTCGAGAGGCACTTCCCCTGCAGCGCATTTCTGCTGACCTTGCTGGCCCCAGCAACGTCGCATCTGCCGGCGGAGCTCTGTACCGGATCCGGTTCAAGGACGCCGCGACGCGCATAGGATGGCTGTACCCCCTCCGGAGCAAGAGCCCTGCCGACGTGGCCCAGTCAACCCGGAAATTCCTGAGCAATGTCGGCGGACGTGTGGGATCCTTCCAGATGGAAAATAGCGCCGAGTTCGTGAGCGCCCTTTTCGCGAGCCTGTGCATCGAATAATACATCCGCCATGAGCACACCGGGGTTGACGGGCCGAAGCTCAACGGCGTGGTCGAGCGCGGACTTGGNGTGCTGTGGAGAAATCGAGCTCGAAAAGTCGGTCCCGAGGGGGGGGGGGGGTGCTTACTCGCATTATTCCAGGTAGATATTGTCATGAGGATGTAGAAGCCGAGGAAGCGAAGCGACCGAGGTATATTCACTACTTACTACAGGTGCTCGTCCTGTATATATACAGGAAAATACTTCCTGACTCCCTGACCCTCCCTTTGATTGGCCATTGCCCGATTTTACCTAACTGTTGGCTGAACGGTTCCAGGTGCACCTGTCAGTGTGTCTACTCAAGTTGGGCTTTACCTATTTTTGGCTTCAATTGTACCTAATAAATGGTTCACCTACAAATCCCAAGCAAGAGACACAATCCAGTCTAAGGAACCGGTAACTCTCGATGCCCATGGTGCCCACTTAATGGGTGGCCGTTTGACCTTCCTCATCGACAGGGCAGGCTCACGCCTAAATGCTACCCGTCGCCCCCCCCCCTCTCTTATTTTCGTGGCGCGCCGGCTTTGGTGGCCATGCAACCCCTCCCCCCCGTGCGCTGACGTCTGTGACGATACAGCCGGCGAGGACGCCGGGGCTATTTTTCATACCGCTGATGTCGGGGGTGATGGTAGCGGTAGATCCATCGGCACCGTTGATAGCTGTTTCCCCCCCTTACCCCCCTATGCATGGTGCTCTAGTTTTGATGGCCATGCAACCCCCCCTCCCCCCTCCCCCCCGTGGGCCGGTGCCTGTGACGACGCACCCGGTGAGGATGCCGGGGCTATCTCTTATGCCGCCGTCGCCGGAGGTGATTGTAGCGGTAGACCTGGTAGCGGTAACAAGCCCCCTGGCAGGATGCGTTCCCCCTCTCCCTCCGGAGTTCCGCTCCGCGATCGCTGCTGCCGTGCTTGCCCCTGGCGTTTGGCGTTTCATGGAGGTGGATGTCAACGTCTTTCACGTGTGTAATGCCCACGCTCAAGAGGGCCTTCTACCCGAGACGGCCAATCAGCAAGGCGTCAAGCTGACGTGCACCCTGATCACTTGCAGCGGGTGCGTGCAGGCGAAGGGGAGGCGTGCGTCTGTACTTACGATGACTTCATCTCGAGAGGCACTTCCCCTGCAGCGCATTTCTGCTGACCTTGCTGGCCCCAGCAACGTCGCATCTGCCGGCGGAGCTCTGTACCGGATCCGGTTCAAGGACGCCGCGACGCGCATAGGATGGCTGTACCCCCTCCGGAGCAAGAGCCCTGCCGACGTGGCCCAGTCAACCCGGAAATTCCTGAGCAATGTCGGCGGACGTGTGGGATCCTTCCAGATGGAAAATAGCGCCGAGTTCGTGAGCGCCCTTTTCGCGAGCCTGTGCATCGAATAATACATCCGCCATGAGCACACCGGGGTTGACGGGCCGAAGCTCAACGGCGTGGTCGAGCGCGGACTTGGCCTGATCCAGGAAGGCGGCATAGCCGCTTCCCTTGAGCCCCCCCCGCTGTTTCCCGGGCAGCTCCCGGACCTTGAACGTTATTGGGTGGAAGCAGCCATCTACACGAACGACTGCACGAACACCACTGCGACCACGGCCAACGTCAACTGCAAGTCACCGCACGAGGCATTGTTTGGGACACTTCCGCCGCCCAGCACCCTCGCTCTCATTCAGCCCGATTCCGCCACATCTCCCGCACCCACAAGTCGGAGCTCAAGGCCAAAGCGGTGTTTTCACCCCAACAGGGGGAGGAACCACCCGCGGAACTGCGTCAAGGTGGTTACGGCGTGTGGCCGTACGAGCGGCTCATGGGACGTAACTTGGGAGGTGGAGCGCATGCCGACCATCGCGACACCTCGTCGCAGGCGAGGACGAACGCCGTGCCGGCACCGTGGGACGCCGACTTGCACGTCAGTTACTTGCAACCAGAGCGGGTGACCGTGTCACCGTGCACGACGCCGGCGCCGTCGGGGGTCATGCCGCCGCCATCACTGCCGGGGACCGAAAGCCCCCGGGTCAACGAGGGCCTCCCGGACAACGTAGGACTGCCGCCGGTGATGACATCGGTGATGACGCCAGCGCCACCGAAGGTACCACCGCCGCCGGGGGTTATGTCGCCGTCACCCCCACCGGGGACCGAGAACTCCCAAGTCGAGGACGAGGAGGACCCCCCAGAAAAACAAGCTCCTTCAACCAGAGCGGACGCGCCCGAGGACGAGGGCGTACAATCAGGAGACCACTGCGGTCGGCTGATCAACCAGCGCCCGTCCAACTAGCTCACACCCCTGCCCTGCCCACGTGCGTGTGATGCGAGCCAACGTTCGGAACCCGGCACGTACCAGGAGGCCATGCGCTCCCAATACCATGCCAACTGGTCCCATGCAATAAAGAGGGAGATTTCTGAACTCGAGGAGGCTGGGACGTTTGGGGACGCCTAGCAGCTAAAGGGCAGGATCGTGGTGTCGGCCACGTGGGTGTTCACGTGGAAGGCAGACGAGAACGGCAAGGTAGTGACGGCGAAAGCGCAACAAGTGGCGAGAAGGTTTTTACCAGCGCCCGGGAGTTGACTTTAATGAGGCTTTGCCCCCACTCCCGCCGCGTCTTGTGTCCGTTTGATGGCTGGGATAGCCTACGAATTGCAGCTAGAGTTATGCCATTTCGATGTACAACAGGCGTTTGTCCAGGCCGAACTGGAGGGAGTAGTCTTGATGCTATTGCCACAGGGGTGCGGGGCTTGGACCAGGAGAGTAGTACACTTGTCCTATTCGGCTTGAAACAGGCCTCGCGAACTTGGCACAGACACCTGGTCATCCGTCTGAAGAGGCTTGGTTTTGAACAGTGCCTCGCCGATCATTGCGGGTTTCGGATACTCGAGGCGGGGTCTATTTCCATCATTGCTGTGGTGCACGTTGACGACATTTTTGCGGTAGGCCGTAAGGAGAGATGTTATCAATTTTACGACGATTTGAACCGTCTGGTCCCTATCAATAACTTTGGCGAGCTACTACGATAATATGCCGGTTGCCACTAGTCCCGGGACAAGGTTGTGGGTTTATTGACGATTTCACACAAGTCTTTCGCGGAAAAGATGGGCAACGCGATTTGGCGTGACCACTGGTAGGAACATCCCACTTTCGTCTGATGTTCTTCTTGAGGATTTTAACGAGGAGGAGCCCACCGGTGATTGACCTTATCGTGAACTGGTAGGTAGTTTACGGCTCTCTAACCAGACGAGAACCGACATCTCTAATGCCGTGAGGGGCGTTGCGAGGTTTTTGCATGCACCCAAAATCAAGCACTGGCTGGCCGCGAGAGGGATTTTGGGGTATCTGAAGCTGACCAGTAGCTACGGCATTACTTTCCAGAGGGGCGGAGTGGCTTAGAGTTGATGGTCTACACGGACGCAGCCTATGCCCCCAAGGCCACTAGGAGGCGGTCTGTCTCAGGTCGCACCGTAATGTGTCGGGGTGAGGCCATCCAATGGGCATTTAGAACGCAGAAGAGCGACAAACTCTCCACGAGTGAGGCAGAATACGTTGCGGGGGTAGAGGTCTTTAAGGAGGATCTCTTCCGGCGGTCCGCATGGCGGTTTATTTTGCCTGATTTTGGGGACCCGCGTATCCAGTTTGTTTAAGGACAACATGGGCGCGATCCAGATAGGGGTCAATCCCGTGACCAACTCGAATTCGAAGCACATAGATAGATGTCCGGCACCACTTTTTCCTGCGAGAGCTTGTCGAGTAGAGAGAGTTTGAAATCACGCACGTGAAGTCGGAAAATAAACATGCTGACGTTTTTTGACGAAATCCCTCGCTTCTAAGAACGCTTTCCGCTTCCACAGGAACTTCATCATGAACATGGGTTGATTTTTGCTGATTTCTATTGTACTGCTGTGGGATTTACTCGTATCAACGTCTGATGTGATATTCCTGAAATGTATGATACGTGNTGACTTGCTTCTCATTATTATTGTTTCTGAGGATGAGGGGAAGGCAATGCTTAACGTACACCTATAGTGCTAACGTCCAATTGTTTCTCGGAGGATAATGGAGAAGACGCTGTTTAGCGACACCTAAGCTGCCCCTGCCAATTAACTAGGAGCGCTATCATACGAAGCCTCGCGAGTCCGCGTCTGTGTGTCCCCGCAAACACTACTAGCTGTGCGCATTTAGCTCCACAGGCTTATTTCCAACGCACGAGAGATACGCGTGCTCAAGCGTCAGTCAATGCCAGTGAGTACGAACGCCACGACCGTAGCGGGTCTACAGTAGTGCATCATTTCATGCGCCCCATCCACCCATCCATCCATCCATCCATTATTTGCATCGGCATCGTACAAACGTACAGCTGTACAGGACGCCTACGTACAGCAATAAGAGAACGAAAATCTGGTCCAGGCTGGATTTCATATTTGAGAATGGGAGCGTTCTACAGTACACAACAACAGTAACTTCAGCATAGCGACTCCCGATTTTCTTATTTTCCTGTAAATGTCAGCCTGCCTTTCTTGGTGGTCGGTTTATTTTGAGGGGTCCTGTACTATGACTCGTACTGCTGTTGTGTACCATACATAACGCATCATATCCAGAACGGGGCACATACATGCACATTTGGCGTCGTCGTTAGGACTGAAGAAGAAGTGATTAACGTCGTCGCGGAACAGGAACACTCGATAACCCCGGGAGATGAACCTTCTGCCTTACCCTCGAGGGTACTCGTGCAAGCAAACACCAAGACGAGGTGCGATGTGCGATGGACCAATTATGATGTTGGTGTGTGGGGTGTTCTTCCGTTATTTCTACCCGCCAGACCCGGCACACCCACATGCATGCGCGTGCCTATTCTCCATCCTACCCGTACTATTTCGAGAGATACCAAAGCTCTGCGTTCACAAAACTACGACACAGAGATCTTCTATTAATACTACATACAGTCAGTACGTACGGCTACATGCGTAATGCAGTACGACGTACGTAAGCCGAGTAGACGATGCAATGCCAAAGATACTGCTGGATTTACCACGACGTACTGGTACGAGTACACACGTACACACATATTATACGTGATGTCCCTCAGACACAATACTTTTATCTTTTTCCGTGTTTTGTATAGAAACCGTTGTAAATCGCCGATTATTGCACATCATGCGAAATGTCGTCGTTGTAGCTCAGTGGTTAGAGCACCTGTCTTACTCACAGGGGGTCGAGGGTTCGATCCCCTCCAATGACTACGTATGATTTTTTGCATACATGATACATGATTTTTTTACAACTGCAGTATTTTCTTGCTTGATTTTCTTTTTTTTTGCCCGTACTTTTTTCCATACCAACGCGTATGTATAATACGTACGTGAGCAAAGAGCAGAGCTTCAGCCCCACAACAACAACAGTTTGAGCTTGCTTCTTCCGTGCGACACACAACACACGCATCTAGCTACCCGCTACCTTATCTACAGAGAGATGAAGACCGCCGGTGCCATTGCTGCCTTTGTTACCCTGGGCTGTGCCCACGGTTTCGTGGTACCTGTGCCTGGAGCAACAGCAATGCGGCCGCAAACACAGCGAGCTGCGGAGCGCATCAACGAGTCGGTCGAGCTGGAGAAGCCGAAGGTATGCCTATAGCTTAGCGATCGTGCTAACCAGGGCTGTTGCTGCTGCTGCTGCTACTGCTGCTGCTGCTGCTGCTGCTGCCACGCGCTGTGCCTTCTCCTCACAGACGATAGTGTACGCCATCGTATCGTAGCTGTTGTCTCAAGCATGTACATTCCTACTTCTGTACGTACAGACTTCGTATATACTGCTGTAGCATGTTAACTTTAACTTTGTACCAGTCACAATGAGGAGGTGCGCATGTTCTTCATTTTTCAGCATCTTACGCGAAGCAGCAGGGAAGTTGTGTTACAGCAATCGCACCTCGCCGACCCCGCCTGCACTCACTCTGTGGCTGAAAGAGAGCGAGAGATCAGAGAGAGAGAGAGCGGACGAGAGCCCTATACTGACGGAGACATACGGGAGAGATGTCGCGTGTGCTGTTGCCGTGCAGGAAGTCCCACAGCGCTTTCGGATGCTACCACAGGTCGATTTTCGACACGTACGTGAAGCCATCACTTGATTGATGAGTCAACATTGAGTGCAATGTGATGTTCAATGTCAATGTTGCCTGAAACTCTCTCTTGACTCGTGACGAGTACGTTTACTGGAAGGCAACCGCCGTCCGAATCCGCTATCATATGTATGATACGTACGTACCTGATCTGTGCGCAGGTTGTGACCATGGAATCGGTGGAAGCTGGCGACAAGAAGGTCTACTGCCGGTGAGGCCACATGCTATTAATAAGAGCTCTTTCTTGGGGATTGGGAAGCAACGAAGTACTGCTGCTGTACTGGTAGATATCATTGCACACCAGTACAGGCAGTCGTCGGGTACAAGTATAATAGTACTCATTGCTGCAGTCTTTGTTTAGCTGAGGTCGCTGTTGAATCGCACCACTTATTGCGAGTCTGTACACTGCCGTACACTGCTGTACACGGGCAAGACCAATATGTGTTAAATGAATCCGAAATCTGAACTCCAACAGCGGCAGTACGAGCAAAGCATGTGTCACGATGTCACAATTGCACTCGTGAGTCGCGTTCATGCAGCAGTACAGCTACTGCTGTATAGTACATGAATACCGGTACCTGGTACACAACAGCATTACATCTACTGGTGACGATCATACATACCGTCATAATGTCATAATGCGACTAAACGCGCCCCCTCCCTGGACCGACTTTTCGAGCTCGATAACTCCATACGACGTAACAAATTAAGGTGCCAGCACTAAACGACACGTGTTCGGACAGACCTCTCGGTTTAACCCTTTTTAGTACTGCAGTACCGATGTGGGGACAAAACACTTGAAATTTGACTTATATTTTTCGTTATGTACAGCAGTGCAGTACTAAAAGGGTTAAGAGAGATCTGTCCAACGTCACCCTTTTCGACGCTGACATTTTTCGTCGTGCTGTGGAGAAATCGAGCTCGAAAAGTCGGTCCCGAGGGGGGGGGGGGGTGCTTACTCGCATTATTCCAGGTAGATATTGTCATGAGGATGTAGAAGCCGAGGAAGCGAAGCGACCGAGGTATATTCACTACTTACTACAGGTGCTCGTCCTGTATATATACAGGAAAATACTTCCTGACTCCCTGACCCTCCCTTTGATTGGCCATTGCCCGATTTTACCTAACTGTTGGCTGAACGGTTCCAGGTGCACCTGTCAGTGTGTCTACTCAAGTTGGGCTTTACCTATTTTTGGCTTCAATTGTACCTAATAAATGGTTCACCTACAAATCCCAAGCAAGAGACACAATCCAGTCTAAGGAACCGGTAACTCTCGATGCCCATGGTGCCCACTTAATGGGTGGCCGTTTGACCTTCCTCATCGACAGGGCAGGCTCACGCCTAAATGCTACCCGTCGCCCCCCCCCCTCTCTTATTTTCGTGGCGCGCCGGCTTTGGTGGCCATGCAACCCCCCCCCCCCCCCCCCCCCCCCCCAAAAGGGGGCGGGGGCAAAAGAGAAAAAACATAAGAAAAAAAAAAAAAAGGCCCCCCCCCCCCCCCCCCCTCCCGCCCGTGCGCCGGTGTCTGTGAAGATGCAACCGGCGAAGACGCCGGGGCTGTTTTCCATGCCGCTGTCGCCGGGGGTGATGGTAGCGGTAGATCTGTCGGGACCGTTGGTAGCTGCGTCCCCTCCTTACCCTCCTATGCTCCCGCTGTTACTGAAGCCCCTCGCTCCTAGTCCTTTCCTCCTTCCGGATAATGCTCGTCATCTCAAAATAAAGAGCGGGGTCCTTTCCATCTGTCATCCTTGTGTTTATGCACTTCCTTTGGTAAGCCTCCTTGTCGAGGTCGTCGCTCGGGACGTAATCTCGTCGGACCTCAGCCATCTCGAGGCTGGGGCTGCCAGTGTCATATATTTCGTGCGTTAGGGATGAGTTGGTGATCGCGGCGGCTGTGCCCTCAAAGGCCCTACGAGCTGCCGCTACTCTAGCTGGTCCAAAACGGTATTCCAACTCTTCCCTACTCCTCTTGTTAGGGCCCTGGAAAGTATTGGGGGGTCCGGAAGTCCCTTTCAGTGCTATCGTCACAGGTGTTCGAAATGGCCCCCATGACATGAATTGCTTCGCCCATGCTAGAATAACTCCCTTCCTTCACGTTGTCAAGCTTCGGGGTGGGCTTACCAAAACCGACCACGAAGGTACCGGGTTGACCACGCGGCTCCGGTGGGCGAGGTCCTCCTCCACCACGTTGCTGATTGAACCAGCAACCATAATTACGGAGCTGGGCACCATAGACCGCGGAGGTATATCACCCACCACTTGAACATATTATGCCTGTCTGCCTGTGGCACACAAACATCGTAGTCCAACCCGTTTTTCTCGATTATCTCAATTGCGATTAAAACAATGCCCTTTTCGCCGCTTCTCCGAGTAAAACAGCTGGTTCGCGGTTGGGGGGGGTGTACTCATGTTGTGCACGGCCGTAGTCATATGACCATAGACCCTCGCATCCCTCAATCCGGGACGGAGCCTTGGGTTTTCACCAACCAGGCAGACATTGCTTGCACCAAGCGCGAAACGCCGTGAGGTATTGGGCGAGTCGCATGGAGGGTGAGCTGCATCCTGCTAAGAACCGCCTCTGAGGCGGACTTGCATATGGACGACAGCTTCAATGAGTTAATTTAATTTCTGGTGTGGCCACTTCCGGAGACAGCAATGGGTTTTACTATGTAACTGCCTCGCGGACGCCTTACCATATTAACACTACGTGATACGACCATTCCCCTTGTGCGGAACAAAGGTTCTCCACCCCGCACAAATGATCTACTCGACCGCCAGCTTTGGTGACCGCCAAAAAAAAATAACAAAAAAAAACGGCACCCTGGTTGTCTAGCTCACGCAGCGAGTGGCGTGTTTTACAGCGTCGTTGCCAACCGACGCCAACCACCTATAAATATATCATACATTTATAGGGGGGGGGGGGGGGGGCGACGGAGGATCTTATTCCCCCTCCCATTTCCCGGACTTTCGAGTAACTCTAATATCTAAAAAACAAAAATGCCCTTCTTAGTTGCGCTGCTGTTTGGACACATTGCGTTTCATTGAGCCTTCGCCGGTTCGTGCCTTTGCAGAGAACGGGTGTAGCAGCTTAGTGCTTCGTCTACGGCAGCTAGCGTGTGATTATCTCCAGATTGGTCGTCCGCACTTTCTCAACGAAGGTCTGCACTTCGACTTTGGGGTCCTGCGGTGTTCGAAATTGGTCGAGGTTCGAAACTCGGAACAGCAAAAATAAGACAAAATAAACAACAACAACAACAACAACAACAACAACAACAACAACAACAACAACAACAACAACAACAACAACAACAACAACAACAACAACAACAACAACAACAACCTCCAGCGGAAAGTTTGCAATTCCCTTGCGGACAACTGCAACTCCTCACAAGTAACTGCGCCCCGCGAAATTGGGTCACGCCTCTTATGGGGTGTGTGAGGGCATCGGGTGCTCCAGAAAGCAGTCGTAGGCAGCCGGAAATGACTCACGAGGTATTTTTGTGAACTCGAAGTTTCGAGTCAGCAGCACCAAAAGCCCGCCAAAGCAGAGAAATGGCACGAATGTTCGTCAGGGATCTACAGCAGCAGTATCATGGGTATAGCGCCGATAAACAAAAGGCTTTGACCAAAATTGTGCGAGTTTCCTGACGGATGTTTTGAACCACCTGATATTAACGTAACGTACCAGAAAACATGCGGATAGGAAAATTACGATCCCGTGAGAGGTAGTAAATTATCGGGGTCTAAAAAGGGCTAAAGGGGATATAAAAGTCTTGGGTTATTTATTCGCAGCAGTTTGTCGTCTATAATCGAGAAACACTGGGTCTTGTTTGCAAGTCCCTACTCCTGATGACAACTAACTTGTATATTTTGGTGAAGTGCCTGTTCGCGCCCACTCGACAACATATTCCCGAGAGTGCCGCCGTGGCCTCAACTGAACCCAAATACTTGCCGTACCTTTTCGAACTAACTTTTTTTTTTTTTTTTGTATCCTCCGGCGGATGGGTCAAAATAAAGCTTACGCCCTCCACACTTCCACGTCGAACTAACGGTTTTTCATCAGTTGCCAATGCTCAATGCAATCACGACGTCGTTTTACTGCATCCTTGAAGTATACGATGGAGGTGTAGATAAGTAAGTACTTGATGAAAATGATGTCGGGTCGACTACAACAAGCAGTAGTGTATAGCTTTTGACATCGTTGTGATTTTGGATTGTGGAGTGCTCCTTGTGGGTCTAAAGTTAAAAGCCGAAAGAACAGTGGAAAAAAGGTCGACCGATGAGAACTGTCGAAAACAACTACCTATGATCAGATTTGATGTTACTTCTCTGTGTTTACAGAGCAACGAACACATACACAAGCAGGCCGATGATGACTGAAAACATCGAACAGACGAGATAGAGTACACGAATTATACGGAAATACACTGGATGGGGTTGTCCTAACTCTTAACTCTGTTTCTGGACCGCGATGGGCCGGGTGAGGATTGCCGGTGGCCTCCCACCCGGTCCTCCGATCCCACCCCGAGGAAGGCTGGGGTTAAAGGAGTAGGGTCGCGGTTAGGATCGCCAGGGATAATTATCTCAAGAACTAACGTTTCGCTCTGCGTACGCTGGAGTTTTACTGTAGTCTATAGAGCCACAGAGCCTTTTGCAACAGCAGCAGAGTATCGCGATACTCGCTTTTTCAGAACCCCGCCCTACACTGACTGGCTTCAAACTCGCTGAGTCTTTTCACTTCCCCCGATTTGTTGTTTTCGTGCGGCGACCACAGGTGCTGGAAGTCCGGGACGTTCCCCCTGTGTGACGGCAAGCACATGGACCACAACAAGGCCACTGGGGACAATGTCGGTCCGCTCATCGTGTCTGGTCCCAAGTAGAGGGTGACTCAAGCCACCCTTGGAGGGGAGGAGGTTTAAGATTAAGCCCATCATTTTAACGTAGATGTTTGGCTGGCGATAAGAGCGCACTACTAAAGGCATGGAAATGATCACACCATGTTGTTGCTGCACTATCGTTCCAGTAGATTCGCGTACGTAGAGGGGGGACATCGGCGCGCGTTTCGCGCTGACAAACTGCAGTTTAGTAGTAATCACACACGGTCGGTAGATTCTTATTAGTACGCCAATTAGGGTGATCTTTTTGAATCGCCTTATGTGGCGGGGAATCTCAGTGGCCGTAATTGGATGCTGTGGGGGTATGTATGTATGAAGGTTTAGCATCTACCTTGTGGCACGTGGTATACCAGGTACCCGATTCCACTACAAAAAAATGTTTGAAGACAATGAAGACATTAAGAGGAGACTTTTTTTTTTTCAGGGAAGTCGGGAGCAACGAGTTGCTCGCGTTCGTGAAGACTTTGGGCCGATCGGCGTCATCGTGGATCTACTGGCTGTAGTATCATATCACAATACGCCTGTGAACACGTTTCAGCCGTGGGATCATTTTGTTTTCCAACTGTTTCAGTTACACTCCGCTGTAGACACCTCTTATGCCGCCGCCGACATGAACACAATCCTTCACGTGATATTTACGGGGTGCTATGTACATTGTGGTGATATTGATCCCTATGATCTTGATCCCTATTTTACCTAATACCGTACAAGCTGTGCCCTCGGCTTTGCACCAACGCTACTGCTGTAGTTGCTGACTCAATCCTCTCCTATTGATAGGACACGTTCGTGACAAAGATGACGCTTACCGCCATTGGCAGGTTGGCATGTGCTTATGTCGTCGTGGCAACCCTCTTGGTAGCGTATACATAAGCTCGTGGCCTTCCCCCAGCTGCCGTGGTCACCCCTCGCGCAACAGCCACACCCCTCCGCCCCTGCGGCTGACATGAATGCTCTTCGCGCTGCCGCCGGATTACGGCTTGGTGATTCCGCCGCGCGTTGTTCGCACGCCGACTGGGAGCGGGAACAACAGGCAGAGCTTACGTGCCATGCCACCTTTTGATACATCCTTATCGGCCTGCCGCTGGTCGTGCCCGACGATTTGAACAACGCGTTTCCCCCCGCCAGCACATGTCGTGTTTAGAGTTTTTAGAGCTTGCTCGTACGGTAACGGTGTTAAAGAGCAAGGACCGACTCTACCACCGACGATAGTATGGTCGTACTCGTCCATAAATCGCCCCAACCTATAAATATATAAAATATTTATAGGTTGGGTTGGCGTCGGTTGGCAACGACGCTGTAAAACACGCCACTCGCTGCGTGAGCTAGACAACCAGGGTGCCGTTTTTTTTTGTTATTTTTTTTTGGCGGTCACCAAAGCTGGCGGTCGAGTAGATCATTTGTGCGGGGTGGAGAACCTTTGTTCCCCACAAGGGGAATGGTCGTATCACGTAGTGTTAATATGGTAAGGCGTCCGTGAGGCAGTTACATAGTAAAACCCATTGCTGTCTCCGGAAGTGGCCACACCAGAAATTAAATTAACTCATTGAAGCTGTCGTCCATATGCAAGTCCGCCTCAGAGGCGGTTCTTAGCAGGATGCAGCTCACCCTCCATGCGACTCGCCCAATACCTCACGGCATTGTAGGATGCGAGGGTCTATGGTCATACGACTACGGCCCCCCCCCCCGCCCCTCTCCGCTCACAACGACCAGCGGGATGCGCGATATTCCATGATGTGCCTTCTAAACGACGGATCTGTTCCGAATCTATGTACCGCTTCTTATACGCCCTTGGGTCTTGCAGGCTTGCCTGCTCGGCAGGTGCCTGTCGATTTGGCGCGACCCGCGCCGCACGCATGATATAATGCTATTTGCTGGTGGGTTGGTATTAGCGTTTGCACGTGATGGTGGCTCTGCCACTGTTTGAAGTGCCGAGCACGGAAATCGTTGTGGTTGGCGGTCCGCTGCCCCATCGTCACGACGTTAGCTAGTGCCTGCTGGGCCCGGCATCGCGAATGGCGGCGACAATTCCGACCGTCTTCCGGCCACACGCCCCGGGGTATCACCTACATCTTGCTCTTCACTCATCGTTGCACCCGTCGCGAGGACATTTTTCCTGCTGCTGCTGACGAATTTACGGCTGAGGGCATGGCCAAGGCGCTTATCGATTGTTGCATCCCTTTTGGGGAGATGGCCCGCAGTATACGTCCGGAAAACGGCCTAGACTTTTCTGCTGGGAGTTTTTGCACGCTGTCTGCACGTACAGGCTGGTTCAAGCGTAACACCCCCAATTTACTCAATAGCCAAAGTCCACGCCGTTTTCTGGGGATAGACCCTGAAATTTGGCACAAATATTTTATGAACCCCTGCCCCTCCTGACCCCCGTTACGACTTTGGATGTTTTTTCTTTCTTTCTTCTTTGTCCGATATTTCGGTTTTTGTTTTCTTGTAGGGAGACTTGGGACGGGATCCCAAATTTCCGGCGACGAAAAATAAAAAACACATTGTAAATCGTTCGGCTGGGGCACGTAAAGCACGTGTACAAAAGTTCAGGGTTATCTCTTGAAGTATTTGCGAGGAACTTGTACAAACATGCCTTGGGTCACCTGGAAGCGGCTCGTTCGAGAAAAAAATGGGGGCGTGTACTTCATTTTCATGCATGGCCGTAGTCGTATGACCATAGACCCTCGCATCCTACAATGCCGACAAAATGGGGGGAGGAAAAATATTCCTCCGGATTCGCCTGATTATTATTGACCTCTTTAAAGGCCTGTGATTGGTCGGGCAACAATTTCGACTGCAGCGCCAGTCCTAGGCCCTTTACGAAACAGTTTAGTTGTTCTTGCACGTGGCACTCGTGGCTGACGAAATTTGGGGTGTTGTGCTTGAACCAGCTCGCACGGCGTTCTTGGAGTTCGTACAATCGCCACCAGCTCCTACCGTCTGAACGGTAACGACCGCTTGGAGCGTACTAATCAGGTGACGGCGAAAATGCTCGCTGCGGTCGTCACTTGGCGTCAAGAAGATTGGGCGTAGAGTTTGCCTACAACTATTCGGTCAGCGCGCCACCGGATTAGCTCCCAACGAGGTCCACATGGGTAGGCTTCCACGACTTCCACTCACTATCTTTGAACGCGCCGGGTTTGCCGTACGTATTTGCTTTCCCCGCTATCAGCTTACATATTGTGACCTGGCGACAGTCCACACCAGAAGCTGTGGCCTGATTGCGGAGGACGTCTCTCCGGCGATCCCTCGATAGTTATGCGGCGACCATGAGAAGCTCGCAGCACGTCTCTGCAGAAGTACGAGCACATAGCAGCAGCTCCAGATGAAGATGATATTGGTAGCTCTGCGCGGGAGCAGACGTGATTGATTGTAGCAGCAACTAACTCCATCAAAACGACGATCAGTGCCGTAGTTGTGCGGAGCGGCTCGCAGCCTGTCTCCACAGAAGTATAGTTTTTACTCGACGTATGCACTTGGCCGCAGTTCTATGCTGAAGCGCTAAACACGTCGAGGCTCGGAACCTGTTAGCGGAGTGTTATCATGTGGCAGTATGATGGACGTACTATGAACAGTCCAGTAGTTTGACGCGATTCGCTGTGGCGAGTGCGGTGTAATAATTCCACAGGATTTGTTGATTATATGACACATCATCAGTCATTTGCGATACTAAAATCGGCATGTATCGCGGTTCTCAGATGCAGTTCGTAATTTGTTTGCTTTTTTTCCATCCCTTTTATGTATTGTCTTCGCACTTACCAGGTATCTCTCTAACTCCCTTCCTTTAGTAGCTCAAGTCCGGGGTCACATAGCAGGCATCCCGCCCGCCCTCTCCGCTACGGCACGCGCCTGTATGTCTATACCTCGAGAAGGGTTCAGCACTTTCTTCCTTCGTCGACTCGCGTCAGAGTAGTTGGACGCGGGAAAGATATACATACATATGGGGGTATATTACCTAACGTGTACACCAGTTCCTATCTGGGACGCAGGGGTGTGTCTCTTGGGGTTATGCCGTTATCTTGATTGTCTCCGTGTTGTTTTGTGCTCCAAGTGGCAAGACGTCGGGGGGCGAGGCTGCCACAGGCAGCCTTTTGGTAGCCCTCGTCCCCGATGCTCACCATGCTCAACTAACGCCAGTCCGAACCGTTCCAAACAACACAAGCATGATGCCTGGAATACATATTTCACTATATATTTCCACTCTACCTGGTATGTCGCATTTCACAACAATAGCCCACCCTGAAAAGTCGCGGATAAACATCCCACGACGATGCAAGGGCGACACATCCAACATAGGGAAATCCGGACCGATATGCGGCTCTTCAACACTGCAAGAAGGAAATTAAGGGCATAGACCTACGTAGCTTACACCTCGTCGTGAGGCTAAAATTCCCCTCGTAGGAGATACACACCCTGTTTGATACAGGGCGGGAATAGTAGGGACTGGCCGTGTACTCCACCTACCCTCACGCTTCTCGTGGTATTCGACCTACAATCTGGCAGGGAGCTGCTGTACCTATAGCTGAGCTACGAGGAGTAAAGCACAGAAAAATAGACTTGACTGCAAACAAGACCCACAGAACTATAACCCTCACGAGAGAGATGGCGTACGCGACATCGACACCAAATGTGGCGATATTCCCTGGGACGCAGGGATATCTACTGCGATGTTTTTCGCTTGGGAATAGATGGCGTTTTCTTGAATCCCTCGGTTATACGTTGGGGTTGAGAACAGAGCAATCGCGGGGACTTACCACAAAAAGCCTAAAGACCTCTGTCTCCGATACCTACCGTACTTGCTGAACGAAAATAATACTCACTTCATACTGAAGACTACTCTAGGCCTACTCTGCCTATCAAACCTCACGTTCGACGCATGCTACGATAGAGGTGCATCATGTTTTTTCTGAGCTCCTCACTTAAGGAGCGTCATGCCTCACCGAAAAACATATTTTGGAGGAAAATAAAAGTGCTACCGGATGGGAAATCTCATGACCGAAGTATACTCTGAAACATATTTCGTCACAAGGATGAAAGTCCGGCGAATTTGGGTTAAGGAGCCCGATCGTTTAGAAAACTTTCCAGCCAAAAAGTGCTACCTCTACCGTAACACGCGTCGTTTCACAGCATTCCAAACCACATGGTACTTCAATTGAGTACAAATTTATAAATAGAAGAACTATAAGTATATACGTCCAGCAAGCTTTAGGGTGGTAGAGCTTTCTTCAGAGTCGTCAGAGCAATGCGCTACTCGCGACTGCCTGTGAAGAGTTTTTGCCGAATCTCCGTCGTGGGGCTAACATACGGCACAATAGTGCGCCAAAGCATCTCCTTAACATACGGCACAATAGTGCGCCGAAGCATCTCCTAATTTTATGTGATTGACGAACAGGTGCCATGTTCAACGTCTAAGTATCTAGCTCTAGACTAGCATTTTCGGCAAGCCGAAGAACGAGTGGGTGCATTCACCACGACCTAGATCCAAGCTTGCGCAAAGTGCTGCAGGCCGGTAAAAAAACGAATAACACAAACATGTGTTCCACCCAGCAAATGGGCATTGCGAGATCCCGCATTTCTCCCCCCCCCACCACCACTTTGTTGGGTAAGCAACGGGCACCGGGATTTTTCCACGATTCACACACCAGAACGATTCGGACATTTCACGAGATAGTCTTGGTCATCTGCTGAAGTTTTACATCAAGCCCCTCTCTGACGTAGCCAGAGCAGGGAAACGGGAGAAGTTTCCCCATCTCGTAGCCCTGGGTCTTGTACCAGACACACAATTGTGGGAAAATGCTCAGGACGACGATTTCCAGGACAATGTCCGCACGTCCTAGTTCTCTTCGACAACATTTCTCTGCACGATTCAAGCACGCAGTTGAGGCAGGGGCGCAGCGGGAAGCATACTCACGATCAGTACTTACCGACCGAACGATTAAGCCAGACAGCTAAGGACGAGCTAACTTAGTGAGGTCACGTAAAGGGTGTCCATCGAGTCACCACAAAACCAGTTTTTTTCCTTAGCTCATACCTCATACCACGCTGTCCGGAAATGTAAGGATCTTTTAGGTATAAAATATGATTACCCAAACGGTCCATATATTTCCGTACAGAGAGGTACACCATAAAGGGACACCACGAGCGAAATCTGACACGTGGGCATCAACACAGGGACTTCGAGAGTACCGCTTCGCTCCACGCGCGGTTCATGCCGTATCAGGTACCGGTTTTGAGGTTAGTAGGCAGAGGAGCCAGTGCCAGGGGGCTGCGAGAAAGACGATTTCCGATGAGCCTTACCACCTACCAGATATGATTCTATGATTATGTGTAGCGTCCAATTTTCCTCTCGTGTCTTCAATACTGAGCACGATTTTTCGATGCCGGCACACAGCTAGTGGTTCCCATGCTGTCTGCAGTGGGCAAATATGGTATCTTGGCGAACAGGGGGCACCGGCATAGATATCGACTGCGTACATTCCTAACGACGTCCGATTTTATTCTAAAGTGTTTTGTTGTGCGTCTTGACGAAAATCATGGCCACACACTCCCAAGTATGGAAACATAATATATCTACTTCGTATATATATATTCGACACAGTCTCCAGGACGGCAGCATGTAGCAGGCTGGGGGGCGACGAGATCGCTTGCCACAGCAGCTGCGCACAAAATCACCGACACGGGGGGCAGGAACTCAACGAACACTTCAGAATCTTGCTTTTGGTCGTTGTTGCATCAGCGCGCCCATCGAAATTCCCGATTTTTCGGCCTTACGACGTCAATGGTTGTTTTTGCTCGTCTTAATCCTGGTGATGTTTTCGTCGTAACTCAAGACCCGTTGTCCCACAGTCGTGCCCTCGCTGTTTGTGCTCATGTTAATCCTTGTCGTGTTTCCATCACCAATCAAGACCCGTGATTCCGCAGTCGTGCCCCCCCCCCCCCCCCCTCCCCTCCCCATTGCCGTGTTCACCTTCGCTTTTGTGCGAACTGCGCGACGGGGTCGGCAATTTCACCATTTGTAGGCTCCCGGTGTCGAGGTGTGCTCTCTCACGTCACTACTGTTAGTGTACCATATGTTTTTGTCGGCTGGTACAAGTATAATCAAGAAAAGAAGAAAGGACCCGAGTCGAGCTCGACCCAAGGACCCCCACTGTCCAAGCAAAGGCTCGTGGTTAATAAAACCTCTTCACAAACATCCGTGCGAACGGTCTCAAGTTTACAAATAGCTAAAGACAAAGAAAAAAGACGAACGGGTTCACTTCTATTTAGAACTGCACCCCATGTTGTTGGGGACAAACAACGTGGAATTCGCGTGGGATAAAAAAATTGCAAAAGGAAGAGCACGCCCATGGCCCAGCACGAAATAACATCAACAACAAAAGACACCTACGTACCTGCGGCGGACGTAAGAAGCGTCCCGATTCCCCGTCCTGAGTACCGATCCGGCACGCTGAGCATGCCGAAGTGAGCATCGACACCCGGGTCCTTGTTCATGGGCGTCCCCGCCCAATTCACTTGGACGCAGCCCACCATTTCTGAAGAGCCGTCGACGTTTTTTTCCTCGGCTACCAAGAAGGCATTGCAGGGCTCTTGAATTAAAGTCGTCACTGTTGTCCACGAAATGGGCGGGGGCGGGGGGGTCGGTCGTGAAGGGGGTTAAGTGAGCAGGACCTCGAAGAGCGGAAGCATATACTTCGTATACATTAGCTATACTTGAGCTACGATATAGGCTGCAATTTCTGGCTGATATGTTTTTCTGGATGGCGAGGTTGCTTAACCCGAAATCATCGGCGGAATTTGTTTTTCTGTGTTGAAACCAATTTTCATGTGTTTACTGTATAATATATCGTGGGAAAGTTCATCGGGTATACCTGGTATATAACTTTTATTTTCCCTCCCCAGATCCGTGTTGAGACTACTGCAGGTATACGTAGAGCTCCTCAAGTGAGGATCCTGAGAAAAAATAGGGTTTTAGCCAAAATAAGGTACACCTGGTCACTTTGGTGCCAAAAACAGGTACAACTCTAAAACCAAGTTGAAATCACACGCTAGGACACCTGCCATTGGCCAGCCTTACATCGTACCTGATTTTTACATGAAATGGTCAGGTACACCTGGATTTGTCTACTTTGTCTAGGTTTCAACTGATTTTGGCGCATTTTGAGCCAATCAGAGGCCATACGTACACTGTCTCCTATACGCCCGACACGAAGACATCGCCACATTACGTACATACGACCCGCCAACAACGACATACCAGGTACAGAACATATGATACGCGCGTATACAGCACGATGGACACAGACTGCAGTTTGTTTACCGCGTCGAAGTCGACTCAGTTTTTATGATATTAATAGTAGTCTATATGTACAGCAAAGGAACTTCGGGCCGCCGTGTGCAAGCGGTTCCTCAAGGATGGTCGAGGCTATAGGCTGGCAACGGGGGAGGGCGCCATAAGTACTCTTTGCCGTGGCGCAAGAGGTATCTGACTGGTGTATTCTTCACATCGTGCAATGAATAGCCCTCTTTCCAAAATTGTACTGGTATGAGGCTACTCTGTACGAGGCCTCTTCCCGCTTCCCGCTATTATATACTGCTGCTTGCTGACACGGAACGGAAAGCGAGCAGTTCGATCTCAAATTAACTCGATGTTTTTTTCGTATGCTATCAATGTGGCTACTATATACATACCTGGTACAACAATACAGAAGTACTCGTCGTGAGAGTGAGTGCGATCACGAAAGCAATGAAAGCATCCACAAACGAATGAATACATGAGGGGCCGTACAAAAACTATTAATGGTAAGATTTTGGAGGCCGCACATTTACTCCTGATAGTCAAGCTCAAAAACAAAATTAGCCCTGGTAAAGTTTACGGCTTTTCATGGACAAAACACCGCTCGTGGCGCCCGTTTTTTACTTCGTTTTAGTATGTACCTGGTTTTGGCTCAAAAAGATCAGGTATACCTGATTTTGGCATTTGCCCTTTAATTTTCTATAAATATTTTCTCGGCGCCCTCCCCAGTTCAGTTTTGCTCCGATCGTTTTTTTGCAAAATTAAGTTCTACCCCCCGTAAAACGACCACGCCCAGTTGATTAGCGAGGAGTTTAGAGTGAAGTAGGAAAGTGGCGGATTTTTACTTTGGAAGCATTCTGATTTGTACAAAAAACGAAAGTGAGCTCTCGTTTTTGGACGTTTTAGATCGATCCAGAAAACCTTTTGTTGTACGTATTCACTTTTTTCAGCTGGGGAGGAACAAACACGCAAAACCGCGGATGGCGCCTTTTTTATGTAGTTATATTATATATCATATCATATAATATCATATACTTACGTGGTATATATATGTACCTGGTATATACTTGGCTGCTTCCCCCCCGTTACCACTCCCCCTAGCTGCGGGGTTCCCGTGCATGTTGCTTATCACCAGGGATGCGTTAGATAGCACACCCCTCGACAACAACAGCACACCCGGTGATAATATGTTTTTAAATGTCCAACTGTTATCACCGGAGTCTGCTTTCTTCCGTATTGTACTGATGATGTACGGTAAAAATTTCAAAGATTGAACCGCCTGAACGAAAACAAACTATCAGAGAAAAGAGGTGGTGCTCACGAATAAGCAACGAGAACATTTATTCATTTAGAAAAATTGTGACTGACTATGAAGCACGGGCTCTATTATGTTTATAAAAAGACCCGTTGGCGTACATTATGACGCTGCTATTAATAGGTATCAGTCACCGATCCCACGAGCCCTCTCTTCTGAACTCTGAACCCCACCTTCTCAACATCACCCCATCTATACGGGATGTACATCCTACATGAGGACATATAAAATCCGTAAGTACGCGCGATCGAAGTATTACACTTCAGCTAGCAAAGATGAGCTTCGACGAAATCCTCGAGCTCACAGCTGTTGTTTTTTATTTTTTTTAATATATCATACGTATGTGCCTCAAATCCTTTCATATTTCATACCAGGCAAGGTAAACGGTCTCCCACCCACTGGTCCATATATTACGTATCATACGTACGCAACACACGTCCTTGCAGAGGGTGGCGTGTTTATGTGTTTATTTACTCGTATTATGTCACGATGGTATCGTACGTACAGACAGTACTTGCATTCATTCACCCCCATCCTCGCCCCGATGGTCTATTAATGGTGGTAACCTCGAACGCTTCTAATAGTTGATGTCCGGAGTTCGAATATCACGTGGGTCGGACTTTTGAGTTTATTTGCCAAAATAATAATTTTAAAAAAAACGGAATCAACTGCTGAGAGCGCCTAGAAGCGTGGGTAGGTACAATTCGATGGGAGTCGACGAGGGGAGAAAAGGCTGAAGTCCTCTCGCGATAAAAATGCAAGGCACAAACCGTAGTGGGGGAGGAGGGAGAGGAGCCTACTTTGTGACCCGGGATCTGAGTTACGATTATTAATGGGAGAGAGAAAGGAAGGACGAAGATAATAAATGGGATGAAAAAAAAATCTAGGTCCGTATTTTTTTTTGTCCTATGATTTATATAATATGTGCAGATGTATACGTCCACATATGACATATACCAGGTAATGTGTTGTTGTTGTTGTTGTTGTTGTTGTTGTTGTTGTTGTTGTTGTTGTTGTTGTTGTTGTTGTTTTTCTTCACATTAAACTCGTTTCAGTTGCTAATCCCTATAGTCTGATCTAGCAAGATCACGGCCCGTGGTCACAAAAGTGCTAGAGCCATCAGAGAATCCTAAAGAACACGTACACTTAGCAGGGAAAGGATACACAAGTCCGAAGAGGTACACCTAGAATCCCTACAGCATGTTATGCGTGTCCAAAACTGAACTACACGCCCGCAATCTCCATTCGACTACAGCAGCATCGCCCCCCCCCCCCCCCTCCACTCTTTACCAATGAATTTGTCGACTACAGCGTGATTACTGTCTGAAGTGCTGTCTGTACAAAAACACACGGTAGGCGTGGGAACAAGATAGAGCACGCAGCTGCTGTCTGAAGTGCTGCCAGAATGACAGTCCGCGGGCACACTAACTGCAGTGAAAAAGAACAGCCAACCAAAGCCATCACGTCAATTGACAATTACCCGAATCTATCCTGAACGTCTGTGTTAGGCACAGCATTATAAACATCGACACTGATTAGGAATCGTTCCATATTAAAGGGGTATTCCGCGATGCAGGCACACAATTAAGGCACCTGGGGTATCTGCGCCATCTCTGCCGCGTCTCTCTACAAAACCAGTGACGTCATCCACACAGACACAACACCAACATTCAGGGGGAAAAAGAAAAAACGAAATAGTTGTCAACAAAAATAATGTTTGTCCGTGCGCCACGGGTCGATGTCCTCCGTAGGCTCCGGTGTCGTTGCTCCGGCGCCGCTGCTCGGGCGCGCTGCTCCGGTGCCGCTCTGGCCAGTCCTAGCACGATCGCACTCGACCCGCTCCGTCCGTACACGCTCTCGTTGCTCTCCTTCCCAGTCGATTCCTCGCTTTCTCCCTCGTTGCACTCAGGGTGCTTGGTCTGGAAAAGAAAAATTATCGCGCCGAAGGGGTCAACCAGCCCAATTTTCAGCTCGTCGCCACACGTCCCCTCCTCCTTTGATGGCGAAGCCAGATTACTGAGACAGTACAGCTCCCTCTAGCACACACACCTTGGGCCGTGTACGTAGTGTCCGTCCACATTCCTGATGGCGTCTGCCTCCGCGCACAAAAATGAGATGGACATTGCTGTCTACACCGACGGCCAAAATTGCCCGTGCATCTGAACTTTTGTGCCTGACGCACCAGTGCCGATCCAGCTCCACCGCTGCGCACGCTTCGCGGCGGGTGCGCAGCAGCAAGAAAGTATCGGTCCGCTTGAGGGTGAGTCTAACCTTGCTCGCTAGAAAGACCCCCCCTCGCTATGGGCCATGCCAAAGCAAAAGCCTTGCCGGGGCAACGAGGGAAAGAAGGGAATATATAGTAAACTATAGTATAACACGTATAATATCATCCATCCGGACTACGTACATAAGTGGTGTATAGCTCGGATCGATTAGAACCCACGCCGCAGCACTACAGGGCAGGCTAGGTTTACGGTGAAAAATGAAACCGGACGAGGTTTTATCACATACATGTTGGTACAGAAAACTCCCTTTCCCGTAGATAAATCCAGGCCGGGCCAACATCTCTGTTGTTTCTTCTTCTTGTTCCTTCCTGCCATCTGGCAATGTGCAGCGCGTATGCCTTATTCCGATCATATAGTCCACATATGGACTGAAAGGTAAAGTAGAATTTCAACCGCGGAAGGTTCTGTCAAATAGACCTGAATATTTGACAAAATAATTCCAATAATAAAGCAGTATTATTGTTATACCACATGGGCATTATCCATACAACGATATACCGTGGTTTTTCTGCTCCACTTGTCGGTACACGGGAAATCCGCCGCAACAACCACACTATTCCATATTTTGTCGGCAGTTCTCGTTGGCCAAGGCACCGCTGTAGCGTGATCTGGCCACTGGCCACTTTCCCTACGGTACGCCGGCTCCATCGTACAGTTAGTACGTACTCGGGTTGGCTTTATTGGGTATGTGCCGAACTCCGATGCATACACGCATCGGGCCTGGACAGCATCAATCAACCGCGCCAGCTTTACTTTTTATTGTTAGAACTATAAACAAGACAACAACAACATTCGTTCCGCGGAGCAACAACATATTCATACAACCAACAGAGCACTAGTGGGGGGGGGGGCATACATAGTCATTTGTTGCTTGCCTTATAGTAGTTTGACCATTGACTTATAGTGGGGGTCATAACCTAGAATTTAATTGGTTGGGTAATGTGGAACATTTCGGAGCCCTTTGGCCCCCTATCCACCCCTGTCCCCGTCATTCAACGCTGTCATCCATACACAACAAAGTATGCACAAGGGGCCGGAGTCAGCCTCGCATGCGGTGCTTGGGAGGATGCAAGCCACCCTTCATGCGACTCGCTGAACATCTCACGGCGCTTCGCGCTTCGTGCAAGCAATGTCTGCCCGGTCGGTGAAAACTCGACGTGCTCAGTCCCGGCATTGTAGGGACACGAGGGTCTGTGGTCATACGACTATGGCCGTGCATGACAACGAGTACCTTCCCCCCCCCCGCCCCCCGCCCCCGCGCCCCACCCGCCCCCAGCAGCTACTATATGCCCACGAACCAACGGAACAACTCGGACTGTCGGAGCACACTATAATAACACGGCAACAACGTGCGTATGGGTAGGCAGTATGCAATCACTACGTGAGTAAGTACCATGACCATGTGAATACGCACATATATGTACGTTAAGCTCTTCCGGAGGGACGGAGGGAGGGAGGGAGGGAGGAGGGACCAAGCGCAGCATGTGTCGGCAATCTCCAGCGATCGACCGCGCCGAGTTCCTTTTGGACCCGCCGACTACTCAGTCACGGTGCCCCCCCCCCCGACAAGCCTCACTCTTGCAACCAGATGGCCCAACCAATATTGTGCTCCTGACCTCTGACAGTATCATGTTATTGTTCTCACCTGAAATAATTGCCGAAGTTCTAGTCGGTGGACACAGGACAGACTCCTAAAAACTCTGGAGTGGAAGTTGGTTGTATATATGTTGTTGCTGAATTTGAAATTATTCTGGCTTCTTGCTTAATTATAAAAATCGAGGGAGTTGGCGTTGCCCGGGTCTGATGTCTGATGTCTGATGGCCGTACATGTCTGCGTTCTGTATACCAGGAGTCAACCCTAGGCCGTAAAACGGTCAGAGCCAACCAGAGTACGTAGTTTTTGGAGCCGGTGTACGTTAGGGATAGTGGCCAGTGGCCAGACCACGCTACAGCGGTGCCTTGACCAATTAGCACTGCCGGTACAATAAGGTGCTTGCTGCGGAGGATTTTTCCTGTACCGACAAGTGGCAAGAGACAGCTCCCGGTGCACCGTTTTATGGCCAGTAGATACTACACGGAGTACCAGGTACATGTCGTAAGAACTGCAGTATTCAGGCGTCCTATACTTGTTGTCCCTTTCATGTCCATGTAGCCGGCGGAGAGGTCCCAAACGAAGTACAGACTCATTCAAGCAAAACGCCCCAACTTGCATCAGCCACGAATGAATGCCGCATGCAATTGCTACGTGAAGGTCACATAATTGGTATCATACTGACCGCAAATGATCAGCGGGAGAGAGTGTTATGTGACAGCCAGTTTTTTTGTTGAGAGCCTGGGGCTGGCGCTGGCGGCAATATTGTGTCCCCACCAACCACAGGCCTTAAAAAAAGTCAACAATATGAGTAGTCAGGCGTTTCAGTAGCAATAAATCATTTTTGTTTTCATTCTTTTTTCCTGAACGAACCGGTTCCAGGTACTCCCAAGATATGTCGAAACTAAGTTTCGCGCAAATATTCGAAGAACTGAGCGTAGGGGCAATATGAAGTCAGGACTAACACCAAAAGTTAAACCTACACTGAAACTAAGTACTTACAAGGCAACGCCGTACAATTCGTACTTTTACCGCACAAAGGTCCAAACGTCTACGCCGGTTCTTAGAGATAAGGTCTTGGAGTTATGCACACGTGTTCTGCGGGCCCCTTTCGATCCGTAAACGAACATTTTTTCTCGGTTTTCGCCAGGAATTTGGGATTCCTTAAGGCCCAAATATCGGGTGGGGGGGGGGGGACGATCGAATATCTGCCGGAAAAACTAAAGGGCAGCGGCCAAAAAAAGTATACCTTGTCCGTTTGCGGCCAAAAACAGGTACATACTTAAAATCAAGTAAAAAACGCACTCCACGTGCCCTGCCATTGGTCCAAAACTTGTTGTACCGGTTTTTGCCTCTTTAAACGCCAGGTATACCTGATTTTGTCTACTCTGCTTGACTTTCGCCTTTTTTTGTCGTTTTTAAGCCAACCAGAGGCCCTTCATAGTTCCACCCTATGCCCCCTATACAAATGCCGACGTACGCGGAGACCCCCTTCTCCCTTCGCACCTCGCACTACACGCCACTCGAGCGACACACAGATATATCTGCCTGCACACCTCCGCCGAAATAATACGAGATAGAAGGCTCCCCTTCGGGATTGTGGTTGACTTGGAATACCAGGGGTGTCGCAAGCTGAGAAGGGAGAATACAGCAGCAGGCGTTCGTTCCTCGTACTATTACTAGCAGCTACTCGTATACGTAGCCACCGGGCGAGCACGAAGAACATGAAAAAACTCTACTTTGCGTTGCAAGGAACGGCAGGTTCGTGGGGTGCGTTTTAAACTTGATTTTAGTATGTACCTGTTTTTGGCCCCGAACGGACCAGGTGTACCTCTTTTTGGCCGCTGCCCAAAACTAAAACACCGTTCGTTACCGGGTCGACAGATGCTCACAGAACACGTGCGCAAAAAAATCAGGATAGATATGCATAATATTTCTAAAACACGGCGTGGACTTCCGACACTTCCAGGCAGACTAGATTGAAGGTTGGGTATTCGTACACAGCAGCGGGGCACGGACCCAGTTTAACACCACGTCGTGACAACGCTATGCACGCGGTTTTGTCTCTGCTCATGGCCCTATCTTTCACTAGTGCAGACATTATCCCATACCCTGCACTCATTTCAAGTATAATTGTTTTCGTGGCGTGCCTGGTCTTATCTCCCGAAAAGTCTTAAAAACCGGATGGTCTTAAAACCAGATGGTCTTAAACCGGACAGGATGGTACCCCACTGTAAGCACGTCCGCCTATGATGATGGGAGTACTTCGGCAAGAGGTATTGCGTGATGCAGCACTATCCCTCCGAGCATTAACGACCGGGATCACTGGATCAACATCATCTGGGATCAACCGCAGCATCATCAGCTGGATCAGCACCATCTGAAATCACCGGAGCATCAGCTGAGTCATCGTTGCCCAGAGAAAGACGGATCGACACCGCCTGCTTTCACCGAGGACCGTTCCAGAGACCAACCGCTAGCACGGGCGAGTGCAGGGGAGATCCCTACTGCACTGGATCTTTTTTCTGCCGGCCGGGCCCATCCCTTGACCACGCTCGCAACATCGCGCCGCGTAACACCGAGCACTATGTAGCCAGTTTTTTCAGCCGTCTGTTGAGCATACAAAATCAACAACTGTGGCTTGGACCAACGCCCAAACGGGTAGGGTGGATCGTAAATGATCCGAGTCTGGCGGGAAGGCTTCTTGGCCTGGGTTTTTGTTAGTGGATGAGCTGCGGCAAGTTCCACACTACCCGGAGAGTTTACTCTTCGGGTGGCTATCCCCACCGCACCGGGCCCCTTCGGGGGTCAGGTCGGGTCAACATGCTCAAGTTCCCGAAGGTCGTAGACAGCAAGGGCTGATACTTCCGAGGGGGCATGGAGTGAATTGACACACGACACGAAGTGCACGAAGTGAGACGTGGAAGTGTGGAGGGCGTAAGCTTTATTTTGACCCATCCGCCGGAGGATAAAAAAAAAAACAAAAAAAAAAACTGTGGCTTGGGGTCACCACACGATCATCATACATAATAGGCGTACACGACCGTATTCGGATGTTCGTAGCCGGATATTTCCCACAGATCCCGCCACTCCGAGGGGGGGGGGGGGGTGTCAATATTTCGTAATATTACAAGGCTAATACCCTGACACTATACCCGTACCACGTAGTAGACAAAAAAAAACGGGTTACTGTTTATGCTCCGTAGATCAGTAGTCAACACCCTTACAGCTCGCACGAGAGCTACCGAGGGCAAAGTGTCTCTCGTCCATCATTCGTGTGAAACAGGCAAGGGGAGGGGGCATGTACCGCATAATAGGGCGTCGGTGGAGAATCAGAGAGTGAGTAAGTGAGTGCTACGAGGCTCGACGGGGCGCCGAGGTTCCTGTCCATGTGCTTCTGCGGGTGTGGGCTACCTGTGGTGGAATTTTGTTCCCGACGTCAGTACTGCTGCTGGTGTTTGCAGCAAAAATAAGCTGTCAGTAGGATGGGATAAGAAATACAGTTGAAATAAATTTATTAATGGTAGAGGTTACAATCAGTACCTTTTTTGTTACACTATGGTTGATGCATGATGTGCACGAGACGGAGAGGTACATCCCTACGTAACCATTGTTGATCGGGTCGGGGTTTCTAACTTCCTGTATTTAGTGTTGAATGTCGAATATCGAATATCGAATATCGAACGAGAATCGAGGTCGATATGATATATATTTAAAAAAAACTGATCGAACAATTTCGATATTTTGACATATCGAAGCTTTCGTTCAGTGTCAGCAAGAAAAACATTATCTACAAGGGAAAAGGATGCCAGGATATAGAGGGCAATACACGTTCGATACCATACATAATATGTCGAAAAATCGATAATTTAATATATCGAAACTTTCGATTAATAGTGGTCGTATATACCCATTTTAAGACCCACCCCGTGACAAGCCCAAAAACGCAGTCTTATCTCTAATGTGGCATTTTCTTGTAATACAGAAAAAACGACCCCATACGTAACAATTCCAAGTTTTTTTTCGTTTTTTCTTCTACTGTAGTGAAAAGCCGACTCATCTGGTCTTATCTCTATTATGGCCTTTTAAACCGGATGCTCTCAAAATCGGCACACCACTACTGTGCTGTGTGTAAGCGGCAATCAGCCCTCGCAACGAGGGGCAGACCGGCGGGATTTAAGACAAAAGTCGATGGGTACTGCTCCCAACGATCAGTCTCCTAACTGTACGAACTTCAGTCGTTCTGGGTCCGAGTTGGGGTCAAGGGTTAGGGTAAGGGCTATATAGCTATATAGGGGTTGGGTTGGGTCACCACCCGTACCTTGTGATCCCACGAGGAATTGCTTCCTAGCCCACAATGACGAACAGCCCGGCCCCTGGAAGATCCTATCGGACACGTCCTACTGACTACTGACTGTGTACGCAACACAACAATAGCCTGGCGTCCTGTGGGTCCTGGTGTTTTTTATATCCGGCACGATACGGGTACGAGTAGCGCATTTTGGCCAAAACTTTCCCGACTGACTACTATTACGGGGGACCTTAGTAAACACGAGTAAATAGAACCTACGGTACACACCAAAACCTACAACAGCAGTATATATTTACCTATTTTTACTAACAATAGTTGGTCCTATTCACTATGGTCCCCCATCATATAAACATTCAATATATATATCAATAGTATACTCCGCAAATATTAGAATCGCTGGAAAAGCTTTCATGTTTTTAGCGAATATAGATAAGAGTCAGTAGTCTTCGAGAAATAATGCTTAGAACCATTGACATCAATGCTCGTCGGGTCGCACTGCAGTTGCCAGGCTCTGTGTCGAGGTCAGGTTTTGTAGTTTTCGAGAAATGTTTGAAACCATAAGGGCCCATATTAACGAGTACAAAATAAATTCAATTTGGAAAAAATAAAATTCAAATACGTTTTTCATTGGTCAACACACGCACCAGCACCAAAGATTAGGATATTGGGGTATAATCTTGGGTGGTGGTGCGGGTTCTGACCAATGAAAAGCGGATTTGATTTTTTTTTTTCCCAATTTGTTTTTTTTTCTTCGTTAAAACGGGCCCTAATTGGCATCATTGTTCACCGGGTCGCAATGCAGTTGTCAGGCTCTATGTCGAGGTCACGTTTTGGGCGACTTACTCATACCCTGGTAGTAAAGAACTCCTGAAATGACCAACCACCTTAATAAATGATGAGGTCTCGCATCTCTTCCATGATGATCGTAGCATGTGCATCCTCGGGTGGGCGCGATTTCCCTCAGGCTGCTTACATATTTTCGTTTTCCCATCCCTTTCATTCTCTTCGCCCTCCTTTTCTCTCTCCTTCCTTTTAACAATTAATAGTCGTAACTCAGATCTGGGGTCACAGAGTAGGCGCCCCTCCCTCCTCGCCCCCTACGGTTCGTGCCTTGCATTTTTATGGCGAGAATACTTGAGCCATTTAAATTATCTTCCCTCGTCGACTTGCATCGCATTGTGACATTAGCATTAGACTATTAGAGTAGTTTTTCCTGATCAAGTTGCTGATTTCTTTTTTGTAAACAAGTATACATATTTCATAATTATAGGAGCCTGTCTTGCGACTTGCGACCACGGGCTAGATCACGGCGATATACAGCAATAATATATCAACAACGGGTACGCCTTATGTATTAAAAAATTAAAAAAAACAACAGCTGTGAGCTCGAGGATTTCGTCGAATGCTATGTGCGACCCGTCCGATTTCCGCCCAAGGCCATGCACCTCCACACCGAATAATAGTCTACACCTACCCGACCTGGAACCATACGATACGGTATCCTTTTTCGCGCTTTCGTCTCCGCCTGAGATTTGCAGGCATGCGTGATCTACTAGGGATACCAAATACATATATTAATAGTTCGAACATAAACAAATGTCCCGAGACAAGAGGGGACAACCAACAAGACTTACAGTAGTAGTACCGGAAAGAAAATGGGCGGCACGTGCTGAGTTTCGTAGTCGCACCCTGCGACTGCTGTGCATCCTGTATATACTGCTTGTACCGGGCACGCCCGCACGCGCTCACAATGCCACACAAAAAGGGTGCCGAATGCTGCACATTGTCGGATGGCAAATCTAATAAACATAAGGAAGAAAACGTGCAGCCCTCGGTAGCGGGTCAAAGCTACCACATCACTTGGGACCTTTGGGATTCTACGACAGTAGGCTTCCATAGTAAGGTAGGTTGTTCGTGGTATGGGGGGGTATAATTAATTAATTTAGCGAAAGAGGGAGAAGAATATGTACGCACCTACGTACTGTATGTATATATAGTACACGACGTGCGTCAAAAATATGTTGTCCGCGTTGTTGGTACCCTGAGAGGCAAACATTCGAGGTTGTTGGTGTGTGAAAATCCCACATACGCTTTAGATACCAAACTCGAGCGGGCAGGGGCAGTCAGTCGTACCGTGTAACTCTTATTTTTTTTGCCGTGAGGAACGTTGCTGGTTTCATCTGTATTCTCTCCGTGAACCCGCAAAGCGCAAAAAGCAACTGCGCCCTGGTTGTACATATATTTCGTACTTTTGAAGATCTTCAAGTTGCATACAGGCGCGCCAGGGAACAACCACAATAAATCGCATTCTTCGTTCCTAATCATATACTGCTTCGTATATGCTTTTACTACGCGTTAACATGTGCTTAAGGGTTGATGTATGCTTACGCGTTAATACCAGATATCGGTATGTGTTCTTTACCAAAGGTAGGTGTGGTGTAGGATGTTATGTGATATTTTTGTCTGGTTCAGGATGCGGAGGAAACACGGCAAGGCGGTGGTGTCTCTATTCCTCTACTGGTACTACAGCAACTAGTTTTCTATGTTTTCCTTAAATCGCGGGAGATTTTCCTGCCTTGCGTGACATGGGAGGGATAGGTTTGGGGTTAGCTTTTAGGGGTACCCACCCACCATGCGTTGAATCAACCACAGGATAGACAGCGAAAACTCAAGTACCATGCAGCACGTACATACCAGGTATGTATGTACCTACTTCATTTACCATTCGTATAGTCTACAGGCAGTAGTAAACATAAAGATTCTTGTAGTACGTACGTACTCTGACTTACAGTATCCAGAACTATCTCATACTGGTATTATACCACACAAGTGTAGTATTAACAGTAGGTAGTATTTGTAGGAGGAATGTATACATCGACACGGAACAATAATAAACTGATGATTGAATAGGGGGGTCAGTCCATTGCTATTCATACAGCAATATGTGGTAAGTAGCTCTCTCTGGCAGTGTGGGGCTATATACTCGCACAACGACGACTCGGGTGTTACTACTACGTCTTTGTACTACTACTCTGTGCGTGCTCTCGTGGAGCTCTGTGCGTGTTCGCGCGCGCCTGTAGCATTGCCAACCTACGTGTAGATTTATACTTTGGGCAGACAACTTAATAGATGCCCCACACCAAGGGAAGAAAGTGCTGAAATCTTCTCGCGATAAAAATGTGAAGCAAGAACCGTAGTGGGGGAGGAGGGAGAGGAGCCTACTTTGTGACCCCGGATCTGAGTTACGACTACGAAGGGAGGGAGAAAGACGGAAGTGCGAAGATAATAAAAGGGATGGACAAAAAAAGACAAGCATGTGCATGTCAATTTACTCGAGGTGAAGGTTCAAGTCGGTAGTTGTTGCGGCTGGATATATATATACTGCTGCATGTAGTCTAGATAATAATGGGAACGAACGGAGTTATATATAGCTGCTGCTTGCAATTTCTGTCTGGGTGTATACATATCTTAGACTTTTCGACGAACGAGAACATATCACACATATATATGCCGGTATCACGCTGGGCGATCTGTCTGCGCGATCAAAGGGCTGAAAGAGTTGTTGTGTATACCAGCCATCATACGAGCTGGTCCGGCCGAGACGATATTGCTGTATTCGCCAGCTTTTTCCCAGCTCAATTTTGCGAGTTTGGAACTGAAACTTTGCATAGAGCTTCATTAGAGTACAACCGAACGACTCAAAGCGGGTCTTTTTTATTTTTTTGAAAAGGCGGACCTATATGGCCGTTTCAAGAAAAACGCAGATCACGTTTTCGCAAATATTTAGGGGAAAAAAAACAAAAACAAAAAAGACCCGCTTTGAAGCTGTAGACGAAAGCGATGCGAATCACGTGGGGAAAAAAAAAACGAAAAAAACGAAAAATTGGGCTGGGAAATCCATTTTTCGTGTCAAACATCATAACATCTTGAAATTGTATTGCGGATACTAGACACGTCATATCTCCTGANTAGAGTTTCAGGACGTAATGTGTTGCCACGTGTAAAATCTCATTAGATCCTGTTTGCAATAATTCCTGTTGGCTGAGTGCCGCGACTCTACGTATGATATGATATGATACATGTCTATCTACCCTCTGGTAAAAAAATAAAGGATGCACCAAGGATGCACGCATAAATATATATAAAAAGGTAAATCGACACACTAGTAATACGTACGAGTCATACACACATACATATGTCATGCATATGTATGCTCATCGCCGCCACAGTACCAACGAAGCTCATGCCATGCCGCCTGTATCTTACCGTAGCGGTCCCTAATATTATTGCTGCTCGGTGCGAATGACCCTAGATTATACGTAGAGCTCTATGTACAGCAAGCAGTACATGCACCCGCAGCCAGTCTGCGATGAGCGATGAAAGTACCACACGGAACTCGTGGCCCCAGATCTCAAGACACGAAGGGTTCGTTTGGATCCACACGTCTACATTCGTAAACTATTAATAGAGGCTGCAGCATGATACCTTCCGTATCGAAAAAAGAATGAAGAAACGAATATATATATTTTTACAGAAGAAACTCATACGAACGAGTACTTTTGACGATTTCGTGCGCACCTTGGGTCCCGTCGGGAGTGACCCGGGTGGAGCCTTCCACCGCGAACAGTGATGTGGAGTGGCTGTGCGCATCGAGGACGGTGCTCGTCACAGAACCGGCGTCCGAGAGCGTTGCTCTGCGAACGAAGACGTTCGAAATCCTTTCTTCGCCGTTGCCATCATTGACGCGGCGAGTAGTCCGCCGCGCGTCGTTGCAGCCTTTACCCGCCATCCCGACAACCACCGTCGTTCCCATCCGCACAGCAGCACTCGACATCACGTGCGTATGCGGTGGTGTCCCTGCGTTCGATTGTGATCGAGATCCCGTGCGAGAACACTTGGGGTGTTGCTGCCAAGCGCATCAAACTACTTGTCTGTTGTGGTATGATTTGAATGGGGATCGTTTTCCCGCGCAAGGAGTTCCACAAATTTAGAACGAAACGGCCATTCGGGGTTGCACTTGAGAAAATTACTGGGAATTTCTGTTATGGGCCCAAGAGCTGCAGGCTATTCTAGCAGCAGGTTGTCGGCAGCATGCTTCTTTGGCGGGGGCTTGCTGTGCTCATCCTGTCCAACTGGGTGCAGGAGCTGTCGGGTTTCGTGACCGTCCCGTCACCCTTGAGGGCTGTTGGTATCGCAATGAGCTCAGCCTCAGCGGTCGGCGCGATCGACGCAACAGCGTCAATCGATGCTATATCGGCAGTCGAACCTGCACCGCCCATCGTGTGGACCATCGCGGGATCCGACTCCGGCGGCGGAGCAGGCGTCCAGGCAGACTTGCACGCAATGCACGCCCTGGGTGCGCATGGCTGCAGCGTCATCACTGCCATGACAGGTATGTAGTGGGCCATTTTGGGACTGAAGGCTAGCAGGTATGATAGCATATTTGAACTCTCCCACAAGTGTACGTACGTAGAGCGGTGTATGATGTGTGACGATTGACGATGAGGAAGAGGAAGGTCAACGTTGGTCTCGCGTCTCGCGTGCTTGTGCCTCTTTTTTTGTCTTTCGGCTTTTGTTATGTATCAAAGCACACCGTCCACCGTCCTATTGACGTGTGGCGTGTGCTTGCTTCTGAATACGACAGCTATGATACCTACCAGTTGATACCTACATACGTACCTGGTACCAGGTATACGGTATATCGTTATGGTCGTAAATATAAGGTGCACTTGGACATTTTGCGGCAACTTAAGTGTACATTATATTTACGATCATATACGGATCATGCGGACGTGTACCTGGTACTTGGTACCTGTTACGGTATACAAGGCGCTTCACGTAGCGGGCGGTTCCGCCCGCTACGCTCGCTCATCAAGGACACGACAGAATGTGAAAGAAAGTCACAGGTGGCACATAAGTGAGGGAGGAAACAGGCGACTTGCAAATGCCAAGAGCTCCATGCAACACGGCTCACAGATAGATAGAGCTCCATGCCCCAGGAGGACAACAAAGCTGTGTACTTGAAAGGAAGAGAAAGCACAGCAATATGGCTCACAGCACGGCGCTGTGCTGCCTGACTGCGGGTGTGATTTGTGTCTTTTTCGGGACTATTTGTCGTATATACAAGGGGCTACGCCGGCGGCCTGGACGGCCGCCGGTCGCAGCGCAGGATAGTAAATATTAAGAGGGTAAGAAGTAATGCCAAGAGTTAGACGAAGTTTGTTAATTCATATACTTCGTATGGTGCGTATCATAAACAAAGAAATAAATAGCTGAGGCGTGCACCCGCAACGACGGCAGCGCCCGGCGCCGACTAAATGCCCGCCCGGCGCCGGTCGTCAAATGTACGGAACTGAAAATCTAAGGCACGCATGACAATGAGGTGATGAGCGTTTGAGGAAAGGCATCACCGAGAAGGAAGCGATCGGCAAATAATGGAACCCAGTGAAGGGAGAAGAATATGGGAATAAATATTTATTGCATTAACGTGAAGGAGAGCCCCCTTGAAACCACACGAAGAGAGAAATGCGGAAGGCATCGCTAAGAAGGAATGACGCAAGCAGAATGCTCCAGCAAAAAAAAATCAAGCAAGGGGGGGGCACAACTTGAAGGATAAAGCTGAAATCACGGCAAGCTGGCAAAACTGAACAACGGAATGGAAAGCATTACCGGGAACGCAAAGCCTTCGCGACAGCATGAAGAATAGCTGTGTGTTTTGAAAGACCTGAGACAACAACGTTCAACCCACACTAATGACAACTGTCTAGAAACTAAAATCTTCAAGCCACACTAATGACAACTGGCAAAACTTAGATGAACGTCCAGAGCTTCGGAGCAACGCAAGCACCCGAGGCAAGAACGTTGAACCGACACTAAAGACAACTGGCTAGACTTAGACTAAAATGTTCAACCGACCCTAATGACAACTTGCTAGACTAATGACAACTTGCTAGAGTAGAACCTAGGGAGGCAGAAAACGTACAACTAGGACGAAAGCATGAAAAGCTGTATTGTAAGAACCACTAGACACAACACCATCAAACGAACCGGTCGGACTCGGACTAACATCCACGGAAGGGGGGGAAGACGGCAGGGCCGCAACCGAGTTTGATGGGTGTGAAAAGACACGGAGCAACGTAAAACTGCACGTAAAGGGTTCTACTAAAAAAGGTACAACGAGGAAGACAGCAAGAAAAGCTGTATAGGTTGGACGAAAAGCATACCATCCAGCCCACACTAATGACAACTGGCTACGCTTGGACTATAACGGAGGGAAGGAAGCAAACGTGTCAAGGCGGCAACCGATGACGAAGGATGCGACGAGCAACGGAGCAAAGAACAACTGGATGGGAAGGGTTCCAGAGAAAAACGCACAACTAGCACGACAGCAAGAACAGCTGTACACCCGATAAATAACACAATGTGCACGACGGCATGAATGAAACACTATTTCCAACCGCGTAACACAACAGAACTAAGGGAAGCGGCAGCGGGCAAAAACAGCTCAAACCGGAAGGCACCACAAAAAAATGAAAGGGCTACTTACGGAAACATGAGTACTGAACACAAAGGAAGTGAAGACAATAAACCTAAAATGTCGAGGAGGAAGGAGTCAAACTCTACGCAACAAAGACGACGGTGTAAACACACGAAGTCGAACACTGACACCGCCTACCACTAATAACGATGTACATATATAAGGATGCTGAAGGCAATCCTCAAGGTCGATACGCCCGAGCGCGGAGGGCGAAGGAAAGGGCGGGGTGTCGTGTAGGAAGCACGCCCATGTAAATGAAGACTGGATTACAAAAGTAATCGCCAGCTACAGGGCCGAGTGTGGAAGGCGAAGGGTAGAGGGAGAAGTCATGTCGGAAGCACACCGAAGTAGCGAGCATATGTTGGGAGGACACCGATGTAGGGAGCACTTAGGCACCTGTTGGAAGAGGATTGGCGAGTGCAACGGATGGTGGGAAGGTGATAGTTAGCGAGTCGTAATGTTTGGATATTGGGTTGAAGAGTAGGTGGATGGTGTCGGTGTAGGCAATTGGCACGATGGGCAGGGGCGATCCAGCGAAAGAAACGTGCACTGTCCTGCCGTACTTTAGCTGAGCAGCGATTATCTCAGGGTGTCCCATGTAGGTTGCAGGATTGGACATCAGCTCAAGGTAGTGGTAAGATTGGTAAAGACATGGGGGCTCACCGAGAATGGGCAAGTTTTCAATGCCAATGCCAGATGTAATTGCTGCTTGAAATGTATGAATGTGACGGTTAGCATCGAGGTACTGAACAATTTCTTGTCGAATCTGGGAGTGAAGGTTAGCGTCACCAAGAAGAGCACGTGCGAGAGCACGAAATCCGCAAGATCCGTCACCAATTTCGTGGCAAATAGACCATGAAGGCGTAGGCGGTAATGACGGTGGATGAAAAGACGAAGGGGGTAAAAAGGGGGGTAAGGGTGGAATTTGGCGAACAATTCCAGTAGCAGCTTCTACAAAAGGGTCATAGACAACGTTCGCAGCATGAGGAATGCCGTTGAGAACATGAGATGGGGAAATGAGGCACATGACAGAATGCCTATTTTGAGCACGGCTGAGGGCAACATAGAGTTGCCCATGGGCGAAGACATCACTTCGAAGGTCTAGACCTATACGGGTAAGTGTTTGACCTTGAGATTTATTGATAGTGAGGGAGTATGCAATTCGCAAAGGAAATTTTACGCGTTGGAAAGTTACACCGTTTCTGCCGACCTGCGCGTGAAACAAAATGCGAGGAATGAGGACGATTGGTTTGTCCGGAGTGAGTAGTTCTTCCTGGATAACGCGAGAGTTAGGAGAAATGCCTCTGAGAACGACTTTTTGGCCATTGACGAGGCCCTCGGAAAAATTGAGGTTTCTGGTGATCATAGCAAGGGCGTCAGATTTGAGATGAAGCTGATGAGGGGGAACACCTTGGACGTTGAGACTGTTAAGGTGTTCAGGCGAGGCGAAGGCGGTGTTGGTGTTAGAATCGTCTTTTACTAATGTGTCAGAACTATAAAAGGTAGCGGAGCTTCCGGGACGTTTGTCGGTGATGTGATCATTTGATGCGTCGATAGAAGAGTTGGTTGTGGCCAATATGGCACGATCGTGAAGTAAGCGGGTATCAGCATCGGGATCAGGATAAACAAATTTGGCCAACGTATCGAAGTCAGTGGTGTGTTGAAGGGTGAAGTGGTCGGTAGAGGAGACGTCGTGGGAGTTTGAAAGGGGCATGAGGTCCGCGCCGTCCGGAAATCGCACGCTTGGTTGGCGGTTTTCACCGACAGCGCGAACAAAAGAAGCATAAGCAGCGTCGTCCCTGTCACGCTGTGAGATAGTGAGGCGTACGCGAGTGATATCACGCCATAAGTAGCTAGAGATAATGGACGCCTCGACCGTATCGGCAGCCGATCCGAATTGGACAATGGGTCCTATTTGGCGGAAGTCACCAGAGAAGACGATAGTCTTACCTCCGAAGATGGAGGAGTTGCGCATAAGGTCACGTAATGTAATGTCGAGGGCTTCGATGCAGTATTTATGGGTCATGGGAGTTTCATCAAAGATGATGACATCGCATTTCTTAATGAGCTCGGCTCTCTGCGTTTCGCTGTTGATGTTGCACATAGCTCCAGGGACAACGTACTCGTTGAGGGGAAGTTTGAACATGGAGTGCGCCGTCCAGCCACCAGGTAGCTGAAGGGCTGCAATTCCTGTCGACGCGACAGCAATGACAGTGTACCCCTCACCCCTTAAACGGGAAGCAATTACTTTTTCGGTGAACGTTTTACCCGTGCCTGCTGGGGCATCTATCATGAAGGCTTTCGGGTGGCGCTGCTTCACGGCGTCTATTACAGCGGTGTAAACGCGAAGCTGTTCAGAGGTGAGGAGAGGTTCGTGGACGTCTGCGTAAGAGGTTTGTTCGTCAGCATCAAAAGAAGATTTCATTCGCTGGTATTCGGTTTGGCGATGTGTGGCGGACGGAAGACCGAGCTGTTCATTGGTCTTGCCATGTAGCTGTAATTTAATGTCTATCAATCGCAAGGCTTCCTGTGAAGCTTCTTCCCTGTCGAAGCGACGAGTCAGGTCTTCGATGAGGTCATCTTGGTAATCAGTCCATAACTTCGGCGCAGGACCGCCGTCTAAAATCAGGGTGCTTTTTCGCGGGAGAACGCTTGAGCGGGTCCATCAGGCTACAATGGTGATGCGAGAAGGTGCTGGGGAGCGCTTGTGAGTTGTTGTGAGTTGTGAAGGTGTGGGCGTTTGCTGCATGCCGCAGATATGGGAGATACTGGAAAGGGAAAATGCCGACAATTTTTTCCCGATTTCCCGTGTGCGGCGGAACAATGCGAGAAGGCAGCCTGGAAATTATGGGAGAGCATGGCGGTTCACCCCAGCTGGGTGACGCTCTGCGTTGCTACGCAGAAAGGCGCGGCCACAGCTGCTGCTGTGCATATACCATTTGTAGCTTCGTGATGCTGCTGTGCATATACCATTTGTAGCTTCGTGATGCTGCTGTGCATATACCATTTGTAGCTTCGTGATGCTGCAGGCTCATCATAGCTTCAGCTACTGCTGTACATCATGTACATGTACGTGCTGCTGTGGACTACCGGGGGTTCAAAAATATTGAGAGTTCGCAGTTCTCCACTACGCCTGGGTGGCATGTGTTCTCGGGGATTACGAACTTTTCTTCCCCAGATCCTAGCACAAACCTCGCTTAGTGGCCTTTACAATGGCGACGCCGGCCAGGTAATCGACCCCCCCCGTGTGTCGGAGGTCAGAGAACACGTACCGAAGAAATAACGCGAAGACATTAGCCCTGTGTGCAGACTACGCACCAAACGTCTCACAGGGCACGATTTTTCGGAGATCTCGTCGTAGATCTCGACGTCGAGGCCTCGCGCGCGCGCTACGGCGCCGAGCGGGCGGATCAGCTGAGCCGGTGGTTGCAGGCGAGGCGGGGGCACGCCTCAGCGAAGAAACCGCGCGGAAAGGCGGTCAGAGGCGGGAGATATCCGCAGACGTAAGGATGTGCATATGTGATAAGCGAACTAAGATATATATATTTATGAATAGTACAACAACAGCAGTAGTGTGGTGTGACAAACAACAAATCGACAACTACAGCAACAGCAACGACAACAAAATCCCCACACCCACCCACATACTCACACACCCACCCACCCATACATCCACCCACACACCCAAAATGTGCTTCAGCACACAACAGCAGTACGCCGAACTATGCCAGAGCGGGGCCGGTATAGTGGACAAAAACAAAATGCCGCCATCGATGCAGAGCCCTGGTAGCACTATGCCGGCACCCACGCGGAGCCCTTGTATCGGATAACAACAACAAAAAAACACAACGTTTTCTCCAATTTTGTTTTTCGGAGCTTTTTATCTTGAAATTAGTGCAAGAACGGCTAACTCGCCTAGTTTTGGGTCGTTTTCGATTCTGACCGAAGTTCTGGAGATTCATTTTTTGGATTTTTTTAAAAAAAAGTTGTTATTAATGTGGAAAAATAATGCCTTGAAATTAGGGGAGATTTTTTTTCATTTCGAAATTAGTGTGGGTATTTTTACTTGATTTTAGTGTAGGGATTAGCTATGCCGGCACCCACGCGGAGCCCTCGTATCGGACAAGAACAAAAAAAATGCACTGTTTTCTGTTTTCCCGACTTTGTTTTTCGGAGCTTTTTATCTTGAAATTAGTGTAAGAACGGCCAACTCGCCCAGTTTTGGGCCGTTTTCGATTCGGACCAAAGTTCTGGAGACCCATTCTTTCACTTTTTTCGGACTCTTTGAATAAAACAAACTTGATTTTAATGTGGAAAAAATGTCTTGAAATTCGTGTGGGTATTTTTACTTGATGTTAGTGTAGGCATTAGCACGTAATACTGCTGTACTGTACGAAGGAAGCGGTAAAGAGGCGGTGTCAAAGTGGGAGGCCTGAGAGACCAGGGACGGGTCGACCCGGCTATTTCAAGAGAAAGACAAAAGTAATAATATCCGTATCATACACACGTAGGAGCTGCAAGTACATGTCGTTCTTTGTGCCCGTTCGGTCGGGCCGTTTGATCCTCCCAACATTCTTGTTCCTCTTCCCAAAAAAACGGACAGGGTGGGAACTAGGCCCTAGCCTTTCAGGCACGCCTCAGGTGCTTTCAGGCATGGAGATAGGCACGCCACAGGCGAAAAGTTTTGAGATAGGCAAAAAGATAGGCATATGCCTGACGTGCCTGAATGTGCCTGATGTTAAAGATATCTACCGTACATGCTACCTGGTACACAGCCGACTGCTGTAGTAGCTATTAATAGTACGTAGGCTATCGGTTCGATGTCTTGAACATAGTCGTCTTATATACGTAGCTCGTAGGACACAGCAGCATGATGCGCTGTTCAGTACTGACATATGAGTACTTAGTGTCATAGTATAGTGTTCAGAGTGTTGGATCATAGTCCGTTGATTGATATGGATATGTGCTAGTTTGGTACAGCACAGCACAAGGCGCTGACGCGATACCAGTATACTACTGGTTTTAGCACGATGTGTATATCGTATCATACACATGCACATCCTAGGTATCAAAGAGTCATATCTACTTGCAGTAGATCAGGTATATTGCGGCGTAACCCCAATTGTTCGGTACACAGCAGTCAGTAGTAATTCGTAATTACGAGTTTTGTTTGTTTTACTCGTACCTGTAACTTGGGGTACTCTGCTGTATATGTAGGGTCTGGAGAAGTCGCGATCGATCGAGGATGCACGCGCACACCTCTCTCACACTCAACAGCACCACTATCCGTCTCTTCTTCGAGACCGCTTTTAATCAACAACAACAACTGCCCTTGGGGCTTCTCCTTTTTATAAGCTCTTCGGAGCTTTCAGCTCGATTGCAACATTTGCAACAGCAGACCTCACCGTCTGCTGAGTGCTTGCCTCTCTGGTGCGAGCTCTAGCATATACCTGGTAGCTCAGAGTAACCGCACAGCCACCCGGGATACCAATCTTCCCTATGACCTGAAACGTGCCTATCTATTTCAGGCATTTGCCTGAAACAATGCCTGAGACGTGTCTGAAACCTTTTCGGCGCCCCAAGACAAACCCTATACTAATTTCAAGTAGTTTTGCGTAAATGGGCAAATTGCCTGAAATAATGCCTGAAACTTGTTCAGCGCCCCAACGCAAATCCTGCACTAATTTCAAGTAGTTTGGTTTCAAGAGGTAAAATGCCGAAACGAAAATGCCGGCCATGCCCCACCCCGCACCCCGCACTGTCCAACGCGCTAAATGCTCGCTGCCTGCAGTACAGGACCCCTAATAAGAAACAGGCTGATACTAAATCCAGGCTGAGCTTTAGAGGGAAATAAGAAACTCCGGAGTCGTTAACTTGAAATTTGTGTAGAAATCACCCTCTCTCAAATAAGAAATCCAGCCTGGACCATATTTCCTGTTTCTTATCAGGTGTCTTGTACTGTACTAGTATTACAGTACAAGACACCTGATAAGAAACAAGATAATAAGAAATCCAGCCTGAGATTTAAAGGAGAATAAGAAATTCGCAAGTCTTTATGTTGAAATTAGTGTAGAAAGCACCCTCGCTGAAATAAGAAATCCAGCCTGGGATATTCCCTGTTTCTTATAGGTGTCCTGTACTATACGAGTATTGTACGATGTGCCTGCAAAGTGGCGCTGCCAGAGCGATTCAGTCTATAATATGCAGGAACTCTTTGCTGCATGTGGAACCCTTTGCTGCTGCTGCTGCTGCTAATCCTAAGCTGCTCGGACAGCTACTCATCAAGTCTATCGCTGCCGAACCTTGTGTGGGATCACCAGGTGCTGGTCGGTTAGGGTTTGCTCGTTGCATTAATTGGTATCGTAATGTCCCCTTTATCAGAGCTATGGGCTGTCCGCTGTGGGTGTGGGCTACGCCCTAAAACAACATCCACTTTCCCCTGATTTTGGGAGTTCCAGACTAACGGCGCTATTTTGTTGTGCCTTAAATGCCTGGAAGCGTGCCTGACGCGTGCCTGGCAAAAGATAGGCAAGATAGACACGAAAACAGTAGTTCAGGCACGCCAGTTTCAGAAACAATAGTTCAGACTTTTTTTCAGGCATGCCTGAAAGGCTAGGGCCCAGTGGGAACGCTTGGGGTCAACGTATTTACTTTGAAAATAATAAATGACCGATCAGCGGCAATTCTTGGGGACATGACATTCCATTCCAACCGTTCCAATGAGGAAGTTAAGGCACGCCCTCATCATGTCGGAATGTGTCCCTCTCGGATGCCGCGTTTCCACCACTATCAATAGTTAGTGTGTTTTATGTCAATCATCTCTTTTCAGTAAGCTGTGTCAAGTTGCAACGGTATGATTCGTAGCTTTCTTTCAATTTCCTGTCCGGCCATCTGTCTGGTCGGCCGAGGGTTGGCTGGTTGGCGTGTGTTCTCCTTTTCGTATCCAGTACGTTTACCATTACGGTGATGGGCATACGCCTGCAATCGACCTTGTTTTGCGATGTGTGCCTGGTCGTTTGTGGCCACGGAGTTTTTTTTTTTTTTTTTTTTTTTGTCATTCCCGGTACGGTTTGTATCTCTTAAGGCTTTTTTTTTGTCATTCCCGGTACGGTTTGTATCTCTTAAGGCTTCAAGAATCAGCACGGACACTCACCGGGTGTGCTGGATGTCGATTGGTCGCGGTTTAAAGTGAAGAAAACACGCAAATATGTGCCCCCCCCCCCTTCATTACACACTAGCCCCCCTCCCCCCCCGCCGCCCCACTCTCCCTCCGTCTTCCCTGGTGGCATCTCCACTACCAACATGAATACTTTTTATATTAACATGTTTACACGGGTGCTCCTAGTATATTTCATACTCCCGAGTATACTTGGAGTACCGAGTACATTGCATACTCCGAGTATTGAGAGTATTAGAGTATTGGCGGCCTTCATACTGCGAGTACTGGGAGTATGAGCAAGTGCTGAAGGCCCAAATACTACGAGTACAAGGAGTACCCGCAGTATCGGCCCCCCAAATACTTGGAGTGTTGGCAGTATCCGCACTACAGAATCTCGAAATGCTTCGAGTTCTCGCAGTATCCGAAGTACTTAAACCCGATATACTGCGAGTACACAAAGTATCTGAAGTACATTTTCTCGAAAATACTTTACTTTACTCCCAGGTACTGCGAGCATCTGTGCAGTATTTGTCAACACCGGTACGAGTGTAGTCACCGGTGCGCACCGCGCAATCCCCAATCTCCTACTCTGAGCACAGCTATATTAGGGGGTACAAGTACAGAAGTATGCGAGCCGCCGAAGATGCTGTGCTCCAAGCTTCCCAGAGGTGTCCCCACTTACCATTTACCATTTACCTGGTACCGTATATATACTAAGTACAAGGGGGGCTTCGCCGCGGCGGGCTGACGCCCGCCTGCGGCTACGCGCAATGCCCGTAACGGCGAGGGGTAGCCTACTGAGGTAGATTGGTAGCTAAGCTTAGGGCGAACAAAGCGACTCTGTACTGCCAAGGGGTGTACAGCAGTAGTACATGACACCTGATAATGAAAAACACTCACAAACGGAGGCTAGGTTTCTTATTTACATGAGAGGAGAGGATGCGTTTTATACTAGCTTCAATATAACGGCTTCCGAATTTCTTATTTCTTGTAAATATCACCCTATGGTACTGAGGTGTTATAATACGTACGTACGTACGGGTATATGCATGTACAGTAGTAGCTGCGTGTAAAAAAAAAGAGCGTCTGTGTTTTGTATGTGCGCTCTCCATCACCATATTCTTGGTAAACGTTGCTGCAGCGCCCACCGCCCTCATGTCCACGCCCGCGAGCGCACGCGAGGCCCTGCCCGGTACTATATCCAGGCACACACCGACCACTATCGTACTGCAGAATACCACGCACGCATGAATACTGTACAGATATCATCGCATATTAAAATTTACCTGGTATATGATACTCTGTTACTGCTTGCAGCGGTACTGGTACTCATACATATAGTACGTACGTGTATATCCGCAGTAAAAGGAGCCGGTACGATAAAATTCCGGGTTGGTCGTCTACTCGTACATAAAAAAAACGGAATCTTGAATAATGCGGTTTGCGTGTAGAACAAAAAAGCATGTACTGGTTGGTATGGTATGTGCACGTGACAAAAAGGGCATGGAATCCTGGAAAAATCGCAGCCCCGTGAGACATGAGTTGGGCACGGCCGAGACCGCCCTTGGCAGAGTAGGCAGAGCAGGGGTCGGCGAGCACGATGAGGGAGTTGCGTGTCGCCGGGTGGACGTCATCGCCAGGTATCGCGAAAAGGGCAAAAATCTACGTCTAAGAAAAGCTGTCGAGCTCTCTCCGAGCAGCAGCCGCAATTTTGTACATGTATTTATACCATTTACCTATTTTCACGTCGCTCGCCAAATCTCACCCGCTCTCGAAACCGTGCGCGCTGTGTGTTTCACGCGTTTTTGTTTTGTTGTGCCCTCGCAAATACCTGCTGTGTGTCATCATGTGTACCGCTGTACCTGGTACGGGGCACCAGCTCAAAACAGCCACTCCGTGACCCATGTGGAATACGCGTCCGTGGAGATGATCCGGGCGACGATTGCGGCGCTCGAATCTGACCTCCCGCCGGCCGCGGTGAAGCTGGGCATGATGGGAACGGACGCCGTGGTTTCTGTGGTCGGGGAGTTTTTGGACGGCTATGAGGGCAAAGTTGTGTGCGACCCTGTCATGATCTCCACCAGGTGGGGCCTTTTGTCTACCGGTCCTACAGCAGTACACGTACCAGTATGGTACCCGGTACCAGGTATGCAATACGGGATGCCTGTATACGACGTGTGATACGTACAAAATCGGAAGAGACGGAAAGACTGGCCCAGGCCGGATTTCATGTTACGTAAGGCGATGGGTGCGTTCTACACTACAATGACTTCAGCACAACGGCTCCCGAATTTCTTAGTTTATTTTGTTTTCGTGTTTCAGACTCTGCCTGTATTGGTACTCGTCTTCCGACCCGTGGTAAGAATATACCCATGGTATAGAGGTAGCATTTTTTGGCGAAAACATTTCTGGCGGACGGGGGGCTCCTCAACCCGTTTTAGGCAAGCGGCTTATTAGGACTGCACTCCGATTGTGGGGGCAAAACATTTATGGAATTAGAGGCAGATTTAGGTTTCTGTACGGTGCAGTTGCGGGACGATGCCAAATGTGGGACGGTAGCCCCGCAGCAGGTCATCCCTTTCTTCAGTTTGAGTGTGGAGACACACCGAGGTGGGTGGGTTGTGGGGCGTTACCACACTCTCGGGGGGTCAGCGACACGAGGTAATCTCAAGAGAGCCTCCGAGGAGCCAGGGTGGCCTTGAAGGATCATAGTGATGATGGGGCGGTACGGTCTAGGGGATAGGGCCTGGTATCCACACAGCAGTAGTACTGAAACGGTTAATTGAGGAACTATCCAGTATCGTTGGAATGATTGATGCTTTGGTATTGGTTGTACGTATACCTAGGGTTATTCATCTTGATAGATACATACCTGGTATATATATATATATTTATTTTTGACCTTTTGAGTAAGATAGAGAGCTCCTATACTATAATAAAGATGATCAGGTGAGGAGCCCCAGAAAAATAAGAAGCTATCCTTGTAAGGCATACGCGCGTCTTCTTACTATTCAAAGAGCTGCCCTGTACTACTGTACCTGGTGTGCTGGTTTGGTGCATCATTCGCGAGCAGAACTTGCTGCCTGTGCCTGATATACGTACCCTGTGCTTGTACCTTGTATATAACACCTGGGTGTCTGATGTGATGCGCGCCTTCGTCACGCGAGCTACTAGAAAAATCAGACGCACATCACTATATACCATCGCGCGTGGTCGGACAGTCTTGCCCTAATGAGTGGAGTTAGTGTTTGGACAGGCCGAATGCGGAGATCGGTTGATGCGATACCCCATCAAGTTCTCCGACTGCTCCTAACACGTTAACGTATCATAGGTATATTTATTTGGGGCCCCGGGCTCGGTCGGTGCTGGTTGGTGGTGGATGGCGGTGTCAAGTGAAACGCCGGCCTTTTCGCCTCGTGGTCGGCGATCCCGTTGGGTGAAGACCGCAAGCAGCCAGGCAGTGCGCTGGCCTCTATATACAATGCTACCGTCCCGTCAATGCCCTGGCCCCTCACCCCTTTTCTTATCACTGCGCAAAACCTTATGGCACTTATTCCAAGCAGTTAGACCCTGAACCGTGGGTATCCGTGGTAAAGGGTTAAGTTGAGATTGTTGAAACATGACCCCCACCACCACCACCACCATCACCACCACCCACTCACTCACTCACCCATTCACTCACACCGAAGTTGCCTTCGCTGACACGCCTGCGTCGCCTGCACCACCTGCACCGCTTGCGTCACCTTCATCAGCGGGTCGCGATTGATGGCCGAAGGCGCGCAAGCTCGAATGGTGGAGCGCGTCTTTCCCCGAGCAACGATGATCACGCCCAACCTCGTAGAAGCAGAGGCCTTGGTCGGACGGCCCCTGCGGACGCCTCGCGATGTAGAGGCCGGCGCGGCGGAGCTCCTTGCGTCGTCAGGCGCCGGTGGCATTCTGATCAAGGGCGGGCATGCGGAGCAGGGGGAAGAGGAGGGGGGAGCCGCCGCGGCGAGCAAGGGTCGCGCTCGGTATTCCCAGGACTACTGGACCGACGGGACGCCTTTAGGAAGTTTTTGGCTCACCGCGCCTCGATCGGACAGCTCCAACACCCACGGCACTGGATGCACGCTCTCCTCGGCGGCGGCAGCATGTCTGGCCAGGGGCCTAGACCTCGCCGACGCCATCGTTATCGCGAAGGCGTACGTGACGCAGGGAATTCGAGCGGCGCGGCGGTTGGGGCAGGGGCCGGGCCCCGTGGCGCAGACGGCGTGGCCCTCGACCGTGGATTGCTTCCCCTGGGCTACGGCGACGGCCGAAGGAGGGGCGAGCGAGCGGCCCGAGGCTTTCCCGCGCTGTCACGACGACTGGGGGCTGTATCCCGTTGTGGAAACGGCTGAGTGGTGAGATGGGGTGGCTGACTTCGCTTAGAGGGGGCGAGGCTGGTTATTTTAGCCAGGGGGGTATAACCATCAGCAGCGCGTGTGCTTCCACCGTTATTGCTGCCGTTGTACGAGGGAATTTCGAACTCCGTGCGATTCCGTGGCCTGCGGTGCGATGATTTTTCAATTAACGTCGCCTTTTATTTTTGGTCCTGGTGTGTTCCAATGTTTTCTCCGCTTCTCTCGTGTGCGTGGCCATGGTCGAAGGGGGATAATTCCGTGTCTCGCACCTTCCACGCCTCTGTGCAAGCAGAGTGCGGCTGCTTTTTTCCCGTTGTAGAAATAGACAGTTCGGATCTCACTCCGCCTCTCCCTCCCTCCCTCCCTCCCCTCCTCTCGCGCAAAAAAAGGGTCGAAACACTGCTGTCCCTCGGGGTTAGGGACATCCAGCTGCGGGTGAAGGGAGCGTCGCCCGAAGCCCTCGACGCCGAGGTGGCGAAGGCGGCCCAGGCGTGCCGGGCCGCCGGTGGGCGGCTGTGGGTCAACGACTTCTGGCAAGCGGCAGTAAGGCACGGCACTTACGGGGTCCACCTCGGGCAGGAGGACCTGGAGGCCGGCGGTGGGGAAGCTCTCGGGGCGATCGCGGCGGCCGGGCTACGGTTAGGTGTCAGCACCCACTCGTACCTTGAGCTGGCGAGGGCGACGGCGGTCCGGCCGAGCTACATCTCTCTGGGACCGGTGTTCGAGACGAGTTCTAAGAAGGTGGCGTTTTCTCCCAGGGGCGCGGTGTTGGTGAGGGCATGGAGGTCGCTCATTGACGTGCCGCTGATTGCCATCGGAGGCATCAGTCTCGAGACCGCGCCTGAGGTGAACTAACCGAGTGTGTGTGTTGTGTTTGTTGTGTTTTGTGTTTTTTGTTTCGTACCTGGCACTGGTACCTGGTACATACATACCTGGTACCTGGGATATACCGATTAATAATATTACTACGAGCTGTTAAATTGTGGTATGAATCCGCGGTGCGGTGCTTTTTTGGCTTGAGCGTGAGTCTGAGCTGCTTGGACGCCCCGAGGGTCGAGTAAATATTTGTTTCGGCGGTATGCGGCCTTGTCTTTTGGCCTTGTGTTCTCTAAGTTAGTATATTTCAGATTCCAAGTACGCATCTATCTCCGTGTGCTCGTTGCGCTTCATCCGGTCCATTTCACAACAGCTGCCTGCGCGCGCGTGGCCTCTCTGCTGTCCAGCGACCTGGTCCCGTGGAGCAAGCTCCAGCCGCCACGGTCCTGCCACGGTCCCTTGCCTCCGCTCTTTCCAAAGTTTTCGCATAGTTGTTTTGGATTTTTTCTCTGCAATGTCATGTTTTTCTCTTCTGATGACGAGTTGGAATCGTGTTTCCTTTTGGTCTCTTCCTTTCGAAAGGTTTTGGACGCAGGCGCTGACAGCATTGCGGTGATTTCGGCCATAACCAAGGCGGACGACGTGGGGGAGGCGGTGCGAAAATGGAGCGCTCTTTTTAAAGGCAAGGGCTCCGAGTAGTGAAGCAGGCTCCTCTGATTTGGGCGGAGACGACGACAGGCCGGGATCGAAAGGCACAAGCAACCGCGGTGGCGGGGTCGGCGGCGAGAAAGATGCCGCCGCAGTCGCTACGAGTATAGCACCGCGGTGGGTGGGTGGGTGCGGCTAGAGAGACGTCCCTGCAGCACGTGAACGGTGACGACGACAAGGCAGATTGTGGAAGCACACTCACCCTTGGATGGTCACGTGCCTGTCTCTGCCTCCGCCAGGGAGACGTCTGTGGACTCGAAAGTTCAGCCTCTATCACAGTGATCCGGCTCATGCATGATGTGCATCGTTATAAAAGGAACGCCCCTTGCCGACTGTTTAGTTCGGGCGTAGTAGGTTAAGGGGCCGTTCCTGCCACGTACGAGTACAGCAGCTTTATTTTTGTTTTGTTTTGGTGGCACGTAATAATTTTGACTTTTTTTTTTAGATCAACTCGCATGATGCTTGGCGACCTTGTATTTATGTACAAGCTGTAGCGAGAAAGGGGTTTCGTGTCCGCAGTTTTCTGATTGGTCATTTTTTTAGGTTGGAATTTTTTATTGGTCACAGGTGTCTTTATTTATCCCCGCCCCCCTGGTATTATGCTCCGTCTCGAAAGGGATGCGTGGTCAATGATCAAAGGACTAAGGCAAGCAACAAATGAGTACCCCCCCTGGTTTATATATGCCTTGATTTTTGTCGCGCATAGGGTCCGGCATTCCCTTTTCTCGTCCGTTTCCGGATGAGCGGCGTAGTCAGGGAGAGAGGGGGTACGGGCTCTAGCGCTTTCATCGACCGAACTCCCGTCGCGGTGAGGGTCCAGAGTATGACCGAAGATTCCGGTCGGGTTGGGTTGGTGTTGCGCAGGAGTTATTTTTTTGTTCCGGGTCTCGGTACATACTCAAGTACATTAATACAACCTGATACAAGTTTAAATGTTCCCTTCGGGCGCTGTGCGCCGGGAGGAAACAACGAGAAACAGCATAGGGAAGCGACCCAAGCGGGTGATTATTTACGGGTACCGGCTTGGATATTACCGCACCGTGTGATACCGCACGCGAATCACGAAAAAGCAGGCGTCACGCTAATCGCCACTGCTGTTTTGTATGTTCGTGAACTTCGGGCGCTGTACGCGGGGAGGAAGCAAAAAAAACAAGGGAAGCCAAGCGGGTGAGCATGTACCGGCAATAGCTTGGGATATATATGACCGTATGTACCGCGTGATACCGCACGCGAAATCATGAAAAGGCAGGCGCCAGGCTAACCGGCATTGCTTTTTTTTACGACGTTCTTGAACCCTAAGCTGAGCTCGTCCAAGGCTGAAATTAAGGGAAGACAGCTATAAGCATCATCACGTTCCCCCATCCATGGTGTTTGTTTCTCCACAAGCGGCGGGCGAATCAAATTCAATCAAATTCGACGCCACGGCGCTGGCCCGCCGACGAATCACCAGACCAGATAGATGGCGCACAAAATAACGCATACCTGGAGTCGTGTTTAACGCTAACGTAAGCTTAATTTCCGGTGACGGCTTTGGCGTCTTCGCCACGCACGAACCCTTCGCCTGATTGCGCTTCTAATATTGTATGTGCGTACAACTTTGTAGAACGGTGTTCGTTGCGTATGCGTAGAACATCGTGGAACGTTGTCGTAGAGGTGTCCCCTAGTAGTGTCCTCAAATCTGAAGCGATGCATTTTGTCTTGATACGTAGTCTTCGTTTTTTTCTTGGTATATCCGCTTCAGAATTACATACGTAGTGGTGTGGATTTACTGTAGTGACGACAGAAGACTTAAGACAAATTCATACAGCATGTAGGAGCTTCAACAAGAAGAGTGCTCCTTGCTGCCGAATGTTGACGGCGTACTCGTTGATAGGCTGCGTAGTGTGCCAACCTGATATATCCTATTGTCTTGCCGATCAGCGACTCGGTAGGCTACTTACTGGCTGTAGCAAATAAACTGCAATGAATTCATTGGGATACACATACTATTATTTTGGCCAGAGAGCGCCGCGTATTATACTACAAATAAACACGGCACCCGTCGTCACACAAAACCAGTACTGAGTGTTCGACGAGCCATCTAACAGCATAGCCCCGGGGTAGGAGGCTTTGGAGGCCTTCGTCGTTCTGAAGACAGCCGTTCATCGCCAGACGACCTGAGGACAGCCAGCCACATAGTTCATGTTCGTTAGAAAGAACTACAGTACCAGCTGGACACCTGTTTTACTTATTGAACCACCGCTTATGCGACGGCTACCGTAAATAGCATCGAGTTCGCTCAGGGGTGCCCTCGTTTTCCAGCGCTCGATTTTTCCAGAACGGGAAGGTTTCCAATACCGAACAAGGCGTTTTCCGAAAGGTCTGGTCGAGAGCCTTCCGAAAATGTAACGTTGGACTGTAACACCCCTACGTACCGTTGTCGAGAAAACGAGCGCTGAAAAACGATTGCACGCACCCCTGCTGTGCGAGCTCAACGCTGCTTACGGTAAGTTCCCGAACATCATATTGCATCTTGAAAAATTATAGGTTATGAGCCTTGTTCCGCGCTATTCTAGCGTACTTTTTTACTTTTCGGCGATGCGTACTAGTCCCGCCCCCCTCTTCTGGAGACAGACACGGCGATGGCTCCGTCCGGTGTCTTGCGCTGTCCGAGCCCCTTACGGGTAGACTATATTTCGTCTTCCTTTTCCGGCGTTAGTTACTCCACGAGGCTTTTGTAACCTCGTGGGTGAGACGTGTGCGGGAGTGGTTTTCAGGAGCCGCATCTTCGAATCATGTTCTATCACTACTACTGTATTTCGTAGAAGATGTCCTTCTCCCAAGCTTCCATATGTTTGTATGTATATATACGGTCCACAAGGCTGACTACGTAGAGCCATGGGGTTGCTCGAGAAGCCTCCACCGCTTCCACCGCTTCCACCTAATACTAGGCCGTCGCTCTCGCCCCTAAGCTCCGCCACCGACACCGCCTGACTCTCCCGAGACACATCCTCGTTTTCTGTGGCTGACGAACATATGCCGTGCTTATAACCTACGCACATAGCTCGAGACCAATGGTTCCGTCAATTCTGAAGAAAGGAGCAAGCCGAAGAACGAGTGGGCGCATTCACCATGATCCACTGCAGGTCGGAGTTTGCGCGAAGTGCTGCAGGCCAGCACATAACGAATCGCACATACATGTGTTCCACCAACAGGAGGGCATGACGAGGTCGCGTATTTCTCGCCCCCCCCCCCACCACGTTGTTGGGTAAATCAACGGGCACCGGCGGTTTTCTACGATAGACACACACCAGAACGTATTGGACACTATATGAGATAGTTGTTCTTGTTCTCGCATTAAGTCATCACCATAATCTGGTCCGTGGTTACAAAAAGTCCTGAAGCCCTACGTACGTAAGGAAGACCCGAAAAGACACATAAAAAACAAAATCCGGCTGGCGAAGCAAAAGGTCTTTCCCGCCCATTATTGCACACGAGACAAAGAAGGCGCACAAAGGAAAATCAACGTGCACACTGAACAGCTAACATCGCCACGGGCATCCAACTCAACTACGGTATAGAGTTCCCCCCGTTCCCATAACTAACCAACTCGTGGCTATACTGAAATGCGGTGGGTATCTGGAGTGCTACAAGCACCGTACGAAAAGCACGGTGGTAGTCGTGAACACGAGATAGGAGCACACACACCTGACCTGTGCTGTCTGGAGTGCTGCCAGAGTGTCGATCCGCGGACATGCCGTAATAACAGAACAATAAAAAACACCATTCGAAATATCAACGATCGCCACGTCTTCCCGGACGGTGTGACAAATTACAGCAGTATTGCTACCACACGTTCGTGAGAATTTCGGGGGGAGTCGTTTTCCCCACAATAAAGGGTGTACGACACAGGCACACTACAAAAACATTGACGTAACCAACAAGAACTACTACGTGCTGCCTCCTAAAAAATCCAGAAAGATGCGATGATTGCTGCTCTCGTGAGATGGTGTGCTCGCCGGTCGCGAGTCTGCGTGTGCTGCCCTGCTGCCGTTCCCCATGGTCGCCTCAGCGCACTCGGTCCGCTCCTTGACAAGGTGCTCTCGTTGTCGCTCCCTTCCAGCCGGTTCCAATCATCCCCCATCCCAAATATATATATGCTCCTGGCTTCCCTCGGTACTAACCTGAAAGTAAACATTTTCGCGCAGGGTGAAATCAACGCATCTCTTCCCTGCTCATCGACTCTGAGTCTCCCTCCTCCTTCGTCGTCGAAGCCAGCCTCCTGACGGCGCAGTTTCCTCAATGAAACCCTAGACTGTGCCGTAGTGTGGCTCGTGGTGGCGCCTGTCTCCGCGCGCGGGCATCCCGATTGTGTGGATTTCTTCTTGGCCGCTGCTGCCTGGCAAAAGACGCGCGAATCGTAGGTGTTGATGCCTGACGCACCACGTACGACCCAACTCTACTGTCTCGCCGAGAAGCCTGGCAGCCACACGCAGCAGCAAGATGGCATCACTCCTTGAGGGTGAGTTCGGCCTTACACCCGCCAGAAAGACTTAGCCCCACTCGCTCTAAGCTTGATAGCGCATGCCTCGCAGCATGGCTTTAGCCGAGGCCAGCGGGGGGGACGCAGGTCTTAGTCATCAGCTGAAGTTTTACATCAATCCCCTCCCTGACCTTGCCAGGGGTGGGAAACGGTATAATGTTTCCCATATCGTAGCCCAGGGTCTTGTACCAGACGCACAACCGTGGGAAAATGCTCATGACTGTTAGTTCGATGACGAACTCCCGACGTCCTAGTTCCCTTCGACACCATTCCTCTGCACGGCACAAGCACGCATCCGAGGCAGGGGGGGGGCACAGCGGGAAACACAAATCGCGATCAGTATACCGCCTGGTCGAACAAGCCAAACACAGCAAAGGGTGGCTTGGAGACGTCACGTAAAGGACGCCGATCGAGTCGCCACACAACACCTACGGTGTACGCAGCCGTAGCTCGTACAACGATGTCCGGGAATATAAGGATCGTTTATTCCACAAAGGGACACCACGAGCGAAATCTGGCACGTGGGCATCAACACAGGGACGTCGAGAGTACTGCTTCGCCCGGCGCACGGTTCATACTGTATCAGGTATCGGGTTTGCGGTTAGCAGGCAGAGGAGTCGGTGGTGTCCAGGGGGGTGCGAGAAAGGCGGTTGCCGATGAGCCATACCACACAGGAGTCTACGAGTGAGTGTGTGTAACGTTCAATGTTATTTCTCTCGTGTCGTCAATATTGAGCACGATTTTCCGATGCCCGCCCATACCTAGAGAGAGTGGTTCCCGTGCTATTTGGAATGGTATGGCCGTAAATTGACGAGCAGGGGGCATCGGCATAAATATCGACAGCGTACATTCGTGACGACATCCGATTTGATTTGATAAATATAACGTTTTATTTTTATTTTTGTGTCTTGACGGAAGTCATGGTCGCACGCTCAAAGTATGGAAGTATATATTCGACACCGTCTCCAGGACGGCAGCATTAGCAGTAGCAGCAGCAGGCTGGGAGACGAGTTCGTATTTTTCGCTTGCCACAGACAGTAGCTGCGCACGAAAACAATGGCACAGGGGGCAGGCATCCACTCAACGAACAGCACTCACTCCCCGAGTCCCGAGAATGCCCGAGAAGGTTACCTTTTGGTCGCCGTAGCATCAGCGCAACCTTCGAAAAATCGAAAGTTTCGGCTTTACTTATGTACGACGCTGTCGGAGTTTTGTTTTGCTCCTCCTAACCCTTGCCCAACTTTCATCGTAACTCAAGACCCGTGGTCCCACAGTCGTGCCCCCCCCTCCCCACCCCGCGGCACTACGGTGTTCACCTTCATTTTTATGCTTACCGCGCAATGGAGTCGGCAGTTCCACACCGTAGGTAGAGTCCCGGCGTCGAGGTGTGCATTATCACGTCACTCCCGGTTGGTATAGTAGAGTGTCAACGAGAAGAAAAAGAAGACCACAGACCCGCGTGGGGCTCGAACCAAGGAACCCCCCCCCACTGCTCAAGCAAAGACTTGTGGTTGATCCTCCTCTTCAAACACCATCAGTAGTAGTTCGAACGGTCTCACAAGTTTACAAATACGAAGCTAAATGCTGGTGCGAAGAAAAAAAAGAAGACGAAATATGGGTCGTATCACCTTAACCCATTCATAACTGAAAAACTTATCCCACACTAATTCCAAGTAGTTTGTCCCCCAAAAAGGGAAACCAGTTCTTGAGGGGTTAAGAACTGCACCCCACATTTTTGGTGACAAAATACTTGGAATTACAGTAGTGTGGGGATAAAATTAGCAAAAAACGAAGAGCGCGCCCATGGACCAAGCACGAGAAAAATACCAACAACAAAAAGGGTTGTCAAGGTTGGTTGCTCGCCTGCGGCGGATAAAAGAAGCGTCCCGATTCCCCGTCCCGAGTACCGCTCTGGGACAGCGAGGAAGCCGATGTGCGCATCGACGCTCGGGTCCTTGCTGACGGTCGTCCCCGACCAATTCACGTGGATGCAGCCCACCATTACACAAGAAGAGCCGTCGACGTTCTTTTCCTCGGCCACCAAGAAGACACTGCAGGGATTTTCCATTAAAGCCGCCACTGCGTTGTTGTCCACGAAGTAGGCGGTGGCGGGAGGGGGTCGGGGGATGGGCGTGAAAAGGGTAGACGTGAGCAGGACCATCAAAGACTTTGCGCATGAGTTTCCTTTGCTTCCGTCGTTTTCTGCTTTCGGGAATGGTATGAGTGATCAACGTTGAAGCTCGTGCTGCACATTGTCGGATGGCAAAGATGATAATAATAATAAAAGAGTAGAGGTGAGCAGGACCATCAAGAGCGGAATACTATCAATACGTACGTACTCCAAAAAAAAGTTTGTGTGTGCCCTTTTTACGTTGATCATCATGCAATGCCGACAAGTACATAGCTCAACAGGTTGAATGAACTGTCAACTTTTTTTTCTTGCTATTTCCCCTCTCTCCCGCTCTCCGCACACCGGTAACCCTTCGGAAACCCCGCTGTCACCTTTTTTGTGCTAGTATAGATGGGCGTCTGGGGAATTGACACCCGGGGGAGCGGGTCAACTAAACAAGAAGATCGCGTACGTGCTGTGGCTTTTTCTCGTGTCGCCGAAAATACATGCATATGCGCGGTTTGGCAAAAAAAAAACGATGAAAAACCGACGAGCAGCACGGGATTTCTGGGCCCTATGACGCAAATGCTACGGTATATAAAGGTGCACCATGTTTCTGCCTTCTGGGGGTGGTCACTGGAGGAGCTCTATACTAATAGTAAGTGAAAAAACTGATTTTGGAGGGAAATAAAAGTGCTATACTGCTGTATACCCGATGGAGAACCCCATTGCCTAGCTAACTAGACTATACGATCAACAATATTGCAACACAAGGTAGTGCTATAAGGATACCCTGGGCTGGGTAATCGATCGATCTTTTACCCCTATAGCTCAGCGGGAATACCCTCTCATTTGACGTCGTCGAGGACACGGGTTCGAATCTCACTTCGAACGTTTTCTTTTATAGAAACGCTTGCGCGTGCGTCCCTAAAAAACACGTCTCCCTGGTTCCCCAGGTATTGAAACGAAGCGGGTAGGTCAACGTACGGCCGTATACGGTACCGACGTCCCAAATATCCCGCCGTTCAGAGGGGGGGAGAGTGTTATAAGGATTACCCTGGGCTGGGTAATCGATCGATCTTTTACCCCTATAGCTCAGCGGTAATACCCTCACATTAGAGTGCTCGGATGTTGGTGATGTGGTCGGAAGGGGTGGGGTCGAAGACGATGATGGCGTCGATCTTCAAAATTGAGGGCATACACCAATCCTTGTCTCCACAACATGGTCAGAAATGCTGCCCCGTTTGTGTTTTTTTGGCCCGATACTTTGAGCAACTACCCAGTAGTGCCGGCATGCTGCAATTTTTTTTTATTTGAATAGCCGCATCTTCGACCCCCCTCTCTCGGTCTTTTAGGATGAACTTTGTTATCATCCATTGACCATCGTGTGGTCTGCATATACGACTATTCAGGGTGGGCTAATGACCCGGTCGCCCCGGTAGTGTAGTGGTCAGCTTCAAAGACTACTACCATTGGTACCCATGGGTCGAATCCCACCGTGGTGAGAGATTTTGTCTTTATTTGAAAAATAAAAAGGAATCAATTGCTGAGAGCGCCTTCGTGGCGTGGGTAGGCGGAATCCGACGCAAGTCGACGAGGGAAGAAAGTGCTGAAACCTTCTCGCGATAAAAATGCAAGGCAAGAACCGTAGTGGGGGGGGAGGGAGAAGAGCCTACTTTGTGACCCCGGATCTGAGTTACGTCCAGGAAGGAGAGAGAAAGGAAGGGCGAAGATAATAAATAGGATGTACAAAAAAAAAAAAAAAAAT
>MEHQ01003287.1:116439-141202 GCA_008828725.1 Saccharina japonica | reverse complement strand
ATTTTTTTTTTTTTTTTTGTACATCCTATTTATTATCTTCGCCCTTCCTTTCTCTCTCCTTCCTGGACGTAACTCAGATCCGGGGTCACAAAGTAGGCTCTTCTCCCTCCCCCCCCACTACGGTTCTTGCCTTGCATTTTTATCGCGAGAAGGTTTCAGCACTTTCTTCCCTCGTCGACTTGCGTCGGATTCCGCCTACCCACGCCACGAACGCGCTCTCAGCAATTGGTTCCTTTTTATTTTTCAAATAAAGACAAAATCTCTCACCACGGTGGGATTCGACCCAGCATATCGTGGAGAGTTTTTGAGTTCGCACAGCAGGGGTACGTGCGATCGTTTTTCAGATCGACTTCACAACGCCCCTCGCCCTTCGTACTCCTTTGAATGTCTTGAAATATACAGTAGTATGAATTAATTAAAGCGTGTCCCTCGAAGAAGGTGAAAGCTAAATATATCATATCACTACTACTCGTAGTGCAATTTCTGTTATACCGTGCGTGTCCCTCTTGGTGTCAAAACTATTTAATGTCTTGGAAATAATGAAATAATAGTATATTTAAAATATTTAAAAACAACAGCTGTGAGATCGTGGATTTCGTCGAAACTCATCTTCGCTAAGTAGCTGAGTGTGATACTTCGATCGCGCGTACTTACGGGTTTAATATGTCATCATCATGCAGGATGTACATCCCGTATGAGGGGGACACAATCTGAGGCTGTAAAATTCAGGGAGCGTTTGTCTATGTGTGGGGAAACAAAAAAAAACACAAAACACAAAACACAAAAAAAACAAGGTTTGCACGTAACTTTGCCACTAATATTATATACCTGGTAGTCTGAAATAAACATACTATACTTGTGATAGATATAAAAACACGTAAATCTTGGTATAGTAAAGTATGAGGAGAACAAAAACATTTTTTTTTCAGGGGTATATACAGTAGTAGGGGCGTCTTTTTTGTTTCATGTCGGGGTGGAACGATTCCAACTCCTTCCCTGCCCTACCCGAAGCATGGGTGGGGGTGCCGGCGAATGCCGGCACCCATGCGGAGCCCTTGTATAATCCAAAATGACTACTCGGACTCGGACTGACGACCTTTCCACGTGTCTACCCGTACTATTACGGGGAACCATATTAAATAGGACCTTCCGTATATACTAAAACCTACATATTTAAATATTTTTACTAACAAAATTTGGTCCTATTTACTATGCCCTCCCGCGATACTATCATTGTACAGCAGCACTACTACTACTACTACTACTACTACTAGTAGTAGTAGCAGTGGTGCTTGGCGGATAATACCTTCCGTATCGAAAAACGCACACACACAGAGACAGACAGATGAGATCGCGCGCGCACACCTACGACCTACCTTGGGTTCCGTCGGGAGTAACTCGGGTGGAGCCTTCTACCGCGAAGAGTGCTGTGCTGTGTCGGTACGCATCGTTGACCATGCTCGTCACAGAACAGGCCTCCGAGAGTGCTGCTGTGCGGACGGAGACTCTCGAAATCCCATCGCCGCTGCCGCCATTGTTGACACCACCAGTAGCAGTAGTAGCAGCAGCAGTAGCAGTAGTAGCAGCAGCAGTAGCAGCAGCAGCAGTGGCAGTAGTAGCAGTGGCAGTAGTAGCAGTGGTACTAATAGTAGCAGTCCGCCGCGAGTCGTTGCAGCCTCCAGTCGCCAACACGCTAACCACCGACGTTTCCATCGGCACAGCAGCAGCAGCTGCAGTAGTAGTGGTGCTCGACATCAAGCAACTGTATTTATGCTATTAATATGCTGTGTCCCTGCGTTCGCTGTGTGATCGTGATCGAGGTCTCCTGGGATACATATAATATGATATGCCTGTGGTAGGTGGGTGTTGTTGTTGTGCTGTTATTTTTTACCGGCGACCATCATAATTATTCATAGTAAATAGGACCTACTCGTACGGCTCAGACAAAAACCTACCACTCTGTACCTAAATATAAGGACCGTTTTGATTCACTACTAGTATTAAAAAATCCTTATGTTTAGGTACATAGTAGTAGTATATATTCACCTCTTTTTACTCTTAACAATATTTGGTCCTATATTTACCTCTTTTTACTGCTAACAATATTTGGTCCTATATTTACCTCTTTTTACTACTAACAATATTTGGTCCTACTTACTATGTATGGTCCCTCGTAATAGCTAATTAATGTGTGTGGCGCTCAACAAGCGAATCAATTAAATAAAATTATTATAAATACGTCAGCTGTGAGTTCAACCGATTGAATTATATTACGAGTACGTATCCTTTTTTTTTTGGCGTTTTCATAAAAATGTGTGTTTTAAATACGTCACCATCACACAGCTAGCTGTGAGTACGTCCGATAATGGTTGGTTGAAACTCAACTTCGCAACATCTATCTGTCGCACATCGAACAGATCATGATTTACGTACAGCACAACTACTGTCAAACAAGCAGCGAGCGGTAGGTAGATATTCTACTACTTATTATACTGCGAGGGGCCACCATCATACATACTGGTATACCTGGTATACTATAATAATAGCTGTCTGTGTGGTAGTAAATAGGACCAAATATTGTTATCAATAGAAAAATAGGGATAATATAAATATATGTTAAGTTGTGGGGACGGAGCTTTAATGCGGCTTAGGACTTATGGATAGAACGTAAAGAGTGTGCATATTGGGAAGGAGGGGCCAAGGACAACACATAAATGGAGTATGGAGTATTGTAGATAAATCTTGGCGGGAAGTAGACATCGAAGGATGTTAGACTTTGCGCGTAGGTTTCCTTGGTTTCCGTGGTTTTCTGCTTTTGGGAATGTTATGAGTGATCAACGTTGAAGCTCATGCTGCACATTGTCGGATGGCAAACATGATAATAATAATAACAATACTCGTACTGGTGAGATTAGATTCCTCTGACAGCAACACCAAGCGAGGCGTTGGAATCAGAACGCTCGGTATCGTACCAACACTAAAGTATAAACTACGACTATTATAATACTATTAATAGCAGACAAGCACAAACAAGCTTGGAACAATCTCCAAACGAAAGTGTCGGGCGAAATCGACCAAACTTCAGCCCCCCCCCCCCCCCCCCGGGTATTATATTATTCATGACTTAACAGCCGATTTTCCTAATTTAGAATTTGCTTTTCTTTGAGGATGAAAAAAGAAAAAAATGTTTTTTTTTTTGGGGGGGGGGGCTATGGTCAAACGACTACGGCCATGCATGGAAAATTAAAAAAAAAAACCCCCCCCCCCCCCGGGTATTATATTATTCATGACTTAACAGCCGATTTTCCTAATTGAGAATTGCCTTTCCGATGAGAATGAAAATCGAAAATATTGGTTTTTGAATAGTAAGAGATGTACTTCCCTCACAGACATTTTTTTCACTGTAAACTATTAATAGTGTTAGTTGAGACACCCGTCGATGACAAAAAAAAACAACGAAATCGGCATCGGCAGTCTCAAGATATCGAAGATCCCAGAAAATCTGGATTTATGGGCGAGGTACCTCGCTCATGAATGAATGCAAATTCCCTTAAATCCTTGATTTTTCGAGCCTGTCAAGGTTGATTTCAACTATTTTTTAGTGGAGCGATACCTACCACCAAGGAACATATTTTTTACGTCAAATTTTGATTGTGAGCGAAACACAACTCTTAAACAATAACGAAGTACTAAACTCGATTCTCATTCTCATCGGAAAGGCAATTCTCAACTAGGAAACTCGGCTGTTACTTGATTTCGGTTGCGCATACATACTTACATACAGGGTTCAGCACATTCCCATGGGTCGTCGGTTTCTGGAGTGAACGGCGGAACGGCGGAGTCGAGGTTGGAGGTTGGCTTGTGTATCTCGGCCCCGAGGGTCCGGAAGATGCGTTGGGGGTGCAAATTTGCAGAATTTTGTTTCTCATTGTTACGGGGGACCATATATATTATGGTAGTAAACAGGACCTACAACCTACTACAGCAGTATCATACACTAAAAAAACTACATATTTACATATGTTTCTACTAAACACTACGTACGTACGTATTCGGTCCTTTTTACTATGATGGTCCTCCGTAATAGTTTTCATTTTATATAAAATAAAAAATAAAATAAACGAAACGAAACGAAACGAAACGAAACGAAAAGGGAAAGCCAATCGTGAGAAGCATATATTATACCGGCATCTATCTACCAGCTTGGATGTGACCGTATGATATCCGCACCGCGTGATAACACACACACGCGAACCATGAAAAAAAAAAGGCAGGCGTTACACTACGTATAATAAATAGTAATCGCCCCTGTTTTTTTTGTTGTCTTGTTTTTTTACGTTGTTTAACTTCGGGCGCTGATGTACGCGGGGAGAGGAAACAAAAATAAACAATAAGGGAAGCCAAGCGAGTGCCAGAGGGGGCAGCCCCAGGTTCCCAAGATACCCGTCGTGGCATGCGGCTTCACAGAGGGTCCACGCAGGCAAGAAGTCAGGTAGGAAACAGGGCGCTTTTGGCTGTTAACAACAGTAGATCAAGCTGGCTTCCGTCACTACCCCCAGGCGCAACACCAGGCTCTCGGGACTCCGGTGGCGCCGGGCCATGGCCAAGGTCAGCCCCCCCCCCCCCCCCCGGAAGCAACATCTGGTCAGCGATACCAAGAGAGCAGGGACCCCATGGAAGTGGACCCTGTTAGGAGGGAGGCGACGCAGGAGACTTGCAGGCCACAGCGGAGACGAGGGAGGGTAGAGGAGGAGGGCGACCGCAGTCGTACCGAGGACGGAACATATACGGAAGGCTGCATATCCACCAGGACGAGGGCACGCACCCGGGCAGCCGCTAGGATGGGCGAGCGAGCCAACAGGCAACCATCTGGCACTGCTCCTCTGCAACAAACGGTAGAGCGGGTGACGCCGCCGGCACCACAGTTGGGACCGGTACCGTCCCCGGCGGAACCCTCCTCAGGGGCACCTCTTCCATTACAACCGGAGCAGGGGGCCATGACGTCAGCCAGGGCAACGAGGCAGGAGCCACCTCCGACGCCTACCCCCGTTCTGGGGCGACCGAGGGTACCGGTAGGAGATTATTTGCTGTCGCAGGCGGAGACGGTGTCTCCGCCGCCTGAACTTCGATCGCCGATACCGTCGACCCAGCCGGGGACGTCGAGTGGCGTTCGTTTGCCGATGGGTACGCAGTCGACAGCAGAAGAAGGAATGGAGACTTTGACGGGGAGCACACCGTCGTCCCCGACACTGATGGTACCTGCCCCGATCCAAGAGCCAGACCCCTCGCGCTTATCGCAGCCAGCTACGACCAGGACTCACCCCTCGACCCCTACACCAGCGGTTCTGCAGCCCACTCCCGAAGGAAGGCCTTCCACACCCCCTCAGCCGCAGTTGCAGCCAACAACCCGACCGGGGGTGCCCGAGCCACAGCCAAGACATCCTTCGCCAACGGGGCAGCCCCAACCACTGCTGCTACTTCCACTGGGGAGGTCGACGCAAGCACCGCCACCGTCGCCGACGCCTCAACCATTAATGACTACATCACGGCCCGCCAGGCCACCTCCGCCGTCACCTGTGACACGGCCCCGGCAGCCAGTACCTACGGTGATTCCCCCTTCGATAGGGGTGCCACTCTTGACACCGGAGACGGTACTGGCGATCGTAACGTCACCACAGTCAGCTTCCAGCCAGACGCAGCTGCCGCTTCCTAGGACGCCACCGGCGCCGGAGGGGAGGGGCTCGGAACCAACGTCGACTCCAGAGTCACCGCTGCCGCCTACACGGACAGCGTCACCGACGCCCGCAGAAAATGGACAGCCTCGAGTGGAGCCTCCGGAAGACTGCTGCGTGTGCTACGAGACCTTGGCGGCCCCGATGGTTCATCTCCGCACCTGCCCTCACCGACTCCATCTGCCGTGCTACGCCGCCCTCCGCGTCAGAACGGCAACCGATGTACGTTGCCCGGCATACAGAGCCACCGTAACAGTCGGGCAAGCCGACAGAAGAGCCCTCCAACAGCACAGCGAAGAGGTTATGGCAGAGGCGTTGGCGGCTGCACGACGAGATATGCCGGCTAGAGGAGGAGAGGGGTCATGCACCGGGGCCACAAGGCACGGGAGGGGAGGGCGAGTAATTTGCAGCATTTGCCACGAACTGGTGGAAGAGAGGGCCTTCGTGCAAGTGTCCTGCTCTTGCACGGTGCACCGCCGTTGTGTCCTTGGCTTCGTGGAAGATGCATTCCCCCGAGCCAGGGTCAACGGAGTGCGCACGATCACTCACCACGTAACGTGCCCGAATCCGGCCCTTCACGAGGTGCACCAAGAGGTAGATCTGCGCCCCCTTCTCCAACAAATTCGGGGTCTCGGCGGATCGGCGGACACGGCGGAGGAGAGAGCCATGGACGCCAGGGTCACAGCAGCGGAGCTCGACCTCGACAGGAGGTCCACCGCCCCAACCGAAGCGATAGATTTGTCGCGGAATGCGACCGAGAGAGGGGAGGAGGACATCACGGGAGATTGGCGTGGAACGATCCCGCAGCAAGCACAAGTGGAAACGCCATGCGGGGCCTGTGGGCAGCAAGTTTCAGACCGTGACAGGTTTGTCTTCGAAGGTTGGCTCGCCCACATGGAGTGTGCCGTGGAAAACGCACAGGGGGCCTCCGACAGGGGAGACGACCGGTTCGGGGTAGCCACCCGAGAAGGGAATGGATCGCTTCGTAGGAGAGCGTTCCGCCTCACACACATACTGCCAAGGCTGCACCAACGGTACGACGGCGCTACAGCGTGGGGGGTCCGCCGAAGGGGGCAGCTGGCAAGATCGTGGCGGTCAGCGATTTCGGAGGAGGAGGAGGACCCGAACCTAACGCTAGACCAACAGGCAGGAAGGAGGGCGAGGGAAGAGGCAGAGACAGCGTGCACTTACTGCGGACTGGCTCTGGAGGAATCGGCAGCGGGGTCGGGGGACATTGACTTGCGGGTACCCGTCCCGTGCCCCCACGGAGGGTTTGTGCACTCTAGCTGTATGCTGGAACGAGCGGATCACCTCGCGAGGGGGCATAGAGACCCGAGGTCCTGCGTCGCGTGCCTCAGCGAATGGGCGGGGGGAAGACGACCTCCCCACCCGGCCGAGCTTGCTAGGGGCCTGCCCTTGAACGAGTCGGGGGAAAGGTGGGCGGCGTTAAAGGGCACCATTCAATTCGCCGACCTCCTGCAACGAGATGTCCCAGAACCGGGGCCAGCTAGTTACCTGTCAACCGACGCTTACAGCTCGCTCGAGCTCATGGTACGTAACCAAGGGAGGAGCCCAACCTCTTCGTTCCTCTTGTGCTCCCTGTTCAGTGACGCTCTGGGCCTGCCCCAAGCAGCCTACATCGATTTCCCCCGCTCGAGGGAATGGCAAGTGGCTGTCGGTCGCTACCGTGCGTTGTTCGCCGCGTTCGGGATCCGATCACAGGATATTCTGCTCCGGTTAACAAACAGACAGCTCTACATTGGACCACATGTACAAGAATACTTGGTGGGCCTCGATGCCGAGCGGGAGGAGCGCCTCACAAGGTGGACCCTCGGGGTTCGAAACGCGCTGGAGGAGGGTATAGCGCCCCCTCCCTTTCTGGTGCAGGTGACGCCCTCGCCGAGTGGAACGGAACTGGACATGGAAAGTGACCCGATGGTGAGAGGGCAGAGGAAGCAAGAACGCGAAACTCCGGGTTCCACAGATAACCACCAGAACGAGGGAAGCAGAGACACCACATCACAGGAATAACCCGGGATGCCGCTGGGGAGTAGTGCGCCACCCTCGTCAGCCGCCGGGTACGGTGGGGCTCGCGGCGGTAAGGGGAGCAGCTGTTTCACACCGGTGGACGGGCGCATCAAGCGGGGGCGAGGATGATAGGGCAGGGAGGTGGGAGGGGGGCGGGTGGCGAGGGAGAGGGGACAGGGTGTTGTCGAGACGGGGAGAGGGGTTACGGGAGTGGGGGGGAGGTATGAGGGCGAAAGCGGGCTGGAGAGGGCGGAGCAGGGGGAGGATGGAATAGCTGAGGCGCGCCTCGTTTTGCAGACCAAGAAGGTGGGGAGGGGTGGGGGGGAGGGACGGGGGGGGCGGGCTGGGGGCGGAAGAAGGCGAAGGGGGGAGCCGGGGTGGGGGGAGTGGGAGAAACGGCGGGAGTTGGAGAGGTGGCTGGAGTGGAGAGAACAGGGGGAGCGAGGGGAGCGGGGAGAGCAGGGGGAGCGGAGAGAGCAAGGCGAGCGGGGGGGCCGGGGGGGGTGGAGAGGGTGAGGGGGGCGAGGACGGGCACAAGGAGCGAACCTAGCGGAGAGGGGGAGGGGTATAGAGAGGGTAGAGGAGAAGCGGAAACCGGAGGGATGCGAAGTAGCGGTGGAGGGGGAAGAGAAGGAGGAGGGGCGAGTCTAAGAAGTGGAGGGAGAGGAGCAGACATCAACGACAGGGGGCCTAGGACTCCAAACGGTGAGACTCCGGTGGGAGGATCTCCTAGGGCGCCAGGGAGGAGAACAGGGAACGGGACGCGCCCCCGTGCCTTCCTTGGTGACACCACAGGTGGAGTGGCCTGTGGGGTCTGCGGTGTAACGCTTCAGCTCGGGCACCGGGCGGTACGTTTTCCTTGTGGGCAAGGACGCCACGTGCTCCACGCTCATTGTGTGGTTGACGCCCTTGCGAGAGGCGCGGCTCCGGCACCATTCCACTGCCCAGCGGCCGACTGCAGAGTCCTACATCCGAGGCGGGACGCACTGGAGGCAGCGGTCCAAGCCGACCCGGGGCTTCGCGACCGGGCAGCGCGGATGGGAGGGGGGACCATAGGCGACGAGGACCTACGCAGCCGGGGGCTTTGGTACGGATGGGACCAGAATAGCCTGGGCATAGGGCCACCACTCGATGCCGTTTCCTTGGACGACCTGGGGCAACGTTTCGCAACCGGAAAAAAGGTACAGCCGCAGCTGGCAGGAGCACACGCGCGCCTGAGTGTTCATGTGCTCGGAATCCTCAACCACGCTATGGAAGAGCACCGGCCGAACCGGGACTCGGCGACGCCCAACTCGCTCCTGCGCGCGATTAAGTTATGGTACCTCATGCCAGCCCTGCTCCACTCACCCGACGGCCGGATCAAGAGGGGACAGAGATTCGCGTTGGTGGAGAGCGGGGACATAGTGCTCCTGTTACCATGGCTGATAGCGTACACCAGGAGAGGAGACCTGAGACAAAGGGAGGCCGCCCCGGAAGCTTCGGAGGAGGCGGAGCTGGAACGAGCGTCATCAGCGTGCCGCTACGCGGGAGGAGTCAAAGTGGCAGCACGCAACCTTCTGGCAGAGCCACGATCAGCAGGGAACGAGGAGACGTGGAACACACTGACGGCCAAGTTTCCCCCCGAAGACCACGCCGCCGTGTCCGTGGCGGCGGCGGCTGCAGTGCTGGCGAGCGCCACCGAGGTGGAAGATGGAAATGCTCCCCCGTGGCGCCCGGACGATGAGTACGCCCCCGAGGTACTCTTCGACGTCATCAGCTCCCGCAGCGCCCTCTCAGGCCCCGGAAACGACGGTCAACGATTTTCTCATTTGCAATCCATCATCCATACCGACATCGGGAGGGAGGAGTTCGGAAAGGGCATAACAGCCTTCTGGCGGAGAATCGTCGACGAGCCGGACGCGTTCCCACCAGAATTCTGGCAGCTCTTCTTGCAGTCGAGCCTCACGGCGTTGGGGGGAAAATGCCGACCGGTCTGCGTTGACATGACATGGAGGAGGCTCATCACCGCAGGGGCTATGCGACAGTGGCGGCCGCGGTTGGAGGAGGTAAACCGAGAGGTGATGCAGTTTGGGGTCGCCGTACCCGGCGGAGTGGAACATGTGGGATTGAGGGCTAGGGCGCTACACGAAACAGGCAGCTGGCTCGTTCTCACGGACTGCTCCAACGCCTTCAACACCGTCAAAAGGATGGCGGTGCTAGAAGAGGTGGCAAACTGCGTGCCAGCGCTCACGCCGTTATTAGCTAAGTGCTACGGCACAAGACCAGCAGACGTGTTTTTCCGGATGGACTCGGGGGAGACTAGGAAGATCGCTTGCTCAAGTGGTGTCCAGCAAGGGGACCCCATGGGACCGGCAATGTTCTGCCTGGCGTTGCGACCGGGGCTGAAGCGATTCCGACAGGCATTCAAGGGAGAAGGCGTGGAAGCCTTCGCATACATGGACGATGTCTATCTCGGCCTTACGGGGATCACGGCCAACACGGTTAGAGCATTCGCCTTCCTCCGGCGAGAGCTGGATGACATCGGCATTGTGATCAACCCCGCCAAAACAGTGCCACTACCACCCAAAGGGCACGCCCCGACGGCAGAGGAGATATCGCTCGTGGAAAGCGTTGACGTCCGCATCGCAGACGACGGAGGGGTGACGGTGGTGGGTGTCCCGATCGGCACGGAAGAATACGTGAGGGAGCGAGCTATGGAGGGAGTGAGGGATGGAGTCGCGGACCGCCTTGCGCGCTGCCTCGCCAACATGCCCGATAAACAAGCAGCGGCCCTCATCGCCGTCGAATCTCTCGGGCAACAGACGAGCTATCTCGAAAGGGCTCTGGACCCGGGGCTGTCCCTCGAAGCGTGTAAAAGGGCAGACAACGGGGCGCAGTGGGCGTACGAGAAACTCCTCGAGCTACCGGGAGCGGCGGAGGCACAATCGTTTTTCCAGGAGGGGTGTCCGGATAGTCGGCTGACGCTCAAACCTTATCAGCAGGCCCAAGCACGCCTTTCTACGGGAGCGGGAGGATTAGGACTGCCGTCGACAGAAGCGAGGCGAATGTCTGCCTCAATTGGGAACAGGGTGGGGATCCTGCCGGAGGTTCTAGCAGACCTCACAGGCCCGCTCGGAATCAAAGTGAGGAGGGGGCTCCCAGGATCGAGCACCATTGCTCAGCTTGGATCAAGCTTGCGGGAGATCCGCGACACATGGGGGGTGACTAAGGAAGAGATGGCGGGCATCGTCCCTGAATCTTGGCTGGTACGGACTCTAGGGGCAGAGGGGGACCTGGCCCCAGAGGCCGACATGCTGGCGGCGCATGACGCCGTAACCTCCAACTCACGAAAAGCCCAACAGAAGCTGGGCAAGCTGGTGAATCAGGGCCGGCACGCTGCCCACACTGCTTCGCTGGAGGAGCTACCGGAGACGGCTCGCCCCCCCGGACCAGGCGACCCGCTGGGGGGGACCGAGACTAAGGCCTTCGCCAAGGCTCGCTATAGGAGTCTACAGGGGGCAGGAGCCACGGCATGCCTTCGGGCAAGACCAACGGATTCACTACGTGTCACACCCGCCGCAGAGTTCGTGGGCATGGGAAGACGTTTCATTGGGATCGAGGAGCACGTAGCAGTGAGGTGCTCCTGCTGCGATGCAGTCAACGTAGACACCCGCCACGCACACATCTGTCCCAGGGCGGGTGCGCAAGTGAACCAACATCAGCCGGTCGTCCACGCGATGTCCCGCACTTTGAAGCGTCTGGGCATTCAACACCAAGTTGAGAGCGGCGAACCGTTCACTGTAGACCGAAATCTGCGGATGGACATTGTAGTCAGGAGAGGAGGTCTCCGGGACGCTCCAAACAGGGAGTACAGGGAGAAGTCCATCCTGCTGGACGTCACCCATGCTGACCCTCAAGCGCAGGTACACCTGCGAGGAGGAAGTGCTGATCACGATGGATCAGCTGCCTCTACCTCCGAGGCGCGCAAGCGCCAACACTACGCTCGTCCGGGACATGTGTCCTTCGACGAACGGAGCCACAAACTTATCACTTTAGCGGTGGAAAGCTTTGGGCGTCTCGGGGTAGAGGGAAGCACTTTCATCGACCAGCAGGCTGCGAGCGTTGTGGGGGGGAGGGATGGTGGATCCATGGCTAGGAAAGAGGTGGTGAAAGAACGCCTATTGCAAATCGTCTCGGTGACCACACAGGTCGCCATCTCCAGGAGAGTTTCACGCTTCAAACTTCAGCTCAGGGGCCGCCAGGAAGCGAGAAGGAGCAGGGGGGGGGGGATGACAGACCCACACCGATGGCGTGGGGATGGAGCTTAGATGCGGCTTAGGACTTAAGAATTGAACGTAAAGAGTGCATATTGGGAAGAAGGAGGGAGCAAGGACAACAAATGGAGTATTGTGGATAAATCTTGGCGGGAAGCAGACATAGAAGGGTGTTAGACTGTACGCATAGGTTTCCTTGGTTTCCGTGGTTTTCTGCTTTTGGGAATTTTATGAGTGATAAATGCTGAAGATCATGCTGCACATTGTCGGATGGCAAAGATAATAATAATAAGGGAAGCCAAGCGAGTGAACATAGTGGTATGTATATCGGTACAACAGGTAGATCTGTAACAGCTTGGGATCTACATGACGAGCGTACCGCGTGAAACCACACATACTACAGTACAGGACACCAAATAAGAAACAGGCTGATAAGAAAACCAGGCTGAGATGTAGTGGGAAATAAGAAATTCGGGGGGAGTCGTTATCTTGAAATTAGTGTAGAAAGCACCCTCTCTCGAATAAGAAATCCAGCCTGGACCAGATTTCCTGTTTCTTATTAGGTGTCCTGTACTGCACGACATGACGGGGAGGGAAATCCAGCCTGGACCAGATTTCCTGTTTCTCATCAGGTGTCCTTTACTGCACTACATGACCGGGAGGGGTAGGACGCCAAGAAGGCTGCGGATGATGACGACGACGAGTAAAATGTATGCTTAATTTCCGGTAACGGCTTTCGCGTCTCCCCGCCGCACGCACGGAACCTTCGCGTGAGACCGACTCATTCCACAAAAAAAAAAAAATGAAACTGGGACACTACGTAGCAACAAAAAACAAAATGGGGTCGTACGAGTACTACAGAAACTACTACTCTGTCTGTTGCACGTATACTATTGTACACCAACCTGCAAAAAAACGTAACGCAAAATTGTGACGTATGTACGTACGCGCCGGCAAAAAAAGACGCGTTGCGGCTAAAGGACTCGATGCGAACATAAGTCACACAAAAGTTAAACAATTGAGGTCCAACCCCCAAAACCTCAAATACCCCTCTCACAGGCAGAGGCGGGCGCATGCCGTCCAAAACGTACGATCAAACACGAACTACTGCTGCTGCTGGTGTAACTGCAGATAATACTACCACCCCGAAAACCAGCAGCAGCGAGTGAACAATAAACCAAGACCTGCTCCGTTTCGTACACATCATATCATATCACACCTCAAAGCCCCCCCATTTGGAATGCCTACGAGTACCTGGTACTGGTACAAGCGAAGCAAAAGCCCCCTGCTTCGTGTTTTTTTCTTTCTTCTCTTCTTCTTGTTCTTGTTCTTCCTGCAGCTATATCTGCGGCGAAAAGCGATTGCGTTTGTCGCGGGAAGCACAAGCAAACGCCGCATCCCTACCGCCTCAAAAATCTATAAAAACCCGGCCAAATAAAAAACGCCTCCAGTGCTACAAACCCCACCGGGAAAACGCGCCCTGTTTTACTACTACGAACTACTACTACGTACCGCTGTGTACTACTTGTGTACATATTGGTATGTAGACGCGTGGAGTGTTTTCCGGTGCCCTAACGCTTTTGGTACTAGCTAAAACGCAGCCCATGCATGCATACATACACTCGTGTATATACTTGCAGCGTATACTTCGTACGTATAGATACTCGTTGTATTACGTTGAGTGTTTTTGGTTGTTCCCTTTTGCTTAGCGCTTGCTTGCTCACGCGGTTCATGCGTATGTAGGCAGGCACCCCCCACCACACCGATTTCGCGCGCCAGATAGAGAGAGACCGCGCGGCCAACAAACGGGGCCTTTCCTGCCCAAGGGCCCGTCAGGCTTTAGTCGAAAGCAACTAAAGCCTCGCCCCTTTCGACGCCAACAACAACGACATACTACGTACTGCAGCTCGGTCGAGAGGCATGGCAAAAACCGACACGACGACTCAAAACCATTGCGCCCGTCTTCCCTGCAACGACACAACCCTCCCGCGCAGGAGAAAAAAAGCGATCAACCCCTCCCATGGTCCAGCTCTCTCGCACAAGCACGCGCGCGTGCTTGTGCAAAACAATCTACACTAGATCCCTCGGAAGGAAAAAAAAAAACTCCGGTAATTCCTTGCAAAAACCCGACATGAACCACTGACTACCGTTTGTTAAGACACTCCACAACTGCTGCGTGTATTGTTGCGGATTTTATTGACGGAAACCAAAAAAGAGCCTCCGCCCATCCCGCTCCCGCCCCCCCCCCCCCCCCCCCCCCCCCCCCCCCCCCCTCTCCGCCTCCTCCCACGCGCTAAAAAACACCACGCGAAAACCGGCGCAACTGCAAATCGGTTCTCTCGCCCCCCCCCTCCCCCGCCGATTCAGTTTAGTTCTCGTCGTCGTAATTTACGAAGGACTCGGTGTGTCCAATGTCGTCTCCATCGGTGGTGAGGGTCGGGTCCCAGATGTCGGGTCCGGCGGCGGGGAGCACGCGGAGGATGTTCACGACTCCCGGGATCTAAAAAGGCGATTGGAAATCGGACGAGAGATTGAAGCGAACGAACGAACGAACGAGAGAGGGGGGGGGTGAGGTCATGGCAAAAGGGCAAGGATTCAATGATCAGCGCGATAATTTTATTAAAAAAAAAAAAAACATATTACATTCAGGTTTTACCCTTGGCACTCCCAAAATACTGTTTTGGCATACCCCCCTCGTATATCGCACCCCCTGTCATCTGGCCGAGTCTGTTCGCACTCGTTAGCAAACAATGTTCCGTTATAACACCCCCTTTGCTATCACACACCCCAGCTACGGGGCTCCCGTGCATGGGGGGGGGGGGGGGGGGGGGGGGGGGGGGGGGGGGTATATTAGACAGCACACCCACCCACAACAGCACACCCGAGGTGATGGTATTTTCAAAGGTAAAAAAGCTTTCACCGGAGTGTGCTTTCATGCGTGCTATTATGCATTAGGTGGGCAAGTAGGTACCATGCCATTTTTCAGTTCGAAGAAGACAGAGGAGAGTGCTTGTACCAAAGGCCGCTGTGGGCTGTTCGGAGACAATGATGGTTCATATATCTAAAGAATGCTGGTGCCATGGGAGCGCATACATCGTGCTGGGCCGTTGGATTGATGTTAACGACCACCTGCATAGCGAGAACCTCGCCACCGGCGAAAAACAGTCATCTCTCTTTTCAGTCAATGTTTTTTTTGGGGGGGGGTGTCCCCCTTATAGTCATATGCTGTATTATATTTCACTGCTGTCTTGTCACAAAAGACAGGCCCCAATACGAGTATTAATAGCTCAACTATTTTTGTCAATCCGCCGGGGGGGGAAACAAGATAAAAAATAAAAATAAAAACTCTGGAGTGGAAATAATTACCTCACGAAAAACTACCGCAACAGTCTGATATACGTATATACGTACGAGGTTGGAGTTACTCACAGGAGAAGACGGTGGCACCGGATGGGAAATGCCTTCTTCCGCTTACAAAACTTTACCCAAAAATGGTATATATGAACATGTACAAAATGATTCTCCAGCAGCAGCAGCAGAAACCAACGGCCCACCCCCTACCTCAAAGAGGAAACAGGAAGGGGATAGGAATAGCAAAAAGTTTCTGCGTAATATATGGCAACAACGTAATGAGCGCCCAAATTGTTGGAGGTGTCTCTATTAGGAGTAGGAACGGTGCTCCGTCTCGAAAGGGATGCGAAGTCAATGGTCAAATGACTAAGGCAAGCATCAACTGTATCCCCTCACCCTCTCTCACCTTAAAGGGGAGCCCCGCGGTGACGACGAGCAGGTCGGTCGTTTTCTCGGCGATCAGCTTTGCCTGCGCCACCTCGCAGCACTAAGGGGCAGGGCACCGGAGGACGAACAGCAGAGGGAAGGACCGAAGCGGACAGTGAAGTAAGTGCAGCGGCGCGACCCAAGAACAGGACATTTTTTTATTTCACAGCGTCAGAAACGGGACGCCATTGGCCGTACCTGGTATGATACAGCAGTCAGTGTGTCTGCATGTATGGTGTTTTTGGGACACAAGGTAGAAGGACCCAGACAAGCTGAAAAAGCGCGGTCTCGCTGAACGTTTATGATAGGGTGAACAATCTGTCTGCAGAACGAGGGATACATATATACTAGGGAATAAAAGGCCCTCCCGCCCCCACGGCGGTCGGGCCAGATTAATGTAGATGGTATAGGAGTTATATCAAAGGAGGCAATACATACTGTAGGATGGACATGAATTGTGGCCCCGTGCTCCGCAACGAGGGATATACATATAGTTCAGTATATATCATGCTGCGAGAGTAGCCGGGAAGCATTTTACTGCACAGCCGCATATACCCCAAAATGGAAACATTCAACACAACATTTCCATGTGTATGGTAGTTTCGTCATGGCCCCCAAAAAAAACAATATTGTCCCAGCACCAAGGTGCACTTCTCTGCTATCTATAACTTCGTCTAATTTCTCAGTTTCTTATTATTCCTTAGTTTATCATCATTCCTTTAGCTTCTTTCAATTTTCATGTTTTCTTATCATTTCTCCGGTCGTTCTTATCATTCCTTCGTTTCTTGCCATGTCTTACATATTAAATCATCCTTATAATTTCTTAGTTTCTTAATCACTCCTTCGTTTCTTATCGTTTAAAACTGAATCTTCTCTCTCTCTCTCCCTCTCTCTCTCTCTCCCTCTCTCTCTCTCTCTCTCTCTCTCTCTCTCTCTCTCTCTCTCTCTCTCTCTCTTTCACACCTTGAAGAGCATCGTGCGGAAGTTGACGTCGTCGCTGCCCGTGTCGATCACGGCCGGGTACACCCCCCACGTCAGGGCTAGTCCCCGGGCGGTCTCGATGTTCGGCGTCACGCCCATGACGGGCACGTTGGGCCGCAGCTGGGCGGCCTTGTTGACGGTGGTCCCTCTGGAGGTGAACACCACGATGGCCTTTGCCCCGAGCGTGTCAGCCACCTGAGTGCGCAAAAATTGAGAAACGCGGCCCGCAAAAAAAAAACGGAGCCAAACAAAACACGGCGAAGAAGCGACGCGAAAAAAACGTCGCAAAAGACAAAATGGAGCAAAAAGCGGCGCAAAAAAAGGGAGCAAAAGTGGAGCAAAAAACGGAGCGAAAGCGGTGCAAAAGAAGCAGGCGAGCAGCAGACAGGCAAACAAGGGGAGGGGGGTGGGGTTATACTCGACGTCGAGCGAGAAAGAGAAGAGCGGTGCAAGCGGCGCAAACGCTGAGCTGGGCAGGCAAGCATTTTGTCCAAGCTGAGCCAAGGGTTATATATACATACCTAGACCTCTAATGAAACCACTTCAGCAGTGGTATGGATATTGGTACTTGACAAAAATAGTCTCAGCAACGCGCCACCCATGCAGTCGTAGAACGACGTGAACGGGACAGCAGTCATTGTGACTCATTCGAGGAGGCGGCGGCTGGACTACTACTGCTGCTGCTGCTACTGCTGCTACTACTACTACTACTACTACTACTACTACTACTGCTACTGCTACTGCTGCTGCTACTGCTACTACTACTACTACTACTACTACTACTACTACTACTACTACTACTACTGCTACACTACTACTGCTACTACTACTACTACTACTACCACCACTAATACTACGAATATACCACCAGTTATACTCGCGTGTACTACTGCTGTAATACGTGGTACAGCATCCTAACCCTAATAGTACTGAACTACTTTACTATGATCCTACTAATAGAGTACTACTACACATGATGGCAGGCGGCAAGTATGATAATGATACCTGACGGGCGGCCATGGTGATGGCGTCCGTTGCAGACCCGGTCCTCTGCTTCTCGCTCTGGGTGAGCATGTATCTGCGGTACAGCTGTTCGTGCCGGTGGGATTGACGCAATCGGGGGAAGATGTAACGGTTACTGATACTGTTGCGGTTTGCGATTGTGGCTGGTGTTGCTTTTTATTGTTGTCTTGTTGATGTTGTTGTTTGTGCTGCTGTTGTTGATATTGTGTGGCAGCTGATATTGTTGTTGTTGTTGTTGTTGTTGTTGTTGTTGTTGTTGTTGCTGTCCACGTTGTTGCTAATGCCGTTGTCTTTAGTGGTGTTGCTACTATTGTTGTTGTTGGTGTTGTTGTTGCTGCTGCTGTCGTTCCAACGTTCACGCATGGCATCAATACAATAACCCGATTCGGCGAGGGGGGGAGATGGGGGTACTTATGTCATGGATGGCCGCAGTCGTACGGGACAAGAGCACCGCGTTCGAGGCACCCCTTGGTGGTCCCCGGCGTCCCGCTCACGGTGGGCACGCACGCAATGCACCGGCTGCGTACGCGCCCATCTCTTCAGCATCCTACACCTTTAACAGCAGAGGTTACGGGCTCCAGATCCCAAAACGAACATTGCGAGAAAAAACAAAGCCGCCGAGCCGCAATAGGCGCGGCGCGCAGTTCCAAGGACGCTTTCGAGGAAAACAGACGCACTCCGTCTGCCAAAACCAACGCGGCATACATATAACCCGCACGGGCAGTTCCACTGAGCCACAGAAACATGCGCGGGAAGCACAAAAAACCCGGCAGGCAGTTAGAGTTGCCATGGAATTGGGCTCACACCGCAAAACAAAAAGGCGGTCGTTCACGTCGTAGTTATCGTTGTAGCGTGAAACGACGCCCACCAGAAAAGCGGAAAGCACAATCTCCCCCTCCCCCTCCCCCAACCCAGCCCTCTCACCTCTACCATCCCCTCCGTCCTATGACGCGGACAGCGAGTGGGTACCGAAGCGGTCTGAAGTCCGAATCGCGCGGGACTGCTGCACCCGTGCAGCTCGCATCCCAACCCTCCCCTCCCCACCCCAGGCTCTTAGCTCGCTCTCTCCAGCCAGTCTCACCGGGTCGTTCTCAACAGCGGTGATGATCTTCTGCTGCATCCCCACGCTCTCCATGGGGAACTTTCCCGCCGCCGACTCCGCGGAAAGCATGATCCCGTCAGCCCCGTCGTAGATTGCTGTCGCCACATCCGAAGCCTCGGCACGGGTGGGGGTGGGGTTCTTTTTTTTATCGAGGAGAGAGAGAGAGAGAGAGAGAGAGAGAGAGAGATGGGGGGGGTGAGTGAGAGGGAGAGAGGAGACGCAAGCAAAAACCGAACATGTGAGAAAGAAGAAGGGGGTGAGGGAGGGGGAGTGAAACAGGGGGAGGGAAAGACGGTAGAGGGGTAAGAGAAGGGAAGCAAGAGGGAGATAAAAAGAGGAGGAGGAGGAAGCGAAGAATATAACGAGAACGAGGCAGAGAAGGAGAGGAAAAAAAGAAAGATTGAGACGATAATCAAGAAAATGACAAAGAGAAGTAGAGAAAAGTAGAGACGGGTAGAGGAGACAATAGAGATTGAACAACTAACGAAAAAAAAAAACAAGACAAGGCGTGAGGACAAGGTGACAGCAGGCGACGGGAGCTCTATGGCGATAGGCAAAGACAAACGCGGACGTACTGCACACCAATAGGCGGAAGAGACAAAAATCGAACGTCATGTCGGTCGGTGCTCGAAGCGGCCTGGCCTTCCCTCAGGTGTGCCCGCACTGCTGTGCCGGTATCGGCGGCTGCCGAGGAGGTTTTCTCTCAAAAAAGGCTACGTAAGGCATCAACGAGGCGGATCAGGCACGCAATTCAACCACCACCACCACCTGCTGCGCTATAGAAAAAAAAAAAGGAAAAAAAGCATCTGTACAGGGAAGAAGGGTGTATATCCCTTATACCCATTGAGGGGAATCAAAATCTGACAGCTGTGGAAGCAACCAGTAATCGTTTTTTTTTTCTCCAAGTTTCAAGGTTCCAGTCGCGGAGCAGAGCGAACCTCAAAAACATGTCTACCTGATATAAATACTACAGTACGTACTGTTGTAAGCACACCTCAATCATGGACTCGAGCATCTGCGTGGCGACGATGACCGGCTTCCCCTGGCGCCTGCAGCAGTCGATGATGCGTTTCTGCGTGATGGGGACGAGCTCGGGGGGCATCTCCACCCCGAGGTCACCTCTGGAGGAGGAGAGAGGGCAAGGCACACAACGGGGGTACGGCAGGGAGAGATAAAGGACAGGGAGTGTCAGTCTTTTTGAGGTTCAGGTACTTGACAGTACTCGGCAGCCTCAAGAGGTCGGTCAGAAATTCGCAAGGTGGCGCGCGCGGCTCTTGGGGGGGGGGGTACTCATGTCGTGCACGGCCGTAGTCGTATGACCATAGACCCTCGCATCCCTACAATGCCGGGACGGAGCTCTTGGGGGGGGGGCGCTTTGTTGTGGGCAGACGCTTGCAAGCAAATCAGACACTTGCTTGTAAGGCAGGAGCAGGCAGACATTGCTAGCACCAAGCGCGAAGCGCCGTGAGGTTTGGGCGAGTCGCATGAAGGGTGAGCTGCATCCTACCAAGAACCGCTTGTGAGCAGGTGTGGGGGTGTACTTCATTTTCATGCATGGCCGTAGTCGTATGACCATAGCAGGTGTGGGGGGGGTCAAAACGTACCGGGCCACCATGATCGCGTCGCACAGGGCAACGATCTCCTCCAGGTCGTCGACTGCTTGCGGCTTCTCGATTTTAGCCATCACCTGCCGGATGCAACACAACAACAACAACAACAAAATGATGATGGTCAAGTACGTAAGTGCGCACAATACTTCTTTGATTTTGGTATCCCCACCGGAGTAAATAATCAATTACTGGTGGTGTTTTTATCGCGGGCGATCGGCTGGAACAAAAAAAAACAAGATACCAGGTGCAAGTTATGATATACGCAGCTGGTCCCAGCAAGGGGCATAACAGGAATCCTCTTCGGGCCCAAACAAAACACTGGAGACGATCTACTGTTTCTACATCGACGGCTGACTATATGCCTTTTCCATGCAGATATATAATTTACAGATAGATCTACAGATCACTGACAGATATATCATCTAGAGTATGACCTGCTGTTTTGATATGTTGTACAAGGATCTGTGCAATAGTACAAATCCAACCCAGAAGACATGTATGTCGTAGGACACGCAGATTACGCGGCTCCCACCCCTGCAACACGAGCTACACCATAACAGATCAGGAATCTACCTGCTTTGAAAGATCTAGATCATCATGAACTGAGAATAAATCGTCTGGCCGAGGTGTGACGCATTGGACTGTACGCTGAGCTGTCAGGGTGGTCAGGAACGCCCTCCCCGTTTTGATATGTTGTACAAGGATCTGTGCAATAGTACAAATCCAACCCAGAAGACATGTATGTCGTAGGACACGCAGATTACGCGGCTCCCACCCCTGCAACACGAGCTACACCATAACAGATCAGGAATCTACCTGCTTTGAAAGATCTAGATCATCATGAACTGAGAATAAATCGTCTGGCCGAGGTGTGACGCATTGGACTGTACGCTGAGCTGTCAGGGTGGTCAGGAACGCCCTCCCCGCAAACAATAGAACATGTTTACTAGCCAGCACGAGTATTCAGATTTTGCGATAGCGTGAGGAATATAATACCGACTGAGTGATCAGAAAAAAACACACGCCGCCCTCCCTCTCCCACTCACCCTGCAACGCCCTTGCACGACGTCCTTCAGCTCCTGTACGTCGGCCGCCTTCTGCACGAAGGACAGAGCCACCACGTCCACGCCCCCGGGCACGATGAGAGCGAAGTCCAGGTCGGCACGGTCCTGTGTCATTTCACAATATTTCCCGAGCGAGGGAAGAAAGAGTCGCCACCGATTAAACATAAAAATTAAGGTGAACATAACTACGGGGGGGGGGGGGGGAGAGAGACAGGGGCGGCGATTGTGTTATCGAAGTCTTGAGCGTATCATGTTGTTTTTGGGTCGATCGCTCGGTTTTTGATCGGGTTGGAGCATCGAGCTGGTTGGAAAGTTGGGATTGCGACCGCCATGATTGGTTTTGAGGCGCCACCGCCGGGGTACGCTGTGCTATTGTCTATAGGCGTGGGCGTGGCTGTTGTCCCGGTGGCCTCGGGTTGTGGTTCACGTGTTGTCGCCTCGGTCGTGGTCATCGATGCCACCAAGAAATGACCAGATTGTACCGGGGGCGTTTGCCCACCGTGGACATGCCGGTCCAAGTCGGGCCAACTCCTCAATTTGATTTGAATTATTTGGAAAAGAAGGTCCTGGGACCTTCTTGHTTTTTTCGTCCAYTTCAAATTGATTAGACCCCAAGATCCTAATCTTTGATGCTGGTGCGTGTGTTGACCAATTAAAAGCGTATTTGAATTTTATTTTTTCCAAATTGAATTTATTTCATACTCGTTAATACGGGCCCTAATACGGGCCCTTAGAACTCAAAAAAAAAATCCTAGACTAATTCCAAGTAATTTGTCCCCAAATTCGTGGGACCAGTTCTTGATGGGTTAAGAACCGGTCCCCCCACGTTTTTGGGGACAAACTACTTGGAATTAGTGTTGGATCAGTTTTGCAGCGTTCTGAATGGGTTTTACGTACGAAAGAGTACACTCCATTTTGCCATTTTTGCCTCTCTTGAACCGGTATTTGGGTTGATACAGCAATGGGTGGGTGATGGGTGATGGCCTTTATTTACAGCACACCGCAGATCACCAAATTCACAGAAAACAGAAGATATGACTATAATAGCAACCCCCACCCCCCCTCTCCCCCCAGGGAAAACATATACCTGGTATCATACCGGTACGTACGTACCTTACCTGGTATATACCTTCGATGATAGTTTATGATACCGGGTACCGGTACGTACAATAAATATTACCAGTCGTATATGTTTTTCGGTACACATGCTGTCAATGGTTTCTCTCCCCAAAAATCAATCTCTGACCTACCCTGCCCTCCTACCCCACCCCTACCCACCCCACCCGTTGACGTTTGCTTAGATTGCGACCCTGGGCCCGGCGTCCTGCACGTTCGAGCAGATCGAAGGGCTCTTCCTGGCTGGCGTCGACGTGTTCCGGCTGAACTTCTCCCACGGCGCGCACGAGGAGAAGGCTGAGGTGCGCTATAAATAGGGAGAGAGGGGGAGGGGGGGTGCGTACTTATTTGCTTACCTTGGTCATTTTACCATTGACCGCGCATCCCTTTCGAGCTGGAGTACCGTTGGGGGGGAGGGGGGGGGGGGGGGTACTCATTTGTTGCTTGCCCAAGTCATTTGACCATTGACCACGCATCCCTTTCGAGACGGGGGAGGGGGCGGGGGCGGGGCTTGCTTGGTCGATGACTGAATGTTGAGTCTTCGACCAAGACATGCATGTACCGCTGATGATCCGCTCCAGAGCTACTAATACTAAGCCGCGCGGGCGGCATGCGGCGCTTGCCCTTCAAGAGCGGAAGAGTACCTAGAATAAAAGCGTACTGGTTTACCTTTGTAGGACACTTATAATACGTGGGGGTCGCGATTCCCGCTCTAGTGACGGCTAGGATGGTGATATTTGATAGTTCTTGGCGAAAACGACGATGCCCTTCTTTTCCCCCCCCTCCCGCCTGTCTGTCGGCGCGACTACTGCTGCTGCTTCTGCTGCTGCTGCTGCTGTCTCGTACCCGCCCCGACAGCTGGTGACAATAATCCGCGAGATTGAGGCGAAGTACAAGCACCCCATCTGCATCCTCGCGGACCTTCAGGGGCCGAAGCTCCGAGTTGGGGTCTTCGAAAAGGACACGGTGAGGGGCGCAGGAGGCGTGTAGGGGGCGGGGGAGGGGAGGGGGGGGGGGGGGGGGGGGTGGTTTGTGCCCCGAATTAACGAGTATAAAATAAATTCAATTTGGAAAAAATAAAATTCAAATTCGCTTTTCATTGGTCAACACACGCGCCAGCACCAACTATTGTGCCCCAAGATCCTAATCTTTGGTGCTGGTGCGTGTGTTGACCAATGAAAAGCGGATTTTAATTTGTTTTTTTCCAAATTGATGTTTTTTCTTCTTCGTTAAGGGCCCATCTTAACGAAGACAGCAAAAATTCAATTTGGAAAATAAAATCCTATTTGAATGTGATTTCGCAAAAAAAAACTGGTTTACGTCCTATGGGTAATAGTGAATTGCTCGTTCAAATATTTATGAAATCGAAAAAACGCAGCATGCGTCACATCGCCCAGGTGAAAATAATCGACGAGAGGAGACGAGAGGGAAAGCATGCGTCGACGCGTGCGCGCCGCCGCCAGCATACTTTTGCTTTTGACCGCCCAGGCTAGGAAGCTATCGCTCTCAGGGTCTCCTGGTGCAGTTACGGCAGAACAAGCACGTTGCATACCGGTATGTTAGAGGTAGTCGGTTTACGAGGGCATCCGTGCTTTCGGAGACGAACTAAGTATTTGGAATTAGACTGGGATCGGTTTTTGCAGTAATATGAGGCGTGTGCTTTGATGGTGGTCGCGCCACGCAGGACAGCAATGGTTGTGCGATTGGGTTTTTCAGTAGGAATGGAAGGCATTTTCACGATGAATCTACACTACACACTAAATACTGTGAGTGTGAAGACAAGTTGCGAAAAGGAGAGAGCACGTACGAAACCCGACTCCCGCTACATGTATAGCCGTGCGGAGGGTTTCCAAGAAGTGCTGGATGCATGTCGCGTGGGGGTGGGTGGGTGGGTGGGTGGTGGCGCATGTCGTGGCCCGTTGCCTTGTTGGGTGATGGACCTTGTGCGCTCTCCGCGGCAGGTCGTATAGCAGACATCAGTAGCAGCCCCGTGCCCTCCTGTCCTCGTCGTGGCGTTCCACCTCGATTCCTGGACACGAAACGAGTGCCCCCCCCCCCCCCCTCCCCCCCCCCCCCC
>MEHQ01003287.1:92242-116307 GCA_008828725.1 Saccharina japonica | reverse complement strand
TGATCGGGTTGGAGCATGCCGACTGGTTGAAAAGTTGGGATTGCGACGCGCCAATGATTGGTTTTGAGGCGCCAGTACCGCCGGGGTAGCGCTGTGAGCTATGGTCTATAGGCGTGGGCCGGCTGTTGTCCGCGGTGGCCTCGGGTTGTGGTTCACGTGTTGTCGCGCTCGGTCGTGGGTCCATTCGATGCCACCAAAGAAAATGAACCAGATTTGTACCGGGGGCGTTGCCCACCGTGGGACATGGCACGGTAAGTCGGGGCAACTCCTCAATTTGGATTGAATTATTTGGAAAAGAAGGTCCTGGGAACTTCTTGGTTTTTTGCGTCTCAGTTTCAAAATTGCATTAGACCCACAAATCCTAATCTTTGAGGGGCTGGTGCGTGGTGTTGACTCAATTAAAAGCGTAATTTGAATTTTATTTTTTCGCCAAATTGAATTTAGTTGTCATACTCGTTAATACGGTGCCCATAATACGGGCGCCTTAGAACTCAAAAAAAAAAATCCTAGACTAAATTGCCAAGTAATTTGTCGCCCCAAAATTCGTGGGACGAGTTCTTGAATGGTTAGAGAACGGTCCGCGCGCCACGTTTTTGGGGGACAAAACTACTCTGGAATTATGGTGGTTGGATCAGTTTTGCAGCGTTCTGGAATGGGTTTTACGTAGCGGAAAGAGTAGCACTCCATTTTGCCGCATTTTTTGCCTCTCTGGAACCCGGTATTTGGGGTTTTGATACAGCAATGCGGTGGGCTGATGGGTGATGGCCTTTATTTACAGCAGCCCGCAGATCACCGCAAATTTCAGCAGGAAAAACAGAAGATATGACTATAATAGGCAGCCCGCAACCCCCCCACCTCTCAGCCCCCAGGGAAAACATATACGCTGGTATCATACCGGTACGTACGTGACGCGTTACCTGGTATATCGCTTCGAATGATAGTTTTATGATACGGTACCGGTACGTAGCAATAATATTACCAAGAGTCTGTATATGTTTTTCTCGGTAGCGCATGCTGTTCATGGTTTCTCTCGCCCAAAAATCAATCTTCTCTCTGACTGCTACGCTGGGCCGCTCCTACCCCACCTACCCACACCCACGCCGTTGACGTTTGCTTAGAATTGGCGAACCGCTGGGGCCCGCGGCGTCGCTGCACGTTCGAGCAAAGATCGAAGGGGGCTCTTCCTGGCTGGCGTCGACGTGTTAACGGCTGGAACTTCTCGCCACGGCGGCGCAATAGTCGAGGAGAAGGCTCGAGGTGCGCTATAAATAGGGAGAGAGGGGGGAGGGGGGGTGCGTAAAACTTATTTGGCTTACCTTGGTCATTTTAACATTGACCGCGCATGCCCTTCGAGCTGGAGTAGCCGTTGGGGGGACGGGGGGGGGGGGTAACTCATTTGTTTGCTTGCCCAAAGTCATTTGAACCAATTGACCACGGCATGCCCTGGTTGAGACGGGGGAGGGGGGCGGGGGCGGGGCGTTGCTTGGTCGATGACTGAATGTTGAGTCTTCGACGCAAGACAATGCATGTACGCGCTGATGATCGCAATCCAGAGCTACTAATACTAAGCCGCGCGGCGCATGCGGCGCTTGCCCTTCAAGAGGCGGAAAGAGTAACGTAGATATAAAGCGGTACTGGGGGTTTACCTTTGTAGGAAGCAATTTTAATAACGTGCGGGGGTCGCGATTTCGCCGCTCTAGTGACGGCTCAGGATGGTGATATTTGATAGTTCTGTTGCGAAAACGACGATGGCCCTTCTTTTCCCCCCCTACCGCCTGTCTGTCGGCGCGACTACTGCTGGCTGGCTTCTGCTGCTGCTGGCTGCTGTCTCGTACGCGCCCGACAGCTGGGGTGACAATAATCCGCGAGATTCGAGGCGAAGTACAAGCACCCCATCTGGCATCCTCGCGGACCTTCAGGGCCGAAGCTCACGAGTTGGGGGTCTCGAGAAAGGACACGGTGAGGGCGCAGGAGGCGTGTAGGGGGCAGGGGGAGAGGGAGGGGGGGGGGTGAGTGTGTCGATTGTGCAGTTACGGCAGAACAAGCACGTTGCATAACGGCGGTATGTTTAGAGTGGTCGGTTTACGAGGGCATCTCCGTGCTTTCGGGACGAACTAAGTATTTTGGAATTAAGGGCTTGGGATCGGTTTGTTGCAGTAATATGAGGCGTGTGCTTTGAATGGTGGTCGGCCAACGCAGGACAGCAATGGTTTGTGCGATGGGTTTTTCAAGTAGGGAATGGAAGGGCATGTTCAGATGAAATGCTTCATTAGGCACACTAAATACATGTGAGTGTGAAGACAAGTTGCGAAAAAGGAGAGAGACGTACGAAACCCGAACTCCCGCTCATGTATAAGCCGTGGGGAGGGTTTCGCAAGAAGTGCTGGATGGCATGTCGGCGTTGGGGGGGGGGTGGGTGGTGAGTGGGTGGTAGGCGTCGATGTCGTGGCCCGTTGCCTTTGTTGGGTGATGGACGCTTGTGCCTCTCCGCGCGGCAGGTCGTATAGCAAGACATCAAAGTAAGGCAGCCCCGTGCCCCTCCTGTAGCTGTCGTGGCGTTCCACCTCGATTCTGGACACGAAACGACGTGCCCCTCTGGCCCCCCCCCCCCCCCTCTGCTGGCAATTGTGGCGCATATTTTTTTTTGTCTTGTGGCGGCGGACAAGGGTGACCTGGTAGACCGGGCACGCTGTTGCGCGGGTTCGACATGGACGACGAGCCGGGAGACTCGGGACCCCGCGTGAGGCTTCCCCACAAGGAGATCATCGACACCCTCAAGGAGGTGAGAGCTGGCCAGTGTCAATGAAGCTGTTTTGAACGAAAGTTGAAGCTGAAGCTGAGCGGAGGAGCTGATCAGTTTTTTTCTTTCTTTTTTTTTGCTTTCGGCTGCCTTTTTGTTGTTGTTGTTGTTGTTGCTGAAATAGCGAGAAGGTTGAGCTGTCCGTCAGTTGCTTGCTTGGCTTGATTTTTGCCGGTGACTATTGGTACCAGTAGTTACGCCGCATTTGTAGTTTCGTCCGAAGGATCGTATGTCGAGTATATACTACAAAAACAAATACTATGGTTGTTTCGTTCGACGAGTCACGCAGCGATACACCGTTTTGGCCCTATTGATCTGCCCGTAGCGTACGCCGTGCCTGCTTATTATTGTTTGTTTTCGCGTCTTCGTGCCTCGGAACATAAAACGAAAAAAAAACATAAAAACAAATCAGAGGGCGAGGAAGGAAAAAAACTAACGAAAAACGAAAATTGGGACCACCGCCCCCCCCCCCCCCGATATCAGTGCTCGGCGTCTCGAAAGGGGAATGCGTGGTTAATGGTCAAATGGGCTAAGGCAAGCAGCAAATGAGTACGCCCGCCGTCCCCGTCCCCCTGGATATGGAGTACACCCGCCGCACGCTCCGCCCTAAATATAAATATAATTATATTTATAGGTGGGTTGGCGTAAGGTTTTGGCAACGAACGCTGTAAAACACTGGCCAGCTTCGCCTGCGTGAGGCTAGAACGACCAAGGGTGCCGTTTTTTTTTGTTATTTTTTTTTGGCGGTTCACCAAAGCTGCGGTCGAGTAGATCATTTGTGCGGGGTGGAGGAACCTTTGTTTCCGCACAAAGGGGAATGGTCGTTTCACGTAGGTTATATGGTAAGGCGTTCGCGGCGAGCAGTTTACAATAGTAAAACCCATTGCTGTCTGCCGGAAGTGGCCACCCAGAATTAAATTAAGCTCATTGAAGCCTGTCCGTCGCATATGCAAGTCCGCCTCAGAGGCGGTTCTATAGCAGGATGGCAGCTCAGCCCTCCATGCGGACTCCGCCCAATAACCTCAGGCGTTTATCGCGCTTGGTGGGCAAGCATGTCTGCCTGGTTGGTGAAAACCGCAACGCGCTCCGTCTCCCGGACATTGTAGGGATGCGAGGGTCTATGGTCCATATGACTACCGTGGCAGCAAACATGAGTATACACCCCCCCGCCCCCCCCCCCGCCCCCCCCCTCCCCCTCCTCGAAAATCAGGGTGACTCTCTACTTCTGGACGACGGCAAGCTGCGCATGACGGTTGTGGACAGCGGAGAGGGCTACGTGAGCTGCAGGGTCGACGTTGGGGGCAAGCTGTCAAACAAGAAGGGGGTGAACACGCCTACCGTGCGTCTGCCCATCTCCGCGATGACTCCCAAGGTGCGCGCACAGCAGTATGTAGACCTATCGTATCATACCGTAAGCGAACAGTATGTTGTACTGCTGCTGTAAGCAGTTTGTTGTGCTGCTGCCGTAATCAGTATGTTGTACTGCTGCTGTAAGCAGTATGTTGTTTGTTCTGCTGTAAGCAGTATGTTGTTCCGCTGTAAGCAGTATGTTGTACTGCTGTAAGCAGTGTGTTATTAATAGTACTCCTGTAAGCAGTACCAGGTATGTTGTTCTGCTGTACCAGTAAGCAGTATGTTGGACCTGATATTAAGCAGGATACAGCATGGTATAACAGTAGTATGTTGAACTGCTTTACAGTACGCGACAGTACGTAAGAATAACAAGTAGGGACTTGAGCGAGTTTTAGACGACAAAATGATAAATACATGAAATTTGTACAGAAATTAACGCAGCACACACATAAAAAAACAAACTGTAGTTAGTGCAGCCTCGGGCCCGAAACAAGAAATAAGCGTTTCTTAAGTGAGTTTTGATTGAGCTCTTCTCGGATATAAAAACGATTGGGAGGGACGTTTTTTTATTTCATCGCTTTTACTTTCCAGCTCATCTCGTGTGTTTTTTTTTTTTTTTCCCCAGCGATATTCTGGACAAGCCGTGGTCATAGGGTGTCTGTCTTCCCCCCCCCTCCGTGCAAGCAATATTTTCCTGGTCGGTGAAAACCCGACGTGCTCAGTCCCGGCATTGTAGGGATGCGACAGCTTATGGTCATATATACGACTACGGCCATGCATGGATTCAAATGAAGTACACCCCCCCCCCCACCCGGCCCCAGAGATGTCATTTCCTGACGTAGGCCAACAATGAGGTCCCCCCCCCCCGGGTACCCGCCTTAAGTTTTTTCGCGCGCCCGTGCGTAAGGTTCGGCATTCCCCTTGCTCGTCTACTAAGTGTGTCATCTCAGCCCGTGGCGTTCCAGGGATCCCTACGCCCACCCAGGAGACCCTGAGAGCGATAGCTTCCTAGCCTGGGCGGTCAAAAGCAAAAGTATGCTGGCGGCGGCGCGCACGCGTCGACGCATGCTTTCCCTCTCGTCTCCTCTCGTCGATTTTTTTCACCTGGGCGCTGTGACGCATGCTGCGTTTTTTCGATTTCATAAATATTTGAACGAGCAATTCACTATTCCCCATAGGACGTAAACCAGTTTTTTTTGCGAAATCACATTCAAATAGGATTTTATTTTCCAAATTGAATTTTTGCTGTCTTCGTTAAGATGGGCCCTTAACGAAGAAGAAAAAACACCAATTTGGAAAAAAACAAATTAAAATCCGCTTTTCATTGGTCAACACACGCACCAGCACCAAAGATTAGGATCTTGGGGCACAATAGTTGGTGCTGGCGCGTGTGTTGACCAATGAAAAGCGAATTTGAATTTTATTTTTTCCAAATTGAATTTATTTTATACTCGTTAATTCGGGCCCTAAGGGGTCCGTCCTGGAATGATCCCGAGAGGAAAATTGACGGCCGAAAAGTGACGATTATGATACTTCACCGCCCACGGCATGTCTTGGGGGGGATAATACACATTAGTTGGTGTCCGAGTTACAATGCAGGAGGGGGCCGTACGGCACAGGCGTGACACGATCCTACCCGTACTAATGTAATGCTCGGCGCTCACGCTGCCCGTACATACACAGACGGCTGGGAATGCGTCTCAAGTCTCAGGCGTCCCCACACGGGGTCAGTTAAGCCGCTACATACCCCCATTGTACCATGTACCATTAAACTGCCGTCAATTATCAGTACATACGATATGCTGTATATCTGCGCGTACCAGGTGTCATATATACCAGGTATCAATATACTCGTACCTGCTTGGTGTTCTTCTTCCATCGTGCCTTGTTCGCCGGGTACGCAAAGTCTCGGAAGTGGTCGACTTCCTCCGCGCTGCTGCCGTGCACGGTGGGGTCGAGCTTCGTCTGTTCGGGGAGCGTGGCCGTGCAGCTTAGGACCGTTCGCCGGGCGCTCCCACTCGCTGGGTAGGCTCGGCTTCGTCGCGTCACTTGGCTTGCACCTACTGCTGCGGTGAAACAAATGTTAACAGCGGAAAGTGTACCGGGTTTTGCCATAGGTAATTTAACCCATTCAAAACTGAAAAACTTATCCCCCACTAATTCCAAGTAGTTTGTCCCCAAATATCGTACGTACGTGGGACCAGTTCTTGAGGGGTCAAGGCACATACATCCACATATACCCTGTCCGTAAATATAAGGACCGTTTGCATTGAATACAAATATACAGATAGTGCTTATACTTCGGGACAGAGTGGTATCAGTATATAACATCAAGCATCGAACATCGAACAGAGTGTCGATACATGACATGATCGCAAGTAGTATCAACACCAAGCTTAAGCTTGCTATTTAATGGAGAAGCATAACATTTCTAAGTAAAATACAGAAAAGAAGAAATATGAGTTTTGTTGTCGACCGACGGAATTACCCTTTTAATAGTCATGGGCTCTACCGACGTTTATTTGCCACAAGAGGCAAGAGTACAGGAGAGAGATAGATGCTCACTTTCGAGTACCTCAGCTTGACGTGCATAGCTGCGCCGGGCACAGCAGAGGTACACGATATTGCCCACGCCAGTGAACCCCCCCCTCCCCCCGACGTCGCAGAGAATAATAATAACATGACAATTCGAAGGATATACGTACGACAACGAAGGAGTTTTTCTGGGCTTTTTCAATTTTCGATCTCTCTCAACAGATTTTGCGTATCATCATCATCACAGGTTGTTGTCTTTTTTTTTTTCAAAAGTACTGAACTGAGTATCAATGACCATATCGTAGATTTAACTCACAAACACCATCGTATTACATTATAGGATACAAGAGCACTGCTGTAGTGGTCCCTTTATAGTGCCGGTTGAGTAGCGTCGGCTGCCCGCTATAGTGCCTGTTAAATCGCTTGGCACAGCAGATCAGCAGATGCGGCAGTGTAAGTGTGCGGAGTAGTGCCGATTGCCACAAGCCACAACGTATATTATACCTGGTACAGAACAGTGCGGGTATTATTGTTGGCTGGCGCATACCGGCATTACGACTATTAATATAAAGCGGGACCACTGTTGCTCTAATGTAACAAAACCAAAAGGTAAACGACGAACAAGCGAAGGAACAAGCACCACAAAACGTATGCACATTTTTTGTCCTTTGTCGTGCATTTGATTATACTGCTGTAATAGGCGAGTACGAGCATCTTTAGGCGCTTTGGTGTTTGGTGTTGCAAGTGTGAATGTGAATGTTCTCGTGTGCTTCGCTTGGTCCGGTTGTGAGACACGGCAACACTACGAATGGTATTCGATTCATCGTAGACCAGGCGTAGGTGTGGCATGGCATTTCGAATCTCGACGCAAAGCAAGCACGATTGCAATAAGCTCCGAAGCTTCGAGCGTAATTTGGAGCGGAAGGCCCATGATGCATCACCATGCACAGCATAAGACAGCTTTGGTGGGGATCACTGCTGGTATATACCACAGGTCGTAGGTATGGATGTTGCTTGCAGCACCATCAAAATACATACCGGTACACAAAGCAAGCAGCCTGTGTCGCACAGAGTACCTGTGTACACGACACGTGGTGTGTTTCCTTGTTTCGACGGAACCAACCAAATAAGACTCGTATGATAGTGGCTACGTACGTACTTCGGAACACTGAGTGCCCACAGCCCACAGCAGCAGTATATAATACATGGAACGAGAGCACAAGAGAGCAGAGAAAGAGAGAAGGGTTTACGGAACCTTGCATCTGCTGAGCAGCACGAGGCACACGAGTCTCCCCCGCGAACGAACGAGGGGCGAACCCACTCGCTGTTCACTCTGACAACGCGTGCTAACCCTACGAGTATCATACCTCTTCTGTGTACCAACCGTATATAGCAAGCACGATATTAAAAAAGCAAGCACGATATATACTCGAATGTCTGAAAGGTGTCTTTCAGACTGACCTGGTGCAACGTATGACGAGGCTGCTGCTGTGGTTTAGACAAATTTGAAGGATTTTCGTTTTTTGCGGTTGGTCAGCAAAGAAAGGTCTCTGCTCTCTTGACTATACCTCGTACACACTGCTGTAACTTTTTAGCACCATGCCATTGCTGCTGCTGCTGGTGCTGTTGGTGCTGCTTCGACGAGCCCGAGCGCACGACGTCGAGCCCTGCGCTGTTGTATTTTCGTTCTTCTGTACCAGTATGCTGCAACGTCGACTATATGAGGCGAATGCCAACCGCAGACGAAGACACAGCAACAGCTACGTACAGCTACCGCAGTACAACAGCAGACGAGCGATTCCAAGAAGGTCTAGTCTGTGCACGCAACCTCCTCTCGCACTGCATTTTGGAGCGCAGTCCACTCACCTCCCATGTCACCCATTGTTTGCTTGGCAATCGAGAAAGCTGCCGGGTTCGCCACGAAAGCTCCCGCCATAGGCACGATGGCCGCCGAGAGCATCAGCCCCAACGCGAGGGGTGCCATGATGATTGACCGCGTAGATGTCTTGAAAATACTATGCGAGTGGGAGAATACCTCTCGGGAACGTCGAAGGTATTTTTAGAACCTTGAAGGTACAGGGGAGGAGGTAGCTATGCTCGCCTGAGAAGCAAGCGTTCCTGTCGAGGAATAGAGGTGCTTGTAGCCGCGGACTTGGTGGGCGCGCTCTGTCAGTGCTGACCTGTGTGGCTGTGCGCACGGTCGGGTGTGTCCGTTATCCACGCAAGCTATTGCCAAGCCGCACGATGCACGATGGTCAAATAAACGCAAAATGCGGTGGTTGCTGTTGCATCCCTAGAGGAATCGACGAGCTCGACCTTGGCCAATCAGAACTCGATCTTGTACACGAGTATTCTGTCGGTTTCGTTTTTCGTTTTTCGATTTTTTTTTTTTTTTGTGTGGACGCGTTGACACGATCCGTAAAACGACAACGGCATACACATCTGTCTATAACGGCGATCAGTTTCGGCCGCGGTATACTCTCATTTTCTCATTCACGTGAAACGGATAACGGACCCGCCAAAATCTCTCGCAGAGAGAGAGGGAAGAAGTTTTCCCCAGCACTATACGATACTGCTGTGAAGTGATGTAAGAATTCCATAATATCCAAGAAGATGGCGTCTACAGTACAGCAGTCTACAGAGTACTGTTTGTTGCTGCTAGATACGTGAATCAGAAGAAGCTGACGTGTTCTGTTCATGCCACCCGTTCGTTATTGTCGCGGTTACGATCTTGAATATCTCAACTTCGGCCAGCTGCTTCTTCTATAGGCGGAGCCGCGTTGCCGCGTCTTGACTGATACTGGTATGTATGCAAGAAAGCCCCCCTCACAATCGGTTCTGAGCAGGATGCGGCTCACCTCGCTCGTCGTCATCACAATGAATGGTGATTTATCTCGCTGTCTACAGTGTAAGTACCGTCATCACAATGTGTTATTTTTGTTTGCTTGGTCAGTTTTGCTGCTACTGCTACTGCTTGCTATAGACTACTGGTTGGTACAACTACTACTACTGGACCACACGAGACACTCGACAGGCAATTTGAAAGCTGAGTTACCGGTAGAAGTATTTTTGTTCGAGGAAAAAAAAACACAAAATGATTGGGCCTTGAGCGTGCTTGCAATGTTTCTACATTTTTTTGCGGGGGGGGACTACAGTAATGTAATCCACCCAATCCACATGTGGTATGAAGAACCGGTATAGACTATTGTAACAATAACGACGATAGTGTAGAAGGCGGCGATTATGATCGTGATGATACAAAAATCCAATTCGCGTATAATAGTAACTGAAAGGCGCATACAAGCTGCCAACCCCCCCCCAAAAAAAAACTGTCCAGCAGCAGTGAGTGAGAGCAGCGTGCCGAGCAGTCGAGAATGTCAGAGGGGGAGGAGGAGCAGGCGGCGTACAAGGTGTTCGTTATATGGTAGTTATCAGTCCTTCGAACTAACATTATTACGAATACACACCCACTATACACGTATCATACAAGCAGTGACGGAACAGCCGTCGCTTTTTAGTCACAATGTATGTTGCTGGAATCGGCGACCCGGTCATCTCGATATACAAACTAGTAGTAGTAGTAGTAGTAGTAGTAGTAGTAGTAGTAGTAGTAGTAGTAGTAGTAGTAGTAGTATTAGTAGTAGTACGCAAAAGAGCCTTCCACGTAGTGCTGAAAAAAAATTCGAGTTACGATTCAATCGGCGCAAAACGTCGAAACAGGCTCGCCCACACTCTGTTGTTGCGTTGTCCGTTACACATGCACACAACCTATCGGAGAAAAATATACGTACGCCATTTGCGCGGATAGCATTCGTACGCTCTCTAGGTGGTCCAAGCAATCACGCGCCTTCACACAAGCACGCAGCCCACGCAGCAGCTGTTCGGCTCTTCCTGCCAAAGTACGCAAGTTTGTGGAGCGCGCGAGTGCCCGCCTTGCCTTGCCCGTACCGTTACCTCTTGCCTCCCCACCCCGACGGTTCGGACTTTTCGGGCACCAATCATGCCTTCCTTCCGTACGATGTATTTGGAGAGTAGCGCGAAACAGTGGCCGTGCGGAGAGGCCACATCGGCTTGCGCCTCGGGACAGAAGAATCGCTTATACTATTATAATTAGTGTGGTCCATGCACGCCCAAAAACACTCCAGGCGAGGCTCTGCGCATATTCGTCGGAACTTATCGGGCGACAAAAAAACTCAAGCGCGCTCGAATCAGAACTGCGGTGTGCTGGCACAAGTATTCTCCCCGCCGTTAAAAGAAAAACAGCTATCGTACCACAAGACAGCGAGCGATACGTTGCCGTCCCTGTGGACTGCAGTTTACACGGGGGTACGCTAGCGACTAACCCGCCCACCCACCCNGGCCGTAGTCGTATGACCATAGACCCTCGCATCCCTACAATGCCGGGATGGAGCATGTCGGGTTTTCACCGACCAGGCAGACATTGCTAGCACCGAGCGCGAAGCGCCGTGAGGTGTTGGGCGAGTCGCATGAAGGGTGAGCTGCATCCTACTAAGAATCGCTTGTGAGGCGGGGGTATCAGCGACAAAGTGAGGAGCAGAGCAGCGGTCCAGAAGGAACCCATCCTTGCGGGCGGGGCGATGTTCACGCGTGTCGGCGAATATACAGCGCGGCAGAAGCCCTCCGTGATTGCATCGCACTCTAACTACCACGCTCCATTAAGCCCTGCACCAGGTATGTGCGACTATACAATAGCAACTCAGACTAAAACGGGTCCGGGGGTGTGTTTAGTAGGGCATCCTATGTACGAATTATGGGAGTACCCAAGCACATATATACCCGAATATGACCAAAACAACCATGTTTGGTACCTGGGTACTACCCCAAGGTATACACCTTACTCAACACACCCTTGGACGATTTTTCCATGACGAAAAAAACAGTAAATGTACGGGCACTGCTGTACACGAGAAGACGGCACGCAAACGATCGAAAAGCTAGAACTGAGTGCAGTACAGGAAGCGATCATCTACGAGAGTGAGGCATTGCAGCACCGGTGCTAGCTAGCCGTGACCTCACTGCGACCTACACCCCCCGAAACACTACGAGGGAAGGAATGAATGTATAGTGCATAAAACAACCATCAACATTATATACCAGGTATACGTTACAACAGCACAGCTGCAAGATGCAGTGCGGCACTCACTCGACGTCGCGCATAGAGACCCCACTGCCTTGCAGAGCGTTGAAAACGTCCGTCATGCTCAGACCCTGCTCCTCGTGCGCGCCAAGGTACAGATCACGCACCTGCAAATCGAAAACATACGACCGCGAACACGTGGTTTTATCGCACGCGTTAGAACGCATAATAACCGACCAACAGAGCATCGGTGCTTCATTCACGTCGATGAAAACGTCAACGAAAAAGAAAAAGAAAAAAAAAGGCACAGCAATTTCAAAATGCGTTGTCCATCGAAACAACTAAATGAGGCACAGCAGCACAGCAGCAAAGCATCAAAAGCAGCTCAAAGTAAGCAAAAAGAAGCAAAAGCAGCGAGTGGTGATTTATTTCCTCATGACGTCGATAGCTGTCAAGATCTTGGCCCGGTTCCGACAAATTAAAACGGCTGAAATATACTTGAATGTAACCCTTACCCTTACACTACTGAAATAAAAAAGTGTCCCCCACTAATTCCAAGTAATGTGTCCCAAAAATAAAATGGTTGCAGTTCCTCCGGGGTTAACCCCTTAAGAACTGGTCCCACATATTTGGGTACAAACTACTTGGAATTAGTGTTGTTTTTTTTCAGTTCTGAATGGGCCTAAAGTAAAGTTTGAAAATGTCAATGAAGAGTAAGTGTGGACTGCCAACCATACTGTCGAAGGCCGCCCAAATCGTAAACACTCCAGAAATCGGAAGACATGATAGGCTTGGCAAACCAGAAAGCTTGAGTGAATGCTAGGCATCCAGGTTGAGACAGAGAGAAAAGGAGGGGGAAAAAAAAAGTCCGACGGACCGGCAGTCCAAGTCTCGGAGAACATAGAGCGGTCTCTCCATGCCAGCGGCCGGCCGGTCATACCACAGACATAATACATGAAATGTTGCCTTTCAATTCTATCAACAATCTCAAAACCATCACCACAAACCACGGGCATGCAATTCAGCACGCATGCAAAATAGCAACAACAAAAACCCTGCAGGGCCAGTACTAGCTCGTCGTCGTATATAAGAACGAAAGCACGCAGCTCGGTGTGCCTCGCCTTCTGCTGGACCGCGGTGAAGCCTTGCCCGCCCCCCTGTCCCCCCTGCTGGTTGTTTTGCATGCCGCCACTGGCCGGGCTTGTGAAGCCTTGCTGCCCACCTCCACCGTGGAAGCCAGGGGAGCCCACGCCCTGCACGACCGAACGCAATGCACCAGAGATATCGAGGAGGATGCGTGTTAACAAAATGACAAAATGCACCAGAGAGATCGAGGAGGATGCGTGTTAACAAAATGACAAAATGCACAAGTGGAATGCACGCACAAACAGCAATAGTAGTACTGTAGTAGCAGTAGCCGTAGTAGTAGTAGTAGTAGTAGTAGTAGTATTACGGGGGACCATAGTAAGTAGGACCTCTGGTACAATCAAAAACCTATTTATTTACCTAGTTTTACTCGCAATATTTGGTCCTATTTACTATGGTCCTCCGTAATAGTAGTAGTAGCAGTAGTAGTAGTAGTAGTAGTAGCAGTAGCAGTAGTAGTAGCAGTTAGTAGTAGTAGTAGTAGCAGTAGTAGCAGTAGTAGCAGTAGCAGTAGTAGTAGTAGAAGCAGCAGCAGCAGCAGTAGTAGTGGTAACATAGTGTCAATACAAGTGTAGTAGCGAGCACGCTTGTTCGTAGTCACCGTACATACTCTTCCGCGTGCGCGGATACGTTTATCACAGCACGCGGAGCCCGACTGGGTCTCCGAGTAGCCGCGCACTCGAAGTCATTCAGGAGTGAACGTAAAACAAAGGGCGCCAAACTGCCGTTACTGTTGCAGCAAAGTGCGCTTATGACGTCAACACCGCTATCTCCGGTCTCACGTGCATGGGCTGCGCGACGGCTGCCCCCCCACCGACCGAACTCTTCCCCGGCAGCGGACCCTTTGTGTTGAAGAGGTGGGTGTAGATGATCTCCAGGGCGTGCATGGTGACCTCGTTGAAGTCTGCTATCGGCTGCATGTCGTACGCGACCGAGTGCCGGTCGTCCTTCCACGATCGCACCTGCCAAAACATAAAACAAAATACATAAAATTGAAAAAAAAAAAGAAAGAGAGTAAAAAAAATGACAACACACGCAATGGAACGCGGAACCTTGTGGATTCGAAAGGACGTAAGGGTAAGGAATCGAGGAAACGCTGTGCCGTATCCATGGTCCATCTGGGTGTTCTGTTTCTATGCGTTTGAAGGTATTGCCGCTGTTTATTGTACGCGGTGTACGACGACTAAGAGGGTATGTTCACGTTTAGAAAAGAAAAAAGAAAAAACATGGAAAAAAAACGAACCGTGCCGCCCGTCCCGTTTGCGCTTTGACATGTATATGCGTCCATGTCGTGGACGGGATTCGCACATACAAAATCGGTTCGGTTTTGTCCATTTTTGGTTTTGGTTTTGTCGGAGAAGCTATCAATGCGGGGTGGAGGCGGCTTCTCCCCAAAGAGGGGGCCCACTCCATGATTATTTACTGCTGTCGCGGGCGAGGCTTTAGGCGCCCCCGCTACCGTACCGCGCCAAGCAACACAAAATATTGGTCAGAAGAGAAAACCAACGATTCAATAGCCTAAATAGTCACGTGACTATTTAGGCTTAACATAGTGGGTTGTCCCTACTGATAAATAAAAGGTATGCCGAAGGTCGACCATGTACGCCTTCTGGCCAATACAAAACTTCTACCGGTGCAGAAGAGAGAGAGAGAGAGAGAGAGAGAGAGAGAGAGAGAGAGAGAGAGAGAGGAGCAGGCGACTGAAGGACTCACGCTGCCGAATACTCGCACGTAGGTCCCGATCTCATTGCGTGCGCGCCTCTCCGCGCTGCGATCGTTTGTGCCCTCCCCATCGCTGTGGAAAATCTTCACCTGCGATTCAGCAAGAGCAAGAGCAAGACCATCAACAACAGCAATAGCATCAACAACAACAACAACAACAACAACAACAACAACAAACACGTACGCGTGCAGTGCAGTGCAGTGCTCAGGACTCAGGAGTGTCTATCGAAAACGCCTAAGAATGGATTTCCCGAAAATTCAGCAAAAGCGAAAACGTAAACGCGGGCGCATATATAGAGAGGAAACTGCCCGCAGTTGCAACGACCCCAGAGTGAAGATGTTGACGCTGCTCGTGTGTTGGTTTCCGTAGTGCCGTCACGAGAACGGGCGAGTGGAATTACCTCCGGGCCGTCCTAGGGGGCATGAGAGTAACCTTGCCGGGTCGACAGCACAGCTGCTCTGACCAGAAAAAAAAACACGAGAGTTGCAGCCGTTCGGTGGGTGAACCGTGCATAGCAAACACATACATACGAAAAGCAAGCATTTTGTAATACCGCAGTCCAAGCGTGCCCTATGGGAGGCTGGCCACCGTCGCTCATGGCGCAAGGGGGACCTTCGCTCGAGCTGACGCCACATCTCTCTGCCGTACCTCATCAACATAACTGTATTATGTTGTGCTATTAATACACACGTAAGAGTCCCTCTTGGGCTACATACAGCTATTGTTAGAACAATACAACAAAACTGTTCTCACGGTCACTACGTAGGTGCCACCAGCCACCTGCGTGTTTGTCCACGAGAGATCTACACCACCATGTGTATTCTATCAGATGTACGTATGATATATACTCCGCACGCGAACTAAATGGTTGCGGGAATCACCTTCAAGCGTCCCGTAGTGTCCTCGATGGTGTATTCGGTGTTCGTGGAGGCGTCCTCCAACTCCACGATGCACCCCACCAGCTTCACCTGCCCCCGTTTCAACGCGTAGCAAAAATAATTTCATTTTTTAGGATTTAGAAGCAGCAGCCGGTTGAACAAACAGGGGAGAACCGGAGGTATTGGGGGGGGGGGGGGGGGGGCGGGCGGAGGGAAGGAAAGAAGAACACCTTCTAAGGAGTGATTCCGCGCATGTCACAAGGGAAAAAACAAGTAGATGCACATGGTAACGACACCCTGTACTCTCTACTGCTCATCTTCCTCCTCATTTTGCGCCCGCGTTGAGACTTCTTGGGTCAGGTGGCACACCTAATAAGAGAAGGCAACTGAAGCCAACACCACAACCGGGCGCCTGGTTTGCTCACAACCGTCGGAATACTAAACTCGCGGAACAAGAGGCCTTGTAGCGGGGTGAAAGCGGTAGACGGCGTCCCGCATCATGCTCTTTGACACTCGCCGTCCGAAGCCCACGACACAAAAAACGCCTACCCTGTTGACAGTGTGCAACTCCCGGCGTATTTCCCTCGAGGACGACGCGGAGCACCGCTTCATCCGTTCAAAATTGTATATACGTAGCGGCAAGTGTCATATACAACAAGCAACCCCGGCGAAGAAGCTAATGCGCCGTTTCACGCCCTGACAAAAAAAGTTAGCTCAAGCCCACTGCAATTCGCGTTCCAACCGAACACAGAGCATGGAAATCCATGGTTGCTTCTTGTCTCTTTATCTCTCCTCTCTCTCCCCATCTCACTGTATCTCTCTCTGTTTCTCTGTCTCTCACACACACCTGATTCACATCGACTCCGTCGATTTTGGCGCCTGAGTCCTGGTTGGACATCTCCGACTCCAGTACCTGAACCACACAGCAGTAGACACGCGCCGTTATACGCGTCGCGGCCAAAAAAAAAACAGAAAAAGCGCCGATGGTTGAACGGTCCTGGTCAGACATTTGCTTCGTCTCGCCTTGTTCCAGTCTGCGCAACGTCGCGCGACAAAAACGACCTCGTCCCCTTTCCCAAGTCAGAATAAATACCGTAGATATACACGTACGTTTACATGGCAACAATCGACGAGGTAATCCCCACCCTTATCGTCGATTAATGTAACAGGGGGCTGGTTTTTCTGTTTGCGCAAACCAAATGTCTTGCTGACCGACAGGGGCAGCCTAGACGGCCCCTGCCGACTGCCGTGTCGTGGAGATAGTAATAATACGAGAGCCAAATCTAGCGCTTGGGGAAAAAGCTAGGTGACCACATTGAGAAGCACAACGCCGACGTCTTCCGCGCAATAGTCCGCTCGCAGGTTCTTGCTACCAAATGTCGGGTAGGCAGTCACCGCGTCTCGGCGTCTGGTGCTAACAAGAGGCGTGTGGTCTGAGAATCACACGGTTCGAGGCGATGCTGCAGGTGTCGCCGTTTCTCACACATCACACTACAACCTTACACCGTAGATCGTATCGTGCGTAGCTATCATACAACCTGATGTTTATAATTGCACCCAATTTTTTGGGGGCAAAAACATTTGTAAATTCGCAGTGTGGGATAATTGCAAGTTTTTTTGCACATGAGGGGTCAAGCTGGTGAAGAAGTGATTTTCATCGCAATACTACACTGATATTGCGTGCGAACGGCACTCCCTGCGCTCTGCGACCTTCCGCAGTACATACTGGTATACTGGTATGGAACATGCAGGCTGCCCCCTTCTTCACATTCATGAAACGTCCTCGGTTTTGTTCGGCTTCGAGTGAAAAGTTTGGGCCCTATGCCTGTGCCAGTTTTCTGTTCCTGCAACTACGCTTGTTGTGCGTCTATACGTACGTAGAGGGTAAGTGAATCCGTGTGACGTCGTATCTCGTCCCTCTGGAGCAGAGGGGCGAAACTCCAGCACGTTACAGCAGTGGGGTACGGACCCACCTGCTCATGGTCTTATCTCTGCTGGAGTTTCGCCATGTACGTGGTCTTATCTCTGCTCATGGTCTTATCTTACTTCTGCAAAAACTGCCCAAAACCTGGTACGTACTAATTCCAAGTAGATTATTTTCGAGACAAGCCTATTTACCTGGTGTTAAATCTCCCGAAAAGTCTTAAAAGCCGGATGGTCTTAAAAGCGGGCATCCCACTAAGTACTCGAAGCCGCGAGCAAAAAGTAAACCCTCCTCGAACCGGTTACAGTAGTACTCTAGACAGCGAAGAGGTTTCCCGCTCCCATCCCCGAGCCAAAAACACGAACAACAAAAAACAAAAACACACACGTAGTGCAGGTATTTATCACCTCGCCTCGCCGCGCAGATTTTGCTTCGCACCTGCTTGACGTTGACCGGCAGGATGGACTGCTTGCTCTTGTTTTTCTGCCCCCCGCTGCCGCCGCCGCCAGTGGCCGGGCTGTCCACGGCGCCCCCGGCCATGTACCCCCCTCCCCCTCCCCCAGAGGGAGAGCCGCCGAAGCCGCCAGCTGTTTTTCGCCACAAAAAAAAAAAGAAAGCAAGACGCGTGGACGGCAGATTCTGGAGACGTTCAAGACTTCGCATCTGGGCCTTTGCACGCGTATGATAGACACTCCTGCCGTAGGTGGTTTTGATACGTACGCACTACTGCTGTATACGAAGTATATCAATAGTCTAGTTTAGTAAAGCTACAGCAGCAGGTTCTTCATAGGTACCAAATGAGGTGCCAAAACAAACTGCAACAAGCGGAAGCTTCTCTGGTGTGTGGATGCATGGCGGTGGTGATCTTCCCTATATACTACGGTAATAAAGCTTTTAACTTTCTAAAAAGGCTCGCGAAAGAAGCTTCTCGTCGTCCAATAAGAAGTCGATCGGCCACGACGTTCCCGTGGGAGCAAAGCACACGCTTTTTTTTCGGCGCATTCCACGCATTCGCGGAGGGAAGAAAGGAAAACGGAGAGACCTTGCCTCTTCAGCGGTAGAGCATGAATCGGGAGGGAAGTCTAAATAATGTCGCTACGTTTATCACTCCGGAGAAGCGGCCACAACATAATCGCGCGTAATAAGATGTGCGGGGGTGTGAACACCCTCTGGCATAGAGAAAAGCTTGATGGCCTGATGGATGGAGACCAGGCACGATTTATTCCTTCGCTCTGCTTCGAAACAGGTTTTGTATTTGTTGTCGGCGTGTTCGCCCATGAGTCAACTCTCAACTCTCAACTCCAATACTCTTTCCCCAGATTAGGGGCTGCGGACACACGGACACGGCTCGCAATCGTTGGTCGGATCAAAAATTACCTCACGATGTTTTTTGTTGACCACAGATCACCCACAGACGGATGATTCGTAGTATGAATAATACGGGTCGTCGCACACATATGATATAACATCATGTGCTAACACCAAACTGCTGTACGAGTAGCTCTCTATACTGCACGAGCTCGTGGTTGGCTGCCTTGTGCGCACGGCAATTCGTTCACGGAGAGACTTGTGTCGTACTCAGCACTCAGCACGTGATACAAACAGACGGACATGAGCCCGATTTTACTAAAAAAAAATACAAGCATGAAACAGCCACCAACTGTACCTACAACAGCTCCCGTAAAATTGCACGTATTGTATATATACGTGCTGGGCTGTTCGGCTTTTCACGTACATTCGTTACGGTTGTATATATAGAAGGAGTTCTTACAGATATTCATATGTATGGCCTACATATTAATAGTACTAAATGGGAACGGGGTGGCAGGTGGGCCTCCGGCGGCTCCCGCGGAGGGGGCTGATTATGTTTCTGCACCACTAAGTGGGAGCAGGGTGGCACATATGGGATGGGCCCACTGCGGGTCACGTCAAAGTACCAAAAGGGAACAGGGTGCCGGGTGGTAAAAACATACGTGCAAAATCCGAACAGCCCAGGAAGCGCGTGCCATTATACCGCTTGTGGCATATACTATATACGTACCACAGGGAAGTCTTTTATGGCGTCTACCCACCGGGTGTACTCACGCACTATTAGTAACACGCTCGCACGCTCACACCAAAGATGCCGGGAGACATGCCAGTGCCAAGCTGTTTGTCTGGCAAGGCTAACTGTCAAAAGGCAAACCCATCAGCCATCAGTCTAGACATGTGTCCCCTACCCCCTGGTACAAAAAAATCCCCATAACATGTGTGGAAACCTCTATTTTCTGTTTTTTCGTGCTGCTGGTTAGGCCGAGTATTATGGAATCGGAATCAAGAAAAAAACCCAGTTTTTCCCTTGATCGTACAGAAACCCGCGAGCAGTGTCGTCGGTAGTAATGGGCCATTTCTGGACGCTGTCCGCATAAAAGAACGAGCTTTTCGCACACAGCAACCACCGCTGCCACAAGTCCTCGCCTCACAGAGCACGGATCACGCTGAAACTTCCAAGGCTGTACGCCCATTTGCTCTGGACTTTCTAGTTGCCAAGTTTGAGGGCCGCAGGTGGCCTGTATCTGGAGGTCTCGCTCGGAACTAGACCAGGCTTCATGCCCCAAGCAAGACGGCCAGCCACAGACAACCAACAGCCCTCGTATTTGACGCCGACGACTCTCTGCTCATTGGACCATCCGCCCTACAAGGGCTGTAGCGACCCGAGCTATGTGAGGCGAGCACTCGGCGGTGTCGGTTAGTGGTGTCCAAAAACACGTATTTTTTGCTGCGTCGGGCAGGTTTTGGGACAGACAAAATGAAACAGCGAGAGGTGCGGGTTTCACCACCATAAAGGGGTAAAGCTGTTTTGTTTTCTGGGCTCCGATTCCACAATGGCACGGAATCGGAATCGAAAAAACAAAACAGCTTTTCCTCTTTGCGGTGTTGAAACTCACACAAGGCTCTGCTTCGGAATCGGAATCGAAAAAACAAAACAGCTTTTCCTCTTTGCGGTGTTGAAACTCACACAAGGCTCTGCTTCTTTTTTTTCTGTCCCAAAACCTCCCCGACCCAGCAAAAAATACGTGTTTTTCGACACACCCACTAACCGCCACCGCCGAGTGCTCGCCTCACAGAGCTCGGGTCGCTACCACATAACTTGGAGGGTGGATGGTCCACTGAGCAGAGATTCGTCGGTGACAAATATGAGGGCCGTAGGTGGTCTGTATCCGGAGGTCTTGCTTGGGGCGTGAAGCCTGGTCTACTTCTGTCTCAACTTTTTGCTAGACATAAATGGGCATTTCTGTCTAGCAAAAAAAGTTGAGACAGAAACGGACCAGGCCTCACGTTCCGTGCGAGACCTCCAGACACGAGCCACCTACGGCCCTCAAACTTGGCAGCGAGGACGCTCAGAGAAAGGGAGCACACAGCCTTGGAAGTTTTAGCGGGGCCCCTGCTCTGTGAGGCGATAACTCGTTGCAGCGGTGGTTGCTGTGTGCGAAAAACGCGTTTTTTTTTCTGCGGGCAGCGTCCAGAAATGGCCCATCACTACCCACGGCACTGCTCGCGGGTTTCTGTACGATGAAGGGAAAACCTGGGCGGTTTTTGGATCCCGATCCCATAATAGCAGTCGGCCTCACTCGTTTTACATGAAATAAGTTTCAACCACGGAGATTCCGTACGGAGTTCGATTGCTTCTTGCATTTTTTACTGCTCCAGAACGAACGCGGAAATCGTAGCGAAATGTCGAAAAATGCAAAAAAGCAGAAAAACGCGCTATTTTGAACAACATGGTCCTTCCCAGAAAAGGGGGCTTTTCATCTCGTGTCCCCGGGTTTTGGCTGTCAAGGCTGTCTGTCAAGGCGTTTGCCTTGACGGTGCCTGTCAAGGGGTGAAAGTGCTGTCTCCTGCCATTCCTTGACTAAAAAAAAACTGCTACGTACGTACGTATGATACAAGTATCATGGTAGCTCATACCAGGCGTATTATTAGCATTATGTGAATACGAAGAGTAGATATTCAGTACGATATCGGCACAAGCTCTACGTACAAGTACGAGTTCTGCGATATGGTATACCGTGATCGTGTGGATGCACCATGTACTTATCAAGGGCTCGTTGCGCTCGTTCGAAGATACTGCTGTGGTCACATGGTGTCGCACCGCGGGGTCGTCTTGGCGCCAAAAACGTCGTTAAAAATGTGAAAAACCGCAAAAATGCGGTGTCGTACTTCTGATTCCTACCATAGATTGCAACCTTGTTCCGATGTTTTTTAGCCATCATAACCTCGACCCTTATCACACCCCACCCCCGCCCTTCCCACCCACACTCCAAAGTGCCAGAGCTCATGAATAGTGCACCTGTTCTTCTACTAACGTGCAGACAGTAGCAGCCCTGCCACCAAACTCGACGGCCGGCAGAGCGAGCGCAAGCAACTGGCTTGCTTTTGGCGCAAAAGGCTAGTCGACATTTTGAAAAGGATTTGAGGTTTGAAAACAATCCAAAACGATTTCGTACACATTTTGGGCTCCCGATGTCAATAAGGCCCGTGGGGGGGATGCACCAGGAGACCAGCGTGTCTCGTCTCACCATTCATACTTCCACCTCCTCCGAAACCCCCTCCTCCTCCTCCTCCCCCTCCACCTCCGTACTCCAAGCCTCCGTACGACATCGCTTTGCTTGGTCCCGCTCCTTGGTCTTGTTTTCAATCCAGCAAACCTCGAGCTGACAATACGTTGCTGCCTGTCACCTAGGTACCCACTAAGCGAAAACTAAAGTAGGCTATAACCAAAGAGGTAGTGATCGGTCGCTTCGCTGGCTTGGCGGATCCTTCAGTAGGGTTGCTCCAGCGGACAAGACTGTAAAAGTGTGTCCTTGGAAGCCTCGAAGCCTCCGTTTTAAAATCAACGGTTTTCATTTAGTCTTGGCAGGCGTACGGAATGAGGGGACATACCGCATTGGATTTAACCAGCGCCTTTTTTTTGGCAAGCTGTGTGGGCTCTCGCTCTCGCCCTCCAGCCTGTGTGCCTTATGGCTAGTACTGATGAAGTGCAACCCGAAAGCTCCTACAAGATGGGAGTCGAAGACGCCGCTGATCGTCTGTATCGAAATAAAGTAATCCTGGCGCCAATGGTCCGTGCGGTGAGCATCTCGAAATAGTACTACACAGCACTCTGCTTCTGATACTTACAGCATACTCGCTCGTCTGGTGTTCAATGCGTACGAACACCTCTTCGATGAACACGATTCTCTTGCGTACGAGTGCGACGTACGACGTCCTGAACGTATAAGAAGTCGTTTGCTTTGGTACGTCGTATGCAGGTGTTGAGCAGCCTGAGCCTCCAGTTTTGTTTGTTCCGCGTTCGGTACAGTACCGGCCCGCTCATAAGAAACCATAAATTACTTTCTTATTTGAGAAAGGGGTGTGTCCCACACTAACTTCAGTATAATAGTTGTCGACTTTCTTATTTCCCCCGTAATGTTTAGGCTGAGTTTCTTGTGGGGCACTTTCTTATGAGAGGGCCGGTAGTGTACACTATCAATGGTTCGTGGGTTGCGCCTTGGTTTTTAATTTGGGGGATTTTGGAATCTCCATCGAGAACACGAGCAACCTGTGGTCGTTCTCGTACACCGTACACCGTACACCGTACTACTGCTGTTGTTGTGCCAGTGCCAGGTATACCGATCCATGCGGCACCTCAGCAGTCCGAGGTACCGGACGAGTCGTAGTCGTACTCGTAGTGTAGCAGCAGTTGCTGCACAACAACACCGGCTAATGCAACAGTGGTTTTGAGATAGGCCTGTCGGCCTGTGCTCTGTGGACCCAGGCTGGTGTTCTCTCGCGTGCTGACAGACGCAGCAGTCGCTTCCCAATACCCACCCCGCCGCTTCTTCTGATCCTTGGCACCGAAGAACGCCAGGACGCATACAAGGACAGACAGCATGCCGTACGCAATCCCTACGTAGCGGAAGCGAAACGGATACATATCATACCACCTAGCAACAGCAGTTTGCCAGGTATATATCAACAAACCTCTAAATCGTATCGCCAGCCGGCTCCGGTTCTGGCATACCACGACAGGAGCTCGTGCAGCAGTACTCGCTCCCGTACCCTAGACCTCAGTAGCTCTGCGATAAACCCCCTCTACCCTCCTCCAACCCCCCCCCCGGCTACCCTAGGAGATAGATGGTGGCCACAACCGGCGAAATAGAAAGGGGGTATACGTACATAGGCAAACACTAATTTATGCATGTAACGTATACATGGAAAACACGTAACGAGCTCCCAAATGCTCGATGTGTCTCTCTATTCGGTGTAGTAACAGCAGTTGTTGTTGTTGTTGTTGTTGTTGTTGTTGTTGTTGTCTTCACATTAAACTCGTTTCAGTTGCTAATCCCTGTAGTATAATCTAGCATGATCACAGCCCGTGGTCACAAAAGTGCTAGAGCCATCAGAGAATCCTTAAGAACACGCACACTTAGTAGGGAAAGGATAATACACAAGCCCGAAGAGGTACACCTAAAATCCCTACAGCATGTTATGCGTGTTCAAAACTGAAGTGCTTCGTGTCGAAAGGGATGCGTGGTCAATGGCCAAACGACTAAAGGCAAACAACAAATGAGTACCCCCCTCCCGCC
>MEHQ01003287.1:59551-92234 GCA_008828725.1 Saccharina japonica | reverse complement strand
CCGCCCCCCCTCTCCTCCGCCCCTTTGCGCCCGAACCCCCGGCAGGGCACTCTGCCGTTTCGCGCCCTGGCTCTTCGATACGGAGCCGACACAGTGTTCACGGAGGAGATAATCGACCGCCGCGTTGTCAACGCCGTGAGGACGGAGAACCCGGTCCTGGGCACCGTGGACTACGTGGAGCAGCGAGGGAAGAAGGGGACGGCCACGCCGTTTCAAACCTGCGCGATGGAGCGGGAGCGTGTGGTGTACCAGATTGGAACGGGCGACGCTACGAACGCTCTCCGCGCTGCTCAGGTGCGCGCTTGCTCCGTACTCCGCACTCCCCCGCCACCCCCTCCTCTGGGCTACGTATTGCAACATTTTTCAACTCTGCAAAATTGTACCTGGTAATATGCATGCAGCTAATAAGTATCAGACCACTCTTGGTCCGAAAAATAAGGATCATTTTGATCCAAAGTTTATATACATATGGTTCTTATATTTCGGGGGTCAGAGTGGCCCCAGTTATGTCACTGCACCAGTTATGTCACAAGAGTATATTACCTGGTACATGGTTGTGGTACTCTAATGCTGCGCCCTTAAGGAAATCGTTGCCGTCCGTCAAGGGGAAGAGCCACCATATTTTCAGTTAGTACGACTATTGGTGCGTAGACATCCTACTCTTAAAGTAGTGCTACTTACAGTGCTATCTTTCGGTGGACCATAGTAAATAGGACTAAATGTTGTTAGTAAAAATAGGTAAATATTTTACGTGTTTTTCTGTACCGTAGGTCCTATTTACTAGTGTTTACTATGCTCCCCCGTAATGGGTGCGTACCAGGTAAGTGTTGCGCGTGTAGGCGGAGCGAAGGGCAGTTGCCGGTTGTCGGTGGTGAGCACTTACGACTGTTACCAAATACTCGTGCAAGCAGCGATTGGTTTGGAGATGTTCGGCGTTTCGGGGGAACCGGCCCACACCTTCAGGCCGGCCGTGACGAGCTTGATCGAATGAAATGCTGCTGCTGCGGCGGCTGCTGCTGCTGCTGCTGCTGCTGCTACTGCTGTACTACTATACGGGCTACCTTACCGCGCAGTGTATCATACCACTGTACGTTGTACACAAGGCGCCGTGGGCACTGCTGCTGCTGCTGCTGCTGCTGCTGCTGCTGCTGCTGCTGCTGCTGCTGCTGGCGAAGGCTGCTGACGAAGGCTGCCTCTGCCGCGGGGGCCCGGTGGCGGAAAGCTTCACGTGCTAAACGCCCAGTCGTATAGTAGAAAACTCCGACACGTGCATTATAGCGCATAAACTCGATCTCTCAACAATAGGCTGTTGTCGTCTCACTTGGGCCCACTGTCGCCCCTCACCCACCCACCCACCCACCCCCTGCCCCCCCCCCCTCGCGCACTCCTTCGTTCTTTCGCTGTGTGCTGCAGCATGTGGAGCGTGACGTAGCGGGCGTTGACGTCAACATGGGCTGCCCCAAGCGGTTCTCCCTGCAAGGCTGCATGGGGGCGGCGCTTCTCAAACGTCCTGAGATTGCGGCCGATATCGTAGGGTACGTGGATGGATGGGTGGGTTGGTGGGTTGGTGGGACCTTTCTGTGTGTTTTTTTGCTGTGTACAGGAGTCAGGTTACCGATGCAATTTTTTTCAAACGAGCGTCTTGCGCGGCCGGTAGACGCCGGGCCTTGTCCCGTCACCTTGAGCGTTCTCCCGTGCTATCCCGGGCTGTCACGTTTGTTTTGTGGCCCGCGAAGTGTGCATGCGGTATTTGATGCTATTTAATAGGTTCGTGTTGAAGTGTGCTTTGCCATGCCACTTTTGGGGTTATCCTTGATGGCCGTGTTGCGTCCCCTCCTCAGAAACGTAACTGCATTTTTTTTTTTCAACACAAGTAAGTGTGGTCGGCGATAATCCGCAAGAGTAAAGTGCGTTCCTTTTCGTATTTTGTTTCGCCTCTTGTCACACCTCGTTTTTTTTTGTTTTGCTTGCGCGGGTGTTGTCGGCGCTAAGGGCAAGAACAGTATTAGTAGTGCGTTTGTATGCTTGAAAACAGCGCGCTGACTACTCTGTGGCACCCCGCTACGACGGCTGCCGTCGTAAGCTTCAGCCGTGGCCGCCTGGAATGAAATGCTTCCGTTTTTTTCGCACAACAGTACTTGGAGTGCTAGTTTAGTGTGCCTGTTAATCCGCGGGAGAGTGCTAATTTGGTGTGCCTGTTAATCCGCCGGAGGGGGGGGGGGGTTCCGTCTTGCCTCACGTGTGGGGGGTATTTAATCGCACAGCCGCCGCATGGCTCTGGACAACTCTTGGCGTTTGCTGGTGCAGCACTGATTTACACCAAGCTGTTTTTTAACACGTTCCAGAGTACCAGGTATTATAGCCCCTGCTATTGCGGGGGACCATAGTAAAATAGGGACCTAAGGTACACACACAAAAAAAACTATATACGAGTATTTCCCTTTTTTTTCTACGAACAACATTTGGTCCTATTTACTACGTATGTATGGTCCCCCGTAATAATGTAGTACATTTGGAGAAAAAGTGGCGGGGTTTCCGCAAACAGGCATGTCCGTCTTGATGTTGTGTTCCCCCTCAGACGCGTGATTGATTTAAACGGCGCCATACAAAGTTGACTGTTTGTTGTTGTCCCGTGCCCTGCAAATCTATCGAATGCCGCGACCTCGTCCTCTCGTCTGTCGGTAGGACTCTGAGGAGGAACCTCTCCGTGCCCGTCAGCGCCAAGATCCGCCTCTTGGGCTCTCCGAGCGAGACTGTAGAGTTCGCCAGGAGGATGGAAAAGGCCGGGGCGTGCGCTTTGACCGTACACGTCAGGTCAGGTCTAGTCTGGTCTAGTCTGGTCTGGTCTTGTCACGCTGAATGAATTGAAACACAGCAGTATCATACCACTCCCTGTCCAGAATTTTACTAAGGACTTGTTTACATTCAATATTTATGAAGGAATGGTCCTTATATTTATATGTACAAGTGGTCCGTGTATGTATAGGGACAACGTGGTAGGAGACATCCTCTTACATTGAGTTTATCTGCGAAAGTAAATAAAAAACGGAATCAACTGCTGAGAGCGCCTATATTAGCAGCGTGGGTAGTTGTAATTCGATGCGAGTCGACGAAGGAAAGAAAGGGCTGAAGTTTTCTCGCGATAAAAAAAATCAAGGCACGAACCGTAGTGGGGAGGAGGAAAAAACGCCTGCTTCGTGACCCCGGATCTGAGTTACGACTATAGTAGTAGGAAGGAGAGAAAAAGGAAGAGCGAAGATAATAAATGGGATGGGAACAAAAGAAAATGTGCACCAGAACCGCCCCCTCCCCCGTTTTGTTTTTTCGTTGAGGCCCCGACTGCTTCGGAGGAGGCTTTTAAGTTGTTTTTTTCATCGGAACGTGCGGCCTTGGCTTGGCATTCATTGCGGACATTTACTCGCCTCACCGCGCTATGCATGCACCTCCAGGGTCGTCGTTATAAACCCTAACTATTTTGACGACTTGCGAAATGTATTTCACTCTAATTCCAAGTCGTAGTTTGCCCCCCCCCACAAAAAAAACGTGGGGGGTGCAGCTCCATAGTTGTCCTTCCTTAAGCGATGTTAACCCATTCAGAACTGAAAACATGATCCCACACTAATTCCAAGTAGTTTGTCCCCAAGTACGCGGGACCAGTTCTTAAGGAGTTAAGAGATAGACATACAGGCAACGCGTAAACACTACCTGTACACGACAGAGGCAAAAAGCGTGGTGTTTCGTATGTATCTATACATACCCTAATGCACAGCATCTTCGTAACGGCAGGAAAGGGTTAGGGGCGTAGCGGCGGGGGGGGGGAGGGGGTTGAGGGTAAGCGTACTGGAAGTGTCGCTCTATGTACGCATGATTCGATCAACAGACATGGGCGAAAGGTTCTCGTTACGTGGGGTTCGCTTGTTTGCAGCGGTTCATAGGTCCGTGGTAGCGTGTTTGTTTCCCGGTCTCCCCCCCCCCCGAGGTTTTAGTTTGTTTAGGTCAGGTGGTTGCCGGCGAGAGAAATAAATGGAGATATGGCGGTCGAGCGACTGCAGATACAAGTGCAGCGTTTTCTTCAGCGCCGCTGCGCGCTCGCTGGTACTTCTGTTGTAAGCACTGCGGGCGACGGTGTCATCGTAGCACGACGAGAAGCTCCGAGAGCGTTCGATTTTGTTTCGACGGGCGCGGTTTGGCCAAAGTCTAACAGGGGTGGGTGTGGACATGGGCGTGCCAAGTATTGTAAAAAAATCGGCAATAACCCGGGGTTGCTGATGACAGCCCCCCCGCCCCGCCCCCCCCGCCCCGCCCCCCCCGCCCCCCGCCCCTGCGCGCGAGTGAAACCCCGAGAATGTCGAGCGGCAAACGGCGTTGGCGCAGAAGCTAGTAAGCCATGAAGAAAATCGTGTACGTAGCGTAAGAAAGTTGTGGAGAAAATCGCCTGGTTAACAAGTGCCGCGCGGGCTGCAGAAGGCGTCGCATACGGCACGCCAACTCACTATCGCGCGCTCTGTGAAGATTGCGACTGATGATACAGCAGTAGGCGATTCAGTAATGATGTGATGTCGCGCTTTGCGCTTCTCCGTTGTATTGGCTTCTCCGCCGCTTTTCTCTGCGCGACCCAGGCAGGTGGAGGACAAGCCGGCGTCAAAGGCGCGGTGGGAGGAATTGCGATCTGTGGTGGATGTAAGCCCCGCGCCGAACGGTATACCTTCAGTTCGTTTTTCTTTTCTTTTTATTGCAGTCCTTTTGTTGGTCTGCATCGGCAATCATGCCACTTTTTCCGCGCTTTCCAGGCAGTGCCATCACCGTGTTGAGGGCAAAGCGAGTAGCTGGTACCAGGCAGGGAGCAAACACCGTGGTGGACGAAATCGCTGCGTGTTTCGTTCATTTTGTCGACCATCGTCGAGTGTTAAAACCATCGATCGATCCATTGTTTTTTTTTGGTTCGGCCGTCAACGAGGCGTTCCCGTTTGTTTCCTCTTCTTTTTCACGCGATTCACTTCCCTACGCCGACAACCGGTACTTGCAGGCACGAGGAGTCGCGGGTGCTTGACGGGGCGTTTTTTTGTTTTGTTGTTTGTTATATATGTTCCCTTTCATCCCAGCAAGGGCTGTAGACTAGGTACAGACATGCCCCAGCTTTTCGACAAAATGGTTGAAATATGTAACCCCCGACCGCCTGGGAAAATTTTCGGAATGAGAAAATTCTCGGAATGACGATGTCAGGAGGAGTGCAAACGGGCTACGCATCAACTTTTTGTCGAACCTGAGCCAAGCCGTGAATGCTACCGTTCATCCCTGCCTTTCCTTGCTGGGGTCCTCCGCCCCCCTACGGTGATGCTCTCTCTGCGCTCCCCGCGACCCCTCGCGATCACGGTGCTGTTTTTCTCTAGAATTTTCGTTCTCGACCACTTTCGGGTGCTGGCGCTAGATGAAAAAGTATGCTCGTTTTTGCTTGTTTTCTCGGCGCTTGGTAAGCAGGCGGTCAGCATTCCCGTGATCGCGAACGGAGACGTGTACACAAGAGCGGACATGGCCAGCATTAAGGCCCTGAGTGGCTGCAGGTGCAGCGACCGTTGGTTTTTTTCTTTTGCGTTTTGCGTCGCCTCACGCCGTCTTCTTTTTTAGGTTTTGCGGGCTGCGGTTTTTTTTTTTTTTTTTTATGAATCGAAGAGGCGAGAGGCGATCCCGAGTGTGTGGTGGCTGCAAATGGGAGACTGCGATGCGGTCAGGCGCGCGTTGAGAAACTCATAGCGGCACACACGGTGTATGGAAGGGAAAACCGCCTAATAGGGGTTATTATTTATGCCGTCGCCACAAGCAGAGCAAGACTGCGACGAGAAAGAGTGTTTGATTTCCGGTCGGAAACAACGCCGTCAGCCGTTTCATGCCAATCAGCACCATCAACATGCAGATCTGCTGCTGTTGCTTTTGTTGCGATTTTTTTTTCCAGCAGCATTTTGTTTAGCTTGCGATGTCCCCTCTCTTTGACGATGCTATCAGCCGTTTCATGTCGAATCATGATTGTGTCCGTAGCTCTGCTGCTGTTTTTTAGTGGAAAGTTTTGCTTTCCTGCTGCGTTTCGATTTGTTTCATGACAATCCCCTCTCTTGCTCTCTCTATCGACTTTGTGGGCGTGCGGTTCGGCGATTTAGCTCGGTGATGTTGGCGCGGCCGGCGCTGTTCAACTGTTCCATCTTCAAGCCGGACGGGAAGGGTCTTCCGCTCAAAGAGGTATCCACACTGCTTAAGAGCAACAACGCCGACTTTGTGAAATTCTGTGTACCGGTGACTTTGCCAGCCATTTGCTGTACGAGTAGTAGTTAAGAGTAGTAGTAGTAGTAGTACTAGTACTAGTAGTAGCAGTAGTATTAATAGTTAGAAGGAGAAGGAGGAGGCGCAGTTGACCTCCGTCAGTGTATAAATGTCTCTCGACTCGCTGTGCACACGCAATGCCTCTACCACCCGAAGTTTCATGAAAGTAATGTGGGTTAGTGATCATTGTTTGCGCATGATTCGTGGACTGTTTAGACTGCCGCTCGAACGGCGACATTCATGCTCTCAAGTACAGTACTCATGCTGTATCCCAAGTTACAGTGCCACAGAGTAGCGCTGTAAAGTAGAGACCAGCCGTCCTCGTGCCAGTGCTTGGAGCTTGTTCAGGGGCTTTCAGAGCCCTAGTCATCGCGGTTTATCGATTGCTCACCGTGGTTAGCGTTTTGCTGTCGGCTTCGTATCGCTTCGTCGTAGCGCTTCGTGTTTCGCGCAAGCGCGTCGGTTCCGCTTTCCCCGCCCTCGTGGCACCCGAGGCTACCCACCACCCGGGTGTGTGATTTCTCCTGAACCGTACCTCGCCTTACCAGGCTTTTGGCGTGGGCAACATAAGTTCGATGCCGAGGTCTTGCCTTTCCGCTTGCCGGTGCCGCGCGTGAATGAGTGCTTGCTTGTGCTCGCCAATCATTTCGTTTGTTTTTTTTTGCTGCCCACACGCTGCCTGCGCCTTTGAACTGAAACTGTCAAAAGGTTATTCAGCAGTACCTGCGGGAGTGCTTCCGGTACGACTCAATCTACCAGAACGCCAAGTACACGGTGATGGAAATGCTCACGAAGAGAAGGCACCCAGACCACCTCAAGGTGCGCTGCTTGTGCGTGTGGACCAGAATCAGGTTTCTCCTGGCGAGGAACTCTCAAGTCGATCACAACGCCGTGTTCCCACAAGCCCCCACGGGATACTGAAGCACTACGTACGGCATTCTATCGAGCGAGGCGCCAAGCTCCGCGTAGGGAGGATGTTGAAATTTTTTCTTTTTTCTTTTTTCCCATGAAATTTCAGTAATTCTAGAACGCAAGGAAACCCTGAAGCATTACGTACTAAAAAAATAGATGATTTTAAGAATGGTGGTTTTACGGAAAACTGCTCGTGCTTTGTATTTTAGGCAAAAAAAGTGTGTAGAGAAACGAGCAACTTTTACAACTTAATTTACTTTTTACTGAAATTCCAACAAATACCGAAAACAAAAAGTTCGTTTAAGAAGGGCCTTGAGCATTTGTCTCGTCTTCAGCCCTTGCCATATGCTATGCTTGCCGCGACGCGCCGCCCGAACCCTTTCTTTTTTGTTCCTTCTTGTGTTGGTATGGGAACGGATGTGAAAGGACCTCCCACGAAGTTTCCGGCGCAGGCAGCTACGGGGGGACCGGATCAATGTGACTGCATGCATGATACGGTAAAAAAACAATTCAGCGCGTGCCCCAAAAGTGACTTGTGTGACACGATATCCAACCGGCCTTACTTTTTGCGCAACCTTCTGTGGCCTGCGGTTAGAAGATATAAGGGCACAGGACGTCCGTCATCTGCTGAGCGTGTTTGTGCCCCTACGTCGCCTAGACTCGAAGCAGCGTTTTTGAAAAAAGCAAAAAAAATGCGTTCTTGCTCTGCGCTGCCAGGCCTCGCTCTGCTTGGGTCTTCCGGCGGGTGCTCCCGGCATGCGGGAGGTTACCCCCGCGAAGACTTTGAGAGACCTGGCGATGCTGTGGGACGTGGGCTCCGACTACGACGCGGAGAGTGCTAGGTGAGTCAGGCGGCACTGTACCACTATCATACTGCTGAAAACCCACGAGGACAATCGCCCCGCGTTACGGCCCGCGCATCGAGAGCAAGCAATCTAGGAGGGTGTTACGCACGGTGTTGACTGCCGGTATGCGATGTTGTTTTGTGGCTGGACGAGATGGGCGCGGACGGGCCGCTGTTCGCCCGAGGCAGGCGGTAGAGAACATACGCGCGGGAGGGGGCGGGAAAGTGTAATCAGTTGTGCTTACCCCGCGTCCCGACTGCACGCTGCTTTTGACGCGCGGGAATGTGGCAAGTTACGGTGGTAGTAGTAGTGCCGTAAAGTCGTACTGGGGTAGTACTGTTCTGTACTGCCGCTCCTGCGGTTTGGAGAGGGGCGCTTGTGCATGGGCCAAAGAATGCCCACACGAGCGGGGATTATTGATCGCCTGCGTTGTCCATCGGTTGTCACGCAAGGTTTGTTTTCGCGCCAAGAGCACGCAAGGGTGACCAGGTCGGGGTGACTGCTTGTTGTCGACAGGGCAGCCAAAATAACGGTTGTTGGGCTATTAAGTACCGCAGCCTTCAATCGAAAATCGTCCCGTGTTCTGCATGAAGATCACTGCATCGCTTGCGTTTTATCGAAGGTCGTAGCGTATTTTTTAACGAAAAAATGAAAACAAAAAATGTCGCCCGTGCTTCTCTTCGGGCGCTCAGGCGAAGAGAGCGTGCGCTACAGCTGGGCAGGAGTTCTGCGTCTGAGCCGGCGGAGCGAAGCTGCATTCACAAGTGAGCGGCGGTACTCCTCGGGACGAAAAATATCAAAAGGACGCTGTTTTCAACGCCGGGCAGGCCATGCGCAGGGAAAGAGGCCGCGCTCTTTCATCGTGCTCTGTCTCCTGCCTCGAACTTATCGGTCTCTTTTCGCGAAACGTTTCGCGGGTGTTTCAACATGTTTCGGCATGTTTTGCGTGGTATATATGCCTTCACTTCAAGTGACCAACAGCAGTTGCCGCCGCAAAATAAAGATATAATAGTACACGATAGTTGCGGTACAACAATCGTGGCGGCTGTTACGTTATAAGCTGAAAATTCACGGGGTTTGGCTAGAAACGGTTGCAGAACTACGGAGAAGTTCACTACCGCGCGACATACCGTAATGTTCTTCGGTGCGCGCGCCAACTTCCCCAACAATGTCCTTGCAAGAGTTCTCCTACGCCGAATAACTATCACGGGGGGCCATAGTAAATAGGACCTGCGGTACACCCAAAAAAACTATAGCTTTACCTATTTTTACTAACAATGTTTGGTCCTATTTACTATGGTCCCCCGTAATAACCTGCCCGCTACATTGTACCAGGTACCCAATCCCCCCATTCCCGTGCGCTCGCTTCCGTGTTTGTTCGCGTTTCGCATTTATTTGACTTCACGCGCGCGTTTTGGTGGCGCGACAGGTTTGACGATGCGTACTTTTTGGAGCCCGAAAGCGTCGCCAAGACTGGGTCGGGCGCAACCCCCGTCTCAGCCATTGTCCGCAGCGGCGGGGGCGGCGGCGAGAACGGCGGCGGGGGGGCTGACAAAGTGTTGGCTGCGGCGAAGGAGCTCTCGGAGAAGAGCGCCGACAACGTTGGGGTGGTACGAGTAGAGGTAGATGCTCCTTCTAAGGCTGTTGTTCACGACGGCGGCGCGTGCCTTAATGGGATCGGCGGCGCCGGCAGATCGAAAAAAGGGGCCTCCTGTGAGCGGGAGGAGGCCAGGCGACGAGGAGATTGCACCGAGGGGGTCGTGGCACAAGCTGACCCCGGAGGGGAGGGCACTGTTAGTGGCGGTGGTGTTGAAGCTGGTATCGAAGAACGCCGAAATAACGGCGCTTGTACGGAACTAGGGTTTGGCGACCCACGGGGGCATTCTGGCTCTGCGGACCAAATATTGGCAGCTACCGATAGGGCGTGCTCGAAGCGACCACGGAAGGAGGACGAGCGCGGAGCTTTGTAGTGACGTTGGCGTACGCCCAGTGCTCCGTGTGTGTGCGTTTCCAACACGCGCATGTGCCCGACTTTGTTTAGGTTTGTTTTTAACGTTGTACGAAGTATTGGCAATCGCACTCGTCGTAATGGTGTGAATACTATTGTAGATGCCTCGTTGATGAGCGCGTGCACAGCCCCGGGGCAATACCTCGTAGTCGTGACGAATAAAGTCGCATGAGAGAGAGACGGGGTGGTGTACCCGGGCTCAACCGGCGTCAACTATCGAACTATTCCCCAGTGCCAACTGGGGTCTCTGTTTTTTTTTTTTTTTTCTGTCGGTCTGCCTGTCCGTCCGTCCGCCTGTCCAATACAAGTTGCATGAAAGCTTTAAGCTTCCCTCCCTTGGACCGCATGAGAAAAAACAAAATGCACCGCGCCGCGGAAGCTCTAGAGACGCTCATCGAGACAAGCGTCCCTTAGCTCGGAAACATGACGCCTATATATCCGGATGAAAACCTTTTTGTGTTCTCCAGCATCCCAGAGTCATCGCGAGATTGATGGCCGGAGTTCCCCCGGCGGCCTACGTAAAAGCAGTGCGCCCCACTGTGCGGAATCGCCACTTGCCCAATTCAACTCCTCGTCTTGGTCGCGGAGGTTTTGCAATGTCAAAACTGTAAGGATGTACTGTTGTGGTGTCTCGGTTGTGTTGCTCGGTTCCGATTGGAACTCGTTCGCGGAAACACCCGTCCGAGCCCAGCTCAAGACGTTCGGCGAACTCATTGGAATGTGACACCCATCTCTTCTCTACACTGTTTTATGGTCGTGTGAAATATAGCGTGCGGCGTGAGGTGTGATTTACGTTCATGTGGCCTGGCTCGGCCATCCGGAGTTGCACGCTGCAGAGCTCCCAGCCGTTGGCTGACCCGTTGTCTCCCCGTGTTTTTTCATCTTGTTGCATTTCCCTCCAATCAGCAATTAACTTGACGCCCTCGTCAATTGATATGTACATAAATAGAGCCCACACGGACGCTCTCTTTCAATCCAACGTATCTATTTAGAGCCCATATAGGGCACACAGACAGTTTTCACTGTTTTTTTTTCTTCCACCCTGCCGAATTTACCGCCTCAGGGCTACTTCCAGGTAGTAGACAGAAACCCTCTGTTGCTTCGTTTCAGTGTACTGCTCTCGTCTAAGTGGGAAGAGGCATCATGCGCAACATAGCCACGGCACGGTTGACTTCTACAGCACGAAAGGTCTCAGCAGGGCTACGGGTAGCGATGGCGGCTGTGGGCGTGGTCGCGGGAACGCCATCGCTGCAGGAAGATGAACGAAACTGTTAGAATACCCCGCCTGTCGGGTCAAGACCAAAGAAGGCCTCGAGTCACTCGTTATCTACCTCCGGGCAGCCGTTCGCTCGCGCCCAGTCGAGGACGTGCTGGTGCCCACCCATCGCGGCCGTGCGACAGGTCCACACGCTCCACGGGCAACCATTCGCTCGGGCCCACTTTATCACGTGCAGCTGCCCTTGCCTAGCCGCCTTGGAGCACGTCCACTCGTCCCACGCACAGCCGTTCGCCCGGGCCCACTGAAGGACGTCCAGATGACCGCCCTCTGCAGCCTTCCAGCAGGTCTGCGAGTCCCAGGGGCAGCCGTTCTCGCGCGCCCACTTGAGCACCGGGAGATGCCCCCTGTACGCCGCCTCGCTGCACGTCCTCTGGTCCCACTCGGCGCCCTCCGATCTCGCCCACTGGAGGATATGAAGGTGCCCCCCTTCTGCCGCCCCCCAGCAAGTTTCCGCAGAAATTGGGCAGCCGTGCTCCCAGGCCCACCTGAGAGTGGACAAGTGCCCCCCAAAGGCGGCGGCCCGACACGTGTCCCCAAACCAGGTGCAGCCATTTTCTCGCGCCCACTTGAGAACGTCCAGGTGCCCTCCAATCGCAGCCCCTGTGCAGGTCAAATGGCCCCAAGTACAACCGTTCTGGCGCGCCCACTGCAGCACTCTCAGGTGCCCTCCGAGGGCGGCCAGCTCGCACGTGTGCCTGTCCCAGGGACAGCCTTGCTCCCGTGCCCACTGGAGCGCTTCGAGCTGCCCCGACCCCGCGGCCGCTCGGCACGTTTCCGCGTCCCAAGGGCAGCCCGCCTCGCGTGCCCACCGGAGCACGCCCAAGTGCCCCCTGGAAGCGGCCATGCTGCACGTGCGCTCGTCCCAGGGGCAGCCGTTCTTCCTCGCAGACTGCAGCAGCTCCAGCTTGCCGAAAGTCGCGATGCTGGAGCACAGTCGGACCGTGTCACGCGGCAAGCCGCACTCGAAGCTGTAGAGCAGCTGCGGCATCGTGGAGTAGGGTGTCGTGTAACTCGTGACCGTCTCGCGATCTCCCCACGCTCCCCTCCAGGCCTTCGACACAAGCCCGAAGAAGAGGTACTGCCCGTCGTCGACGAACTCTGACACGTTCAAGAGGGTGTCCGCGTTGGTTGTCAGGGCCTGTCCGCGCGGTTCCCCCATCGCGAGCGTGCTCTGCGCGGTTTGTTTTTCGAGGCAGCGGGGGGGGGGGGGACCTTCATTTATCATGCGCGGGGGGGGGGGGCATGGTATTAAACGTAGACGTACGAATAAACGAAGTATATCTACTTCAAACATATGTCATTAATCAGTTCGCCACAACACGCAACACGCTATACAAGCAACGTAGAAACAGAGAAAGGCAAGGTCGTTGCTGTCCGCATGTTGTGCGTTTCTGTTTTAGTGTCGGTTTACTGCTATATACACAGCAGCAGTACAGTAATGACCGTAGTAGAAATACCACGCACGGCAAAGCCACGGTATTTAGGAAAACCCAGGACGCCGTGCAGACAAGTTACCGTACAACTGAATACCATAAAATAAATACCGGTTTACCTGTTACCGTACTTACACACAGTTACCGTATACCCTGGTGTATCTAAATTTAACTGTTACCATACAAACAAGTACGAGCCCAAAATATCGTCGATTTACCGTTTCCGTGTTTAACATTCAAACGGACACCAAGCAAACATCAATTTTCGGCCACCGTATGCACCTTCAACAATTACAGCGCAAAAAACGATATTTTACCATTGCCGCACAAGCGAGCACCCGATGGTGTAAACATTGAGATACCGTTCAGTTGGGGTCGGCAGTTGAGGTTGACTTTTGCATGCACGCTCAGATCACCATGCCACATGTGCCGCCAACGACACATGAACATTTCAAGGGTTAAGATTGAAAGGGCCCCCGATAGCTTTGACAAGTTGAGCAGCCGTGTATCGTAGAGCGAGCGTAAGTTTCCCGGTGGCGCTCAAGGGGCCAGGCCACGTGGTTCGGGTCGAACGGGTCTTCCTCGGAGGGAGGCTGTCACGTCGTCGCGATGTTCATGACAAGCGGGCTATAAAGGAGAAGCCGTGCGTGTTGTCGTGGGATGAGCGCCTGCTGTGCCGCAGCCGGAGGTGAGAACGAGTGTCCACCCATGGGCTGCGCATGGAAATTATCGCCAAGGATGGCAGACGCGTTGCTGGTTGCCAACACGGGTGCCAACACCTCAAAGGCTACTCCTGCTGTAGCCACATGTCAGCTACGGTTTCGTACGGCTGGGCAGTTGTCACCAGCCCTCCAGGGTAGATAGTCCGCATTAGTGTTGAGCGCCGCTCGACCAGACACACTCGATAACCATCCCGTCGCTCGGCTTGAAGACCTTCTCAGTCCCCTGAACGACCGAGACAAGTTGTTCGCTCGCCCGGAAGTACTTGGAAAACACGGTGTTGGTTGACGTTCCGAAAGTGCGGATTTTGTCGAAAGCTCGCCCTTGGTCGCTGGTGTCCAAGTGGGCAGTCAGCAGATAAAGGGGGACCTTGATAACTGAAGGCCTCGTGTCGTCCGTGACAAGACGGCGGCGTAGTTGTGATCAAGAACTCGTCGATTACTCGTGTCAGTTCAGAGGTCGTTCCTCTCGGGTTGGATAAAGCCTTGCGGAAGGTATGGGCGCTTCCCTCCCCACTACCCAACGTGTGGGGGTTAGCGCTGATGCGCACTTGTGTGCTAAACAACGTGCCACGCCACCACCTTCCACGTGAGAGTTTCGCGAACGCTCAGCGGGCTCGAGCACGTTTCTTTTGATGGATCAGCATGGACATCTCCACCTGCTGGTGGATCCGCCGCCTCCTCAAACGCCAGGCGTGCAAGACTTCGTGCCAAAAAATCCGCTGGCCTAACCTTTTTCTGCCACTGCCAAGCGGATCAGGCATCGCCGTGTGCATCTACTATTTCGGTCCTCTGCCCTTTACCCCACGCGGCAACACCCACATCCTTCTTCTCACTGACCGCTTCAGCAGCTGCACCAACATGTATGCCGCAACAGGAGCACAGCTCACCGCCACGGGCACCGCCGACATCCACATCGACCAGTGTTAGATACCTCTTGGGGGCTGCCCCGACAAGCTCGTCTCCGACAGCAGACCACAGTTTAGCTGCAAGGTTTATCGCGCCATCTGTGAATGTCTCGGCATGAAAAAGATAAACGCCAGCAGCCCGTATTATGCCCCCTCCTGCCCTAATGATGCGACGTCGAGCGCGGCAATGAATGACACGATGGTGTTATTGAGGCTTACCCTGGGCTGGGTAATTGATCGATATTTTTACCCTATTAGCTCATTAAGATAGCACCGTCACAATGACTCAGGTGCTAGCGATGGTGGTCAACGAACAGCAAACCGATCTGGACGTGCAGCTTCCACCTGTCGAGCCGGCCTACAACTACTACCTACAACTCCGTCAACGCCGCTGCAGGGGCTTGCCCCCAACGGAGTACACATGAACCATGAACCGCCTTCCACGTCTACCGCTCATGGTCTCCGACCTCCCCAACATTAATTTAGCTTGGTTGTTTTCCATCCCATCTGCTGTACCGGTATTATATGTGCCCTACTTTTCCAACTCCCTACCTTTCGTAACTCAGATCTATTACGAGTAGGATCCCACAGCGGGCACTCCTTCCGCCTCCTCACTACGTACAGTGCATGCCTTCACTTTTGGTCCCGAGAAGAGTTCAGCATTTATTTTCTTCCCTCGTCGGCTCGCGTCGAATTGTGGGTTATGTATGCACATGCACTCGCTACAGTAATAGTGGACATTGGAAGCCATCGGAGCTCGGACCGCGATCAACTGGCCTACTGCTGCGACCTCGCCGCCGGTCGTCGTCAACAGCACTCCTGCACCGCAAACGTCCGCGACGACGCCACCACTCCGCGATTGGAACACCGGAACAACCCCCATTATGGACGCCCTGGCCTTCGCCTGCCCCTCCCTTGAATAAAAGCACCGCAGCAATACCATAAAATATACTGGTACCTGGTACCAGGGTACCAGGGTAGGGTACCAGGGTCCCTGGTACCCGGTAACACGCAAGAAAACACACCCCCTCAGACGAATCTCCAACCTCATTTTCTCAAGAACAGGGAGAGTTCACAAAACGCCGAACGATGCGTCTATATAGAGAGATAGGCACCGTTTTCGTTGTGCGTATATACCCTCTTTGTTTGGTTTGGAGAAAGTCGGCTCGGGAATCCATCCTACATCCATGTGAGGGTGGTTTCATGCGTGTGCGTAAGAAGTAGTACTGATGCATATGCTCGTACTCAAACGGCGGTGTACTCGTGCCTCGCGCCTCGCGCCCCTTCGAACGATTCTGGATTTTCAAGCATCGATACCGAGAAGAGCCCTGGGAACCCTGGGAACAATCTTGAAATTACCACATATATTTTCATCTCGACTTTCATTTATGTACGAACTCGTCAACAAAGCTTCTGTCGCTTTTCGATAAGATGCTGCTATTGTACCATACTGCTGCTGCATGCTGTTGGTGCTGCTACTGATTTACAGCAGGCACGTACTCATACTCCATAAGAGCCGGTGATGTGCTGCGCCGAAAAGTCGCAACCGGATTGTAAACGAAGTTTTCTGCTTCCAGCGTCGTACCTGCTAGGTACGTACCATACGAGCATGTATTCGTACGTACGATTTCGCATGCATGCTGGGCCAGGGCCGGGTTCAAATAATCGTAGTTGCATGGAAATACCTCATGGAGTGTTGACACAGCAGCGCTTGGTCTTGTGTGCACCGCAGAACGCAACAGGGACAGCGTATTGCACGTAAAGTAGGGTGTACGTGCGTGCCTTTTTGCAACACTGAGAAAAAAAATGTCGGCGGTTTTGTATCTTGTTGGAAAGCCTTTGGCAGCGGGGAGCGGGGTTGGGCAGTTGGAACTTTGATCGTTGGATCCAGGATCCAGAAATCTAGTGAACGGGAGTTCGTCTGACGACAACTGATTAGGATGTCGCATTTCTCCGACTAGTGCGGTCATATCTCATCGGCCTCCGCATCAGCGCACACCCCCGCCAATCGTGCAGAGGCGCAGCCTGAATGTCTGAATTGGGAGCTGGGTGCAGCATATCATACGCGTACTTGGTACTACAAAGTACGCCGTGGTACCATGTGGTACGTATCATACATGTACTACGTAGTATTTTCGTTTTTGAAACTGATTTTGGGCGTTTTGGGCAACGGGCCTTGGGCATTGGTGTGCATGAAATGCGGCGGTTTTAAAGTTATTGTATTGCACAGGATACATAAGATAACTTAACCACTATACTGCTGTACCGCTGTAGACCACACCCACAACAACACGGACGGCGTCCAGCTGACCCTCGGGCTAACCATGGGCGAAGACCTCGGCGCCGGCTCTCCACAAAGCGAGTGGATCTACGCGTAGCAAATGCTGGGGAAACGCAAAAATAAACAAATACTCGCAGAGCCGCCCACGGGTGAGATGATAACATACAGTAGATAGACTCAGAACTCATAACACAACAACAAGGTGCCCCGAGATACCGGTAGTACTACTTGTAGTGCAAGCCCATTGAGCCAGTTCGTGATAACATTGGATGTCAGCACGAGTAGAACACAGACAGCCAGTCGTGCTTTGCACGAACGTCGCCCTCGAGAGGCCTGCCTGGTGGTTTTTGTCTTGAGAGGCGCGAGGAATTCATCGAGTTGAATGAAGTGAAGAGCGAAAAAAACGTGCGCGAAAAAAGTACGCACCAGGGTACTTGTTTTTGCGTAGGAGCTACTACTCGTACTGCAGCGGGGGTCGCCGGTCTTTAGTCGTAGGGAGACGGGCACCCGGAAGTGTATACGGTTGCCAGATCGAGATACGAAGGCATGAGTGTCTCCGAGTTCCATGTTGACCTGCTGGAAGATGGGTCGATCGAACCGAGTTCGATTAAACTCCGCGAGGCTCTCGGGCCAGACAATACAGGCGGTACTACTGTATTTACTGCTTACAGCCAATCCCTCGTACTATTTACAGCGTCCGCCGCGTTTGGTAAACCTTGCGACTTCTCCCTGCAAACGAGGCCCACCAGCTGCCGAGAATATGTAACGTTCGGCGGTACTACTGCTGTAGTAGGATGGGTACGAAGGCGTAGCACATCGAGCGGAAAGGGAAAAAGCGTGGACCAAGGCTCGCCCACGGTAAGCGAGTTGTCATGGCCATATCTATCGGCAAGAAGAGAGCGAGATCTGAACGTGGAAGCAGGGGGGTACTATCTTTCAACACCTCAGTTTTCCGGGACGAGACGCGCGGTTTTCGGTTATTGAACGCTATATCGGACGCACAAAGCGCAAAGAAAGCTCGCACGCATGACGAAACTTTTCTCGCGCCAAGGGTTCGGCCAAAACATCCCTTAGAGTTGGGGTCTAAAAAGTAAGTCTGCGTTTTTGTTTTGCCCTCGACAGTTGTTGAGGGCGGGTCTGGGAGGATTGTGGGCGACATCAAGGAAACAGGCAACGGATGTCACGGACGGCCGTCATTGAGGAGGTTGAACGTTCCCGAGACGCAAGCAGGCGAGCACGAGGCCAATCGCTTGGCAGGGGCACGCCAAGATTTTTTATTCATCTATTTCCCTCCCATTTAATATTGTCTTCGTCTGTCTTTCCTCTCTCTTTCCTGGTCGTAATCCAGATCCAGGGTAACAAAGTAGGCTCTTCTCCCTCCTCCCTACTACGGTTCGTGCCTTGCACTTTTATCGCGAGAACACTTCAGCTCTTCCCTCCCACGTCGACTCGCACCGAATTGCGCCAAGATGCGGAAGGGTGGCAAACTTGCACGTGTGCCCAGCGTGAACATCAAGTACGGGAGGGAAGCAGAATTAACGTGTATGCTGCGGGAGTACCACCAAGACGGAGGGGTGCTTGGGACCCCCCCCGCCCCCTTCCGCCGGGGGAGAAGCGAGGACGTACCTCGCAAACAGCAAGAGGGGCCCGGCGTTTGGGCAAAGGGGCGGCGATGCAAGTGGAACTTGAAGCTAAAAGTCGGTGAAATGCAACAGAAATAGTTCGCTTCAGACGCCCCCCCCCCTCCTCCCCCGCCCACTGCCATGCGACTCCTGTACGGCCATGCATGAACATGAGTACACTCCCCCCTCCCTCCCTCCCTCCCTCCCTCCGTCTTCCGACTGGAGTGCCCCGCCGCGAAACCAGATAAAGGGACTAAGGCCAACAAATTAAGCGATAATTTATGACGAGGTGTTTATTTTCGCAAGCTGGATGAGGAGGGGGGGGGGGGGGGGGGCACAAGCGGAGCTGGGGGAGTTGAGGACACATTCTCACTACCGAAAAAGTGAAATATAATTCTAGATTCAAGCGCTTCAGACGTTCTCGAAACGGGGGTGCAATTATAATAGGAGTAGTGTGTTGATTCCAACGGGATGACGACATGAAAAATAGTTTGACTCAGAGCAGGACATCGCCGCTATCCTAAGATGGTTTGCTACTGACCGTTTCAGGGAAGAAAGGACGGTGCTTGTAGCACACGGTGGTTGGATAAGCCGGGGGGGGGGGGCGTTCAATTGTGTGATGTCGCAAACAGAGCCAACCCGGAAGTTGCCGGGATGGGGGGGGGGGGGGGGAGGGGAGGGGGCATCGAGTCGTACTCCTTTACTCTTTTGCGGAGATGTGGAGAAGTAAGGTTTCGGCCGGAAGGTCTTAACGACCAGATCCCATATTAACTTAAAAGCACCCTCACTAACACACGAACATTAGTTACGGAGTCGGCGATGCCGGGAAACGATCTATGAACCCTTTTTCCTTACCCCGCACTGTCCAGAAAGCTTAATCTGACTCTAATTCCAAGTGTTTTTTGTGTCCCCACAAGGGGCAGTGTAGTCCTATAGGTCTATACATGGGCTATTAACGCTGCCTAGCCCGTTTTGCCGCACGCACGTACGCACGCTCGAACGCACGCGTGAGACTTGTACTTCTGCCGGGGCGCTAGGAGGTGATGGCGTACGTTCAAGGCGACACTCGAGGAAACAAAAAGCGAGGCACAGCAGTACGTTACATCAGCAGATCCGAAGAGAAACGAGATAATAAGTACGAGTAATGGTCAACTTATTGCGCATGAAGCACAAGAAATCCCGCGCCGCAACCTGCTGGACGTTGGTACGTTGACCCTGGTTTTGCGAACAGGCAATGGCTGAGAGGGCACCCAGGGGGGCGGGGTGTACTCGATATTCATGCATGGCCGTAGTCGTATGACCATAGACCCTCGCATCCCTATAATGCCGGGACGGAGCACATCGCGTTTATATGCGAGTACTGCACAATTAAACGGGTACTCGTGCATAAGATGAGGTTCGACGAAATATTTGGTCTCACGGCTGGTGTACTATTTTTTTCATCGTACGAGTATTCCATCGCAGGCACACCTACGTCGCAATATTTAATAGAGGGCTCATGGGTTGGATCGCTGAAGACGAGGGCGTGGCTGCTGTTGGCCGTGCCTGGTGTTTATCGAAGTCGGCCCGTTGCGATGTTTTTCTGCCAATATTTCAGCTGCTTTCCTCTGAAAACGGCCATAGGTCCCGAAAAAAAAACACACACACACACACAAAAGAAGTCGTCCTTTTCGATGGCATCCCGTGAAAAAATAAAACTATAGCCAGAAAAAATAGTAAAATTCGGCCTCACTTCTCGGTTCACAACTTGAAACTTGAACACTTGACAACATAATGGGCTAAGCAAGTGGAGGCAAGCAATCGCGTCTGTATTTTGGCCAGATCACGCGCACGTACTACGCGCGAACACGCCACTTGTGTGCTGCTCATTGCCGGGATGCCTCCTCTTCTCTCTTTTTTGTCCTTGTAGCAGGTGTTCTTGAGGCATGCAGCGAGCAGCACCCACCGCGCTCTCTTCGAAGCCGTGCATGCAGCATATGATACGAAGTATATATCTAGAGCAGTTGCGCGCGCACTGCCGAAGTACCGCACTCCATCTACCGGGTACCAGGTACGTTTTTTAGATCTGCAACCTCTCCTCGCGCACACGGATTATATACAGTATGCTGGCAACACTGGTATGATCGTGATGAGGATGTGTGGAAACTACCAGCGACTGATTTCATCATGGTAGGGATGTGTGGAAACTATCGTACAACCCTACGAGTACATACATCCTCTTGCAGTTGGTCGAAACCGGATGTTGAATCACTGCGGAGAGGGCTGCAAAAGCCATCCCATTCCCGAACTGCCTAATCAACCCCCCCCCCTATGGAGCGCCCAAAATGTTGGAGGTGTCTCTATTAGGAGTAGGAGCGGTGCTCCGTCTCGAAAGGGACGCATAGTCAATGGTCAAATGACTAAGGCAACCAACAAATGAGTACGCCCCCCCCCTCCCCCCTATGGTCATACGACTACGGCCATGCATGAAGATGAAGTACACTCCCCCCCAGACGGCGAAACAGGAAGGGGATAGGATTAGCCAAATGTTTCTTTGTAATATACTGGTATGGAAACAACGTAATAAGCGCCCAAATCATTGAGGTGTCTTTGTTAGGAGTAGGAACGGTGCTCCGTCTCGAAAGGGATGCGTGGTCAATGGTCAAATGACTAAGGCAAGCAATAAATGAGTACACCCCCCCCCCCCACCTGCTGCGCCTCCAAACGAATACGCGTGGTCAATATGGTCAAATGGCTAAAGGCAGGCAACAAAGGAGTACACCCCCCCTTGCTCCGCCTCGAAAGGGACGCGTGGTCAATGGTCAAATGACTAAACGCAAGCAACGAATGAGTACGTCCCCCCCCCCCAGCATATCACCGCGCTTCGCGCTTGGTGCTAGCAATGTCTGCCTGGTCGGTCAAAACCTGGCGTGCTCCGTCCCAGCATTGTACTCGTAGGGATGCGAGTGTCTATGGGCATACGACTACGTGTCATGCACGGCATGAGTACACCCCTCATTCCCCCCGGCGGGATCCTTCAGCCTAGAGTAAATCCGCTCGGAACAACGAACACATGTAGCGAATACACGATAAAGTATATATATATATGTACCTCCACACATGTACAGCTTGCCGAACGAATGCATTGGCCGTTAGGGCTAGCTTGTTTACGTTTTTACTGCCACCAATGTAGAAAAATCCCTCCACCTTGACCAAGGAGACGCAAACAGGCGTCCATATCACCACCAAACCCACACAACACCGGCCTCCCAAAAAACGGCGTTATTAGCGTGCCTGATTATATCGGACGTATCTGATGGTAATGAGTATGCAGCAGTGGCGTCTGTATGGTACCACTACGTGTGGGTTGGATGCTGCTAATGGCCAACATTCGCAGCACCCCCCCCCCCCCCTCCTCCCCTCCCTTCGCATGCAGACCCCCCGCATTTCGGCATTATTTTCGTCCAAAGCAGCATGTTAAGCCATTTTTGGGGATGTTAAAAGATGAGTGCAAAGGCGCGCCGACCGAGTGTGGCCCACCCGTCATGTTTTTTTTGTTCTTCCTCGTACCGACGGCACCTTATCGGATCTGTGAAAAGTATTCAGAGGAATTTTTGTGGGTTGTACGTATACGGATCGAGACTGAACGCCATCGGATTTATTTTCGCCTGTCTGAGTATTATGCACTTCGCCTGTCTGTAGAAAGATCCTAAGGTTCCCTTCGTATTCGTGCTGGCTTGATCCTTCTCCCACGCACAGAAGACTGTTCAGTAATTTGATGTACACACCAGCACTGCCGCACAGACAAAACAACGACGACAAGAGAGAAGCACACTTGCCTAACTCGATCTGGGACGAGCAGTTATCACTTACTCCGCCCCTTGAGCTACTGGTTGCTTGTTGCTGCTGCTGCTGCTGCTGCTGCTGCTGCTGCACTTTCCACGCACAAGTAGTGCTGTTGTGCAGAATGACATACGAGCGGTGTGACTCGACACCAAGTCAGTACGGATACTACCGTGAAACACTTCGTGCTCTGGCTGCATCGCCAGAAGAGGTCGATGACGGCCTGAACCCGTGGTGCTCCCCGTGGCTTGTATGAGGCCTGCACAAACCGACGAACGTTTCATTCGTGCGTGCAGGAGGGAGAAAGGTATACGAAGTATATGCATGAGGCAATTAAAAAAAAAAATGCAAGCACACCCTTTTTTTTCTTGTCAAACTGGTTTATGTTCGGTGGCTGCATATGATAAGACACGCGCGCGATTGCACAAAACGCATGTTGTGATGTGCATACCAAAGGAGGTTTTCGCTCAATGTTTTACCGGTAGATGCCACTGCGCGTGTTAAAACAAACCTAAAAGGACAACATTGTCCGGCTCAAAGGCACCCCCCCCCAGATAATATCGTAGTTACACCCCCGCCCCCCCGTCTCGAAAAAAGGGATTTGCGTGGTCCAAGTGTGTCCCAAAAAAAATGACTAAGGCAACGCAAAACAAATGCGTGACGCCCCCCCCCCCCCCCCCCCCGAGGCAAAACATGAGTGAGTTTGGTGCTGTTCCGCATATAAGTGACCCCTACAGACACACCCGGTTTGCATTATCTACGAGTATTATGTTCGTGCGTCAATACATCGTCTCCTCATACGGCTGAAGCGACGCTTCCTGCGGTGTTCCCTGGAGGTTCGATTTATTCGTGCTCCTTACCGTACTGCCCCCCCCCCTCTTCTCAAATGCAGGCGCGGCTGTATACGTCAACAACACGCTGATACCGGTATGAGATATAACCACCCGATTACCGGTATGTGTTGAAGAACATGCTCATTCAATATACGATATTTTCAGTATTCCTTCAAGCTCTCAATGTTATCACCTTCGTTCGGACATGTAAGGGCCGCTTGGTTTATTAACATGAGCAAACCAAACAACGGTCATTGTAGTTACAGACGGAGGCGGGGGGGGAGGGATAAAAGCAAACGCTCCGTTTTTTTTGACGATATACTGAAGTGGTGGTCTGACCTAAAGGAGTGGACGTACGGCTTCTCCTCAAAGCGCCCGAAGTACGCCTGGGTGCACTTGCCCCATATGTCCGCCTGGAGAGGCAGCACGCGGACAGGGGTGTCAGTTGCAAAATGGTTTCGTTTGTGTCGGGGGCATGCACTGACTGGCACCTTCAAAAACACCGCTGGTGGCCGAAGACTCTTGTCATGAAGAAAAAATATATACATATATATATATATATCCTCCGTTCACTCAGTTTCAGTATTATACATTAATTCCAAGTAGTTTTGTTGTGTCCCCAAAAATGTGGGTAGAGGTTCAAATCACTTGCAGATATGTAAACAGTAGTGGCGTTAAACTCGTGCGTAGCAGCACCAGCAGCAAACTAAAGGCGCTACGTTGCCGCCGAGAAAAAAAAAAGCAGAGCGCCAGAAGCCTTCGTTTTTGAACGGGAGCGCGGGGGGGGGGGGGGGGGGGGGGGGTGCACTTCATTTTCATGCATGGCCGTAGTCGTATGACCATACACCCTCGCATCCCTACAATGTCGGGACGGAGCATGTCGGGTTTTCACCGATCAGGCAGACATTACTAGCACCGAGCGCGAACCGCCGTGAGGTGTTGGGCGAGTCACATGAAGGGTGAGCTGCATCCTACTGAGTACCGCTTGTGAGCGGGGGGGGGGGGTTGTTTAATACTAGGTACCAGGGGTACCAGGTATCTTTCCCCCCCCACACAAAATCCATGATGACGGCCATTCTGAGCGTGGGTTTGACATAATCACGGCGTCGTTCCTGCACTGGCGAACGGTGATGGGCACGGAAGGTTCGGCGAATAGCATTAGGTGTGCTCGCATGGCTCAAACATGCCAACCCTGCGGCTACACTATAGCAAAAACACTCGGAGCACCTGCCTGCCTGCCTGCCTGCCTGCCTGCCTGCCTGCCTGCCTGCCTACCTGCCTGCCTGCCTGCCTGCCTGCCTGCCTGCCTGCCCGCCTGCACCAGTCCATGGAGGAGCTCGCAACAACCAGAATACACACACACGCGCAAAGGACGAAAACAAACCTGATCTAGCGCCACCGTAGTACGCTCCTCTTGGATTGTAGTGCCCCGTTCGGCCGTGAACCGAGGCTTCGTCTTTACCATCGCTATTCCGCGGCCACCACCGCCGCCGCCGCCGCCGCCGCTGCCCCTCTTACTCCTTCTTGGCCAAGCCCCCACTCCGGTGCACCGTTCAGGGCTGGGCGGGGGGATCTCAGCGTGGGGAGGCGTGCTTGTCTCCGGGGCGATGAGGTTAACGCCGTGGCCTCTCAGATCGAGCGCCAAAGTCTCACACGCCTGTGAGGGTGTGTGAGGGTTGTTTGTTGGTTGTTAATGAGAGTTGTCGTTGTTGAGAATGGTCGTCTTTGAGCGCTTTTTTTTTGGCGTATGATTTGTGAGGAGTTTTCGATTCTAACGCAAGGGTTTGCGGAACTAGAGGAAGAGGGGGGAAAGAAAGTACCGTAGACCTTGTGGTGGTAGATAGCTGGCAAGCCGTTGTTTCTTTCGACTGGATGTGTTGTCCCTTACAATGCAGACCGAGAAGCAGCGAGCAGAGGCACAATTACCGTACTTATAGACAGGGCGCCGTGTAGACTATACACTGAAGCTCATGCAATCGATAGTGAAACTACAGGCAGTGTCACTTTTTCGGAGAAGTTCATGTGGTACAGCATTACAGGACATCTATTGATTAGGCTAGAACAGGTACCAAGTAAAAAACAGGAATGCCGGCCCGCGCTGGATTTAGGATCTGGGTTTCGAGTTCGCTCTTTATGCATACTTCGTACATAGATTAGCTTTTAACTATGACGACTCCCGAATTTCTAAAAACAAAATCTGAATATTTAAATATTTCGTTTTTAGTGCTCGCTTTTCTTCAGCAGGCGTCCTATACTGCACCTGAAAAAAGTACCACTCATGGGGCGGAAATATAAGGACCTTTTCATCAGCATCATTTTACCCCAACGGCCCTTACATTTACACCCAGTGTGGTAAGTGCCGGGTTGCTATTTCACTCTTGTCGACTTCACGCTCAAGCTGCGCGACGCAATGACTTGCCCACTACGTACCTCGTTTTTTAAGCTCATGCCGAAGTTTTTCACGATAGTGTTCCTGCCGATCATGTGGCGGAATCGTGCGCCGCTCCGAGCGCGAGCGAGGGCCGCCTTTTCTTCGCGCACACGTGTGGAGGTCATTTCTTCCACTTCGTTAATTATTGACCTTTATTAATAATGTATTCATTTCATTGTTACACCGGGGGGGAAGGGGGTGGGCTCGATAATGCGTTGTCAGGCTCTATAAAATAGAAGCGATCAATCGTGCGGTGCGATGGACACGTTCTGCTACAAACAAAAACAAAACAAAAATCATGGAACGGTGTTTAACCGGCAGGAGAAAAAACTCGAATTCACGTGTAGTCAGGCTCTAGAAGTCATCAATCGTGCGGTGCGATTGTCACATTCTGCTAAATAAAATACAACAATACCAGGTAATAATCATGGAACCGCCATACATAGTTGGACGTGCATATCGACAGAGACGCATGCTACGATAGAGGTGCACCATGTTTTTTTCTGAGCTCCTCACTTAAGGAGCGTCATACCTCACCGAAAAAAACGATTTTGGAGGAAAATAGAAGGGCTGCCGGATGCGAAATCTGATGGCCGAAGCATCCTCCGGAACAGTATTCGTCACAAAAATGAAAGTCCAACGAATTTGGGTTAAGGAGCCCGATCGTTCAGAAAACGATTCGGCCAAAAAGTGCTACCTCTACCGTAGCACGCGTCCAGACAGATTAGGAAACCTCCCTCTCCACGAGCTCTACGATAGGAGCAGCATGTGTTTTGGCCAAAGACATTTATGAAAGATGGGGGGGGAGGTTCTCAGCTGGTGAACTACGACCCAGCACGAATCGTTGTCTTGTTCTCTATATATATGTTTCCTGACAGACCGACCTCCTACCTGTACGTACCAGGGTTAAAAATAGGGCAATGGTCATTTGGGGGTATACCCCCTGGTTTTACGGCCATTTGGGGGTAGGGTCAACTTGCGCCCGCGGAAAGGGCTCCCGCGGGCCCAAACAGGCCTCAAACGCCATTCCGAAGGCCTGGCGAGATGCCCGAAGCCCGCGCCAAACACGCACATGTTTGTTTTTTTTTTCAGGCACGTCTTTGGGCCTTACAGGGCGGCGGCGCACGAGGGAGCAGACTAAGCCCCCCGTTTGACCACATCTCGGGGGGGGATAACCCCTCGTACCTACTAAATTTATCTACTGCCCCCGATTGACCACTTTTTTCACCCCGTTCGACCGAAACCATGCCCCCGTTTGACCATCTGCGACAGCCTCAAAAGCGACTACAGCAGTACGTATCCATGTCACCGCCGAACAGACCGAATAGACCACGGGGCGGAACATCCAGAACTCGCGAATAGTCTGGATCGTTTGCCCCCCAAAATATCGGCGGAACAACATAAAAATCAAATCTTCATACGCGACATGAAGATATCGGCTCTTCTCAGAAAATGTAGGCCCTTGTGATGGCAGAAGGAAGTGGTGTGAGAAGCAGGACACATATGGGTACGAGATGCTCGGTTGATCTCAGGGGGTCGTGGGTTGCTGGGTGTTTCGTGCTGGGTGCGTGGTGCTTCGTTGCTGGGTGCTGTGCGTCATGGATGCTCGGTGCTTGGTTTTGTCGGACGGGAGGGGTCTTTGGGACACGAACAACATCAGGCGCAACGTTCGTTCGTTAGTGTTATTGAGAGGTGCTCTCCTCCCGTCCCCCATCGTATCCATCCCCCGAGACCGCTTGCGACGGAGCACACGATGTTTACCTATGTTATACTACTCGTACTACACTACTTCTACTACTGCTACGGCTACTACTACTACTACTACTACTACTACTACTACTACTACTACTACTACTATACCACTACTACTACTACTAATATCAATACTACTTCTACTACTGATCGAGATTGACGAGTACCGGAGCCGCTTGCCGCCTTGGGTCCCTCTGTTTTCTCTAGCCTCTATTTTGCGGTATCTGTTAGTTTCGCCCCTCTTCCCCTTTCCCTTTCGTTCGTGTTGACCCCTCATCCTGTTTGTCCTTCCCACGGGTTGGGGGTCGAGGGACTTCCTTGCTTTTTTCGCGTCGCAACGAACCTGGTTACAAACGTACCGGTGCGTGGTACGTTTCAGCAGTGATTTGTTTGAACTACGGTAATTACGGGTAACATAGGCAACTTATAACATTACGGGTAACCACGAAGAAACGGCAGCTACGATTACTCGTAACAAACTCCGTAGCAGTAGTAGAAGTAGTATAGTACGAGTAGTATAACATAGGTTAACATATCGTGTGCTCCGTCGCAAGCGGTCTCGGGGGATGGATACGATGGGGGACGGGAGGAGAGCACCTCTCAATAACACTAACGAACGAACGTTGCGCCTGATGTTGTTCGTGTCCCAAAGACCCCTCCCGTCCGACAAAACCAAGCACCGAGCATCCATGACGCACAGCACCCAGCAACGAAGCACCACGCACCCAGCACGAAACACCCAGCAACCCACGACCCCCTGAGATCAACCGAGCATCTCGTACCCGTATGTGTCCTGCTTCTCACACCACTTCCTTTTGCCATCACAAGGGCCTACATTTTCTGAGAAGAGCCGATATCTTCATGTCGCGTATGAAGATTTGATTTTTATGTTGTTCCGCCGATATTTTGGGGGGCAAACGATCCAGACTATTCGCGAGTTCTGGATGTTCCGCCCCGTGGTCTATTCGGTCTGTTCGGCGGTGACATGGATACGTACTGCTGTAGTCGCTTTTGAGGCTGACGCAGATGGTCAAACGGGGGTATGGTTTCGGTCGAACGGGGTGAAAAAAGTGGTCAATCGGGGGGAGTAGATAAATTTAGTAGGTACGAGGGGTTATCCCCCCCCGAGATGTGGTCAAACGGGGGGCTTAGTCTGCTCCCTCGTGCGCCGCCGCCCTGTAAGGCCCAAAGACGTGCCTGAAAAAAAAAACAAACATGTGCGTGTTTGGCGCGGGCTTCGGGCATCTCGCCAGGCCTTCGGAATGGCGTTTGAGGCCTGTTTGGGCCCGCGGGAGCCCTTTCCGCGGGCGCAAGTTGACCCTACCCCCAAATGGCCGTAAAACCAGGGGGTATACCCCTAAATGACCATTGCCCTTAAAAATAGCGGTGAAGTGTTGCGCAGTTGCACAATTTTTCTGAGAAATCGGCGCAGCGCACCACGGAAAGGAGTAGATGTGCGGCTTGCCGCACATCCGTTTTTGGTCCCCGTACCTTTTTGGGCCGCAGGCCCCAAAAAGTGTGTGGGGCCAAATTCGCCGAAGGCGAAAAAACAATTTTGGGTCTGTTTTCGCCGTAGGCGAAAAGTTTTTGGGTCTGTTTTCGCCGAAGGCGAAAAAATGTTTTGCGGCCTTTTTTGTGATTTTTTCGACAATTTAATGCTGAATTTCTCTGTGGATTTCCTTTTTAGGGAACCAAGTTCAAACTTATGACGTTTTTATGTGTCCGACGATCAGATAAGGCTTCAAAGGCTCGCAAATATAGAGGAAGAGGTGGTTTGAATGTTTCAATGGTTCGAATGATAATCAATGATAATCAAATGAGAAAAAACGCTTGGATGAGTAAGTTGCCCCGTGATAATAATGCCTCGTGAATACACGGAAACCCTTGGTCCCCAATATTCCGGAAGGCACAGGGCACAGGGCGGAAATTGGGGTGATAACGGGGCGAATCAATTGATTTCAACATTTCAAAGATTCCCCAGCGTTGACCTGCGCGCTGACATTTTAGCGCTTTAGGTATTGATGGTATATCCATCAGGTATGCATGCAGTTTTGTGCAGCCGCGTCTGTCCTTGTTTCTTTGCTCTTTGCATGACATTCTAAGCCAGTCTGACTCACGCCTGCTATAGGGTAAGAAGAGCGAATGAGACACACATTTTGATTAAATTTACGCATATATGTAAAAAAAAAACGCCTCCGGCGGCCCTCCGGGGGGCCTCCGGGGGCCCCTGCGGGGGGCGCACCTCGCCTCCGGCTCGTGGTGCGCGACGCGCACCACGTTTTTTGCGCGCAGTGCGCTGGAACACTAATTATAACCCTGGTACGTACTCGTAGGTCATCGGAGTGATTGCTACGGTAGAGGGACACCATGTTACAGAGTTTTCTGAGGCTCTATACTAATAGTAAGTCAAAAACTGATGTTGGAGGGGAAAACAAGAAGTGCTCGCACTTCGTATTACTATGTACCCGATAGACAATCCCATGGTCTGTTGGTGCAATGGGAAAATATACGTAGTGCATCGCAAGGCTGAAATGCAGACGAGTTCGGGTTGGTTAAGGAAGCCCAGTCATTCAGAAAACGTTTTTTAACACAAACAAAGTGCTACTACCTCTATCGCGGCACGCGTCATCACATTAGTTACGCTTAATGGCGTGTGCATTTTTTTCTCAAAAGACAGTTTTTGGACGACATTTGTTGTCCCCCTCGTAGGGGATGTACATCCTGCACGAGGACGTGTAAAACCTGTCAGTACGCGCGATCGAAGTATCACACTCAGCTACGTCGCAAAGTTGAGCTTCGACGAAATCCTCGATCTCACAGCTGTTATTTTTATTTTTTTAATATTTCAAATATATATACATCGCGCCTTAAGTGAGGAATTTCAGAAAAAAATGTAACATTGTGTACCCCTAATATCGCACCATGCGCCGCACCACACACGTTAAACCTGGCGCATCAACGCGACATAAATACGACTTGGTGCCCCCCAAAAAAAACGGTTTCCTACGTACACAGTAGTAGTGTATTTGCGTGTCAAAATCATAACACCAATAACGGGGTGAATCGTCGTGAAACTCCAGTCCATAGCTGCCTGCGCGCACTCGCACCTCCTCTTCAAGCAACCCTCCAAGCGCCGCTGCTTCGACTCAGTGGAAAACCCGCACATCGGGGCCATGGTCAGTCTCGACCCACCACCGTCTGTCCCAAACATCGACGGGCTGTCACGCGTCCCCCCTTCCCTTCCCGGGAGGCAAGCGGCGTTTCGAGGTGACTCGCCAACCAAAGAGCGTCGTCTAGTCACCGGCCGCTGTGTCGTCGGTGGCGGCTCCAGAGCTTCGCGCCACCATTCCGCCGCATGTTTTCTCTGCCCTCGTCGATCGCACGAAGAAAGCGCAGGGGTTGTGACGCCAGTGCTGCTCTTTCCACCGACTCTGCTTGGTGCCGCCATCGCGTTGCCCCCCGCTCCCACTCCACCATCATCACCGCTACCACATCCACCACCACCGCCACCACCGCCACCGCCACCACCAAGACCAACGCCACCACCAATACCACTAACACCATTACCGTCAGCCGTCCCGGTCCGGCTCCCGGCGGCCGAACGAAACGGTTCATCGAGAGACGCTGCTGCTGCTGCTGCGGTTGTATCCACTAGACGCGGGGACACGCCGGCGATGGATGTCGAGGAGACGCTGCTGCTCTCTCGGTCGGACGGAAGCGGGGATATCGAGAGAGGAGGAGGAGGGCGACGCACCCCATCGTCGCCGTCGATCGCGATCGGAGAAAAGCGTGGCGGCGCCGGCGACAATGATGATGATGATGATGGTGACGATGATGATAATGATGCGTTATCGACCGGCGCCTGTTGCTCGTCGGCTAGCAGCCCTCTCCTCTGGGTGCTGTCACCACCGCTTCTCATCCCTTGGATGTTCCTTCCGGAGGGGATGGTGCCTCTTCCGGTGCCGTAATTGTCAGCTTGATTGTCGGGCGCTGCTGCTGCTGCTGCTGCTGCTGCTGCTGCTGCTGCTGCTGCTGCTGCTGTTGCTGCTGCTGCTGCTGCTTGTTCTGCTTCTGCCACCAACACCCCGTCGTCCGTGTTGGAAAGCAGTCCCGCGCAATCGTCAAACGTTAGGGCGGACGTGGAAAAAGTCCGTGCTGCCCCCCCCTGACCCTTCTTGGGCCCGATACAGGGTGGAATCGTTGTCGCCGCGGCAGAGAAATCTGTGGTCGGTCATCCTCGCGCGCGGGGTGGTACTGATTGGGGCGCTACAAATCGCGGGAAAAGGTGGAATTTGGCTGCCTCTGCTGTTTGTATTCGGTGATGGGAGGCCCCGCGACCAAATGAAAAATTAATACTTAGTAGAAGGAAACGAGAACGCACGTGCTGTATGCTTCCATGTTGCGTCTACGTTTAGTAGTTAAGTCAGTGACAACATTGTGGGGGTGGGATACTTCATACCTGGTACCTGGTATATTTTAAGGCTTGGTGTGCTAGTTTCATCGCTTGCGACTGTGAAGAGAAGCGGGGGAAGGCCATCGGTAGGTACGTATATGTATCGTGGCGTTTTGTTTCAGGTGGCAATGGCTAGCGTTCAAGGTGTGCGGGTGTCGATCAGCTTGACGGAAGGAACCGACAACAATCAACAACTAGCAATCAGCCTAAGAACTTACTTACCAGTAAAAAAAAACAATTCCTCACGGCGACAAAAAAAAGTTGATTGTTCCTTTGTTTTCGTCTCACCCCCTCCCCCACCCCCCACCTCCCACCTCTCGCAACCGGCTGGAAGGCAGAGTTGTTGATGTCCGCTTCCAGCTCGTACAGCTCTGCGGTGCCCTCGCTCGCTGTCTCCGGTCTGGGGCGCCGGCCGTCAGCGCTGCAAGGCGGTCGTCTCCTGTCATCATCATCCGCAACATTCGGCCACGAGCGGAAAACACACGCAAGGGTTTAGAAGAGGCGTTTCTTTCTGACCGGGAGGGAGGGAAGGAAGGGAGGGAGAGGGGGAGGAGGCCTGAGATGAATGGTGGTGGCCGTCGAAGACACAAACAAGTATCGATCATCGCTTTTGGGTTCATATTTTTGTTAAAGTGTTTTTAGAGATCCTAACGTGGTTTTTTTTTTCCGTCTCCGCAGAGCTCGTAAAACTATTTTACAGCACACAATTTACCATTGACCACCAGGTCGACGTAGCAGCACCCTATGATAGGAGGGCCGTCTACCATGACGTGCGAGTTTGCACACAGCTCAGTCGTGGGACCAAAAAAAAAACTGGTTTCCTGCGCTCACTTTTGCTTCTTCCCAAATTGTCATACTACTGACGGAGCGAGCACGGTCACGAAGGACCAAAGTTCATATGCCGCACATTGTCGGATGGTAAACATATTAGAAACAACCTTGAAATTTGACGTCTCGGCGCACCATCCCTCGCACTACGAGTAGACTATATCGTGAGTACACTCGAGGGAGGGGCGGAAGTGGAGACGTGCAACGCATGCGGACGGTGAAAGATCCGATGAAGGACGCCGCCC
>MEHQ01003287.1:16593-56655 GCA_008828725.1 Saccharina japonica | reverse complement strand
GGGCGTACTCATTTGTTGCTCACTTTAGTCATTTGATCATTGACCACGCATCCCTTTGGAGACGGAGTACCGTTCCGAGGGGGGGAGGTTGGGGACAAGCAGGATATATAGCCCACCTCGTTTCTGTATTCGTTGACCTCCCACTTGTCAAACTCTTTCCTCGTTTTCCGTACCCTCAGCGCCCACATAACGTCCTCCACCCATAGGGTGTCTCTCATCACCTGCCCCCCCCACCCGTGCCACACACAGAACACGGACCACAAACCACAGGCGAGTTAACGAAGTTGCGGGCGCATATCGTCAGCAAAAAAGGAAGACTGCGGCTGACTACGTAGTAAGCACACAATGGACGTTCTGTTTTCCGGTGTCTCGACACGCCAGGCACGCTAATGCGAAAACCGCGGAGGCTGATTTTTTACAGAAGGCGCTCTGTGCAAGACAATTCGTTTTAAACGATTCCTTCCCCCCCGAGACATCAACGCCTCCCCCCTGGGGAAGAATCGGGCCCATACGCTAGCGTAGCGTGAAGTAGTCACCAACCAGGCTACGATACCAAGGGGGTAAATATGAACCAAAATACCCCACTGAGGGTGAAATAAGCCTTCTACCCCCCCCCCCCTGAACGGCGGGGTTTTTACGACGCATCGATTGGTTGCCGAATCTCCTTAGTTGAAAAATCTAAAATGAATACGTTCGTGCGTGTGCAAGTGCAAGTGCAAGTGCATGGTGCATGCATGCCTACCTTGCCAAAACGTGTTCCAATTAAGAGCACCAGGGAGAAAGAAGCGTTTGTTTTTTTCCATGACGCACAGCCCAGCAATATTTCTTGAAAAACAAAGGGATCCCTTCGTAGCTGTTGGAAGTGACATTCGAAACCATGTCCTGCCGCGGACGCCATGTTTTTGCAAGGTTTAGGATGTGCCGACTGGCTTTACACCAGGTATACCGGCGTGCAGATATATAGGTTTACCAAGCAATTACCACCCAACCCAGGGTAAGCCTTCTATATTATTAGTAGCACTGGTTGTTGTTGTTGTTGTTGTTGTTGTTGCCGTTGCCGTTGCCGTTGTCGTCGTTGTTGTTGGTGGTGTTGGTGTTGTTGTTGTTGCTGCGTCTCCTTAGGCCCCTTGAGGGAATGGAGAGGCGAAAATAGTCGGAACAAACGACGAATACAGCAAGTAGTAGCAGTAGCATGGGCCACGCGTACTGATAGCGCGGTTCTTAAAAAGGGTTGGTGCTAAGGTTCTCACCCTCACGGGTAGGTCTCGTCCCCGCGCCAGCCAGTTTTGCCGCTTGGCAATCGCCTTTCCCACCATGTCGCGCAGGGTCGGCGGCGAGATGCCGAGACCATTGGCCTTGACGAAAGCTTTCAGGTCGTGCAACGAAACTTCCGACTGCAAAGAAACACCAAGCAAAGGGTAGGGAAGCACTTGACGGAAGGAGTCTAAGGAGCGAATGGAAGCAATGTCCCGTGAGAAAGAAGGAAGGAAGGGATGAAGGAAGGAAGGAAGGAAGGAAGGAAGGGTTTCGATACGCGAAAAACAAAAAATGCGCCTGTTGCAGCGGCAAACACCAAAGCAAGCCAAGACGACGTCGCAAGAAAAAAAAGAACGTGTTGTTGCGTTGCGTTCAACGTTTGTTTTTTTCGCCAACTCCTGTGTATATGCTTTTTTGGATGCTCACGGCGCGTTTTACCCCTTCGGAACTCTTCCCAAGTTTCGGGGGCACCACCTACTTGAAATTACGCATAGTTGACACATTCTTGCAGTGGTAGTGGGTAATTCCCTTAGAGCTGTACCCACACTACACACTTACGCAGCACTTGAAGTATGGGTTGGATTTTTTTTTATCAGTAAGCAAAAAAGCGCGAACCAAAGATGCGATGGATGGGCGCCATACACTTTGTAATACTCCACAAAACCGTTGAATAAACACGGCCAGCAGCCCTCGTGCCTTGAAGATAGACAGACAAACAGACAGACAGACAGGCAGACAGATAGATGCCGCATGTAAGTCAACTGGCAATTGGGCGGAAGTTTCCGTGTGGAATGTGTTATGCTTGGGTTTTTTTCCGGTTTTCCTTTTTCCTTTTGCCATTTTATGATCGATTGTTGTGCTGACAAATGTCGTACGGTATGTATGAATGAACCAATAATGATGGCCAGCATTATTGTGTACCAAGTACCTGGTATTGGTTAGATGTTATGACATAAGGATTACCCAAAGGGCTGGGTAATCGATCGATATTTTACCCCTACGAATAGCTCAGCAGGTAGAGCTATCATATGATGACCGGTATAATGTTAGCCCTTGTCTCACCGGGAATCTCAAGCTGATCGTCTCGAAGGCTGCCCTTACCACGGTAGACTTAATCTTTACCGGTGATGATGATTGGGTGGCACACACACACACATATTCCCCAGGGTCACGCCAATCAGTGTGTACGTACGTATGGCGAACGGACGAGCGAGGTCGGAAAACGAGTGAGTGGTGAGTGGCGTAAAGCGCTGGATATAAATAAGCACATGAAAGAAGCGGGAACGAGACTTACTTGGTGAAAGCGATAGCCTTCGATATGCTTTTGGGCCGGCTTCTCTCGCGTTTTTGGGTATGCCACTATTACGGGAGAACTGTATTTAAAATAGGACCTACGGGAGAGACAAAAAGCCATACATTTGCCTATTTTTACCGACATAATCTGGTCCTATTTACTATTGGCCCCCCGTAATTCTAACATGGTACAAGGCTTTCCTACGGAGTGGTCTTAATATAGTAAAGGCGACGCAAGAAAAACGGGTTACCTCGCCAGCAGCAGAGCGTCAACATAATGCACAGCAGCAGCTGCAGCAGCTGCAGCAGCTGCAGCAGCAAAAAAGACAGAAGCAACAAACTGCACTGCTGCATCTTCATCTAAAGCCGAGGAGTGCGGACAAAGCGTTTATTGTGTAGACGAAGAAGGAAACTAATAACAATAAACATTGTGCACGTAGATATATACGAACTCTCGTTTTATGTTTTACCATGCTGCCACCTGCTGGTCGAACATTTACGTACAAAAAAATAAGAACTGGTCACGATCCACACACGCAGTCAACCACGTATCAACCGACCCACCGCAACACCACCCACCCACCCACCCACTCTCACGTACTTACCAACATCCACTCACATCACTCACACCCACCCACCCAACCACCGACCCACCCACCCAACCACGTACGTACGTGCGCTTCAACCGATCGACACACACACGACCAACCGATCCACCCATCCCAATCTACAACAACAGCAGAGTGAAATCAGTATACAGCAGCACCAGTACGTACAGCAATAATAATAGTAGTAGTCCATTATATAACCCATCTACAGCAGCAATAACAACAACAGCAGCAGCAGCAGTCCAGCAGTACGACTCGTGCGTACGTACAGCGGACACAAACAAAACGCCGGCATGGATGCGCAGCCCTTGTACGTACAGCAGTGTAAACAAAACGCCGGCATGGATGCTCAGCGCTTGTACGTACAGCAGTGGCCTTTTTTTTTTTTTTTTTTCGGTCGATTTTTTTACGTCTGGCCTTTTTCATCTTGAAATTAGTGTAGAAGTGGCTAACTCGCGAAGTTATGGGCCGATTTCGATATTGACCGAAGTTCTGGAGATCCATATTTTCACGTCTGGGGGACTCTTTAGGAAAAAATTACTTGATTTTAGTATGGCCAGGAAAATGACTTGATTTTAGTGTGGATATTTTTATCTTGAAATTAGTGTGGATTTGGACCCGGGCCGCAAAGCCCTCCGAATACGCTGGGAACCCCTCCCCTCCCGCGGGTAGATGTCAGTTGGGCTGTTTGCATAATACGTCAGTACAATACGTCAGTTTGGCTGTTACGTCAGTTGCTGTTTGCGAAGAGCTCAGTTGGCCTGTTTGAAGGGCTGGTTGCGAAACGAAAGGTCTGTTTGCAAAAGAGCTGTGTATCAGTTGGTCTGTACGGACAAAGAGCATCGAGTTACTACGGACCTCTAATCGTGAAAGAATAGATAGGTTTATACTGGTACAGCACCTCCGAAAAGGATTCAGCCGACGTCTCGTTTGGAATGCGCACGCACTTTGTGGGAGGACCAACGGAGTAAGAAACCTTACGAGTATTTGCGCCCATCATCTATACCAGGTACGCATTTTACGATGATCTCATACATACGTATATGACCACTCACAGCACATACATCCATCTACCGACGTTCTTAGCGCTGAAAGGCGCCCCCGCGCATACATACTGGTCCATCATGCAACCCGGAAGTGCTGCCAACATGTCAACACAACGTCGTTACGATCCATCCGGAAATCGCTGCCCGTATACGAAGTGCTGGTACAGTAACAGGTAAGAGTACGTGCCCATGTCCCGTGTACTGTTGTGTAGCAGGAGATCTTATTTTCTACCACGAGCGAAAACACGAAGATAAAGAGGCATCCTACAGGACTACTACAGCAGCAGTACACCCACTACAAGAACCATGATAACGGCCAGTACGTACAGTAGTGACAGTACAGTAGTAGTGACAGTAGACAGTAGACAGTAGACAGTAGAGAGTAGTAGTGACAGTAGGTTCCGTTCTCCGTGCAGGCCTCCTACTACTACAGTACTGCTGATGAGATGTAGATACGAGTGCGTACTGTAGTACAGTAAGCGACAACCAACTTTTAGGACAATGCGTTTCGTTTTCTGTCGGGGCCTCCTATTATTACTCTTAGGCAATAACCATGAGAACAGCAGCAGCACGTTATGCTCTCTGTCTATTCGTAGCCGCACGGGCGGATGGGACGGCAGAGGGCGGGGAATCCCGGAAGGACGCTAATGGCTTAATGGTGGCACCAACATGCAGCACACATACAGTAGTAGATAGCAATCACTCACCTCCGGCGGCTTTGTCACCGCGTCCTTCCCCGCTATTCTTAGCTTCCTAGGAACCCGCCAAGAAGGAGGAGAAGCTTGCTGCTGCTGTTGTTGGTTTTCGCAGGCAATCATGATGCTGATGAGCAGAAAAAGTACCTTCCTACTACTACTGTAGCTGTTGTTGACCACACGTTTTTTTTGCTTTTTGTTTTTGCTTGATGCAACGAACGAACGGACGCGAGCGGCCCTTTTTGCTTTCTTCTTCTGCAGAGCGCTTCGCAGGAGCGACGAGCGAGGAGGGAGGTAGTAGCGAAGAAAGCGTACACTCAGACGCAGACAGACATTACGCTGCTGTGCCGCGCATTGTTCTGTCCTGCGTAGCATGATCCTTCAAAGGAGATGCGGGATAATTCAGACAGTTACGGATTCCGCCGCATTACAGCAGTACAGTAAGTACCAGTATTTGATACCAGTCACTCTGGACGGGTTTATAAGACACGTTTAGTTTTCATATCTGTGTGTTAACGGTCTTTATATTTCCGTTCAGAGTGGCACCACACGTATTTATTTAGACACTCGCTGTATGACAGCCTCTCTGCTCTCTGCTCGCTCTGCTGTTTTTCTGCTTCAAATATTATGCCAGGAAACGACAATGAGAAGCAGCCAAAAGCTGTCGCCCTCTCTCCTCTCCTCCTCCTAAGGCCACGTTTTCATGACATACGTACCTCGTAGTACTTTTTATTTCGTGTGTTTTTGGCGTATACATGCGCGCATACATGCACGCATACTATACTGGTATGTATGGCAATGGTAACTCCATTTTTCGCAAGTTTCAGCCACAGCTTTTGTCTGGTACAAACAGTAGGAAAATCCCAAAGTGTCGTGGGTCGGGACGTGTCTAACCCAAGAACTATACGTACGTACACGTAAACCATCCCACGAGTAATTAATTTCGAGTATGGTTTTAGTATATTGAACCCCCACGTCAATGGTCAAATTACTACTGTAAGGCAACCAACAAATAAATGAGTACGCCCTCCACCCCCCCCCCCCCCCCCCCCCCCCCCCCCCCCCATGCCGAGCTATGATACTACTGAAAATAATGTCTGGCTGTCTGTGTGTATTATACCGCCAAAAGGACGTTTTCAAAGCGCCCATTCATCCTCCTGCATTCCGGTCGCTCCAAATTTCCCCCCGCCAGAGTGCTCCTAGTCCTCTTGTCTATTCCGACTACGACTCACCATGTTATGTTATTTATGCACGCGCGACGCGGGAAAATCGGGGTTCGTTTATTCGGACTTACGCTCGTTCGCGTCCGCTTCTCCGTGCGGTAGTTAGCAGAAGATCGAACGACGAGGAGACAAGACAGCAGCAGCAGCAGTATTAAATCGATCGAGCAAAGAAAGACAGGAGGTATAGATAAAACGGGCAAGAAGCAAATAAATGCGATGGAGCAAAGAAAGACAGATTATTATTATACGGGCAGCAGCAGAATCGATCGAGCAAAAAAAAAAAAAAAAAACACTTGGATACCAGGGTATTAGACAAGAGATGGTGAGTGATACGTCGCACGAGCTCTGTATTATACCTGGCATATATATACGTATGTATGCATGCATCACAAACAAACTACGCATCCTAGACAAGCCGCAAAATAACACGCACAGAGCAGCAGTAATTCGTAATAATTCCTGCGACTTCCTACGTGAAATTATCAAAACAACAACGGACATACATGTTTACGAGTAGTAGCCAGTCACTATGATACACACGTCCCATATATGTGAGAATAAGTATTTTAGTGGTTAGTGACGATGAGCTTCACACGGTCTGGCCTGGTACACCTTGCATTATTATCTCCATCACCATCTTGTCACCATCACTATTTATTTACTTTCAACTTTCCTTTTCATCATGCATGTACGAGTATGCATGTATGTACAGGTTCCATGCCAACTGCTGAACCCCGTTCACGCCCGGAAAAAACAAAACGCGGAGAAATAAATAAATAAAGTAAACTGAATTCCACAAGCAAGCGAGGAGCCCGGCCAGGCACACACACTGCCTGTCGGCGCATTCAAGTTAGTATAGCTTCAGGCCAGGCACAGCACGGCCCTTGCCAGAAATAACCGCAACAGTTAATTAACCATGATGATAGTAGTAGTGTTCCTGCCTCCGCGGTGGTTTTCGGCACACCACGCCGTCCTATTATAAAAATACGTATTGCTACAGAAACCGCTTCTTCTCTACCGGAAAGGCCATCCACACCGATCGCTTGATATACAACGCCCCACCGTGCATACAGTAGTACCGTAACGTAACGTTCCGCACCGTAATGTAAGCTAACGTACCGCACCGTACCGTCATGTACAGCAACGTCCCATCCCGTCCCGTCCCGTCCCGTTCCGTCCCGTACCGTTCCGTACCGTTCCGTACCGTTCCGTACCGTTCCGTACCGTTCCGTACCGTTCCGTACCGTTCCGTACCGTTCCGTACCGTTCCGTACCGTTCCGTACCGTCCCGTACCGCACCCGAACCAAGAGAGCCAAAAAATCCCAAACAAAAGGAGCACACGGACAACAGGAACACACAAACGACAGATACGGGCCCGGGAGTTTTAACCTTCAACCAAAACACCAGCCTGCGTGCAAACACACATACGCGCATCGCCATCTTCCACGCCCGAGGGGTTGTTTCTTCTACACCAGAAAAAAAGGAAAAAAAAAAAAAAAATACTGTCAAGTCAGCGCATACATTTGTCTATATTAGCTAGCTAGGTACATGCCCCAGCGGAGGGAAAGGGACACTACGAACGCGCCCGGATTTTTCTTTTAACATCCTTTCACGCCAGAAATTACAATTTTGTTTTTGTTTTGTTTTTTCCCTCGTCCCTGAAGCGAGAAAGCAAAGGATGCTCAATCCTCAATGTTTCCAAATAGTGACGTCATCCACAGCAAAATAATTTCCAGTGAGGATTGACGTCATCACGATGAGCCATCCAGGATTTTCCACCAATCAGACATCTTTAATAAAACAAAAAAACGACCTTAAAGGCAGAACAAAAAAACTGACGGCACGAAAATCCCTTTTCTCCTTGAAAACCTCTCGCGAAGTAGGAGCCCCCCCCCCCCTCCCCGCCCCCTCCCCCTTTCCCCCCCTCTACCCGCGCCCGCCGCCGCCCCCCCGCCCTCCCGCCCCCCGCCCATGGTTGCCCCGCCCCCCATCCCGCCCCCCCGCCCGGGCCACCCCCCACCCCCCACCACCCGCGCCCCCCCCCCTTCCCCCCCCCCCTTCCTCCCCTTTGTCAACAAATCGGTTGGGCAAGTAAGGGAAGAAAGCAACGAAAGCGACCCTACGTAAAACTTTACGTCAGTAGGAGGGGGGAAAAGGATTTTACACCCATCCGACCCGACCTCTCCCCCACCCCACCCCACCCCACTCCACTCGCCTCCCCATGCTCCTGATGCCACAGTAGAGCATTATCAATACTACTGCTGTACTAAGACACAAAACAAAAGAAAACAAAAACTACGTTCTACTACCTGGTACGTACGTACGATGAAAAACCTACTACCCTCCAACGGACAAGTGTACGAGTACGATATGATATGATACGCAGTAGTATTATTAGTAAGAAGTAGAGAGATCAACGGTACAATATACATTCTGATAGGATTAACCAACCAAACCCAAACCCAAACCAAATCAAACTGGTGAAACGCTTATTTCTGTACGTATGATATGATACGGTACGTATGCCTGCGGTCGAACCAAAGGTCTACCCACGGGAGAGAGGGGGGGGGGGGGGGGGCGCGGCCCCCCCCCCCCCCCATCCCCACCCCCCACCCCTCCCGTCCCCGCCCATCCGTAAGCAAAACAAGCCTTTTAGAGAAAACAAAAAGTCCCAACCATTGTCACACCGGGTAGAGGACAGGGCAAAGTATATTAGGGGTATACAGAGCAAAGGTATAGGGGCAAGGTACAGCAGTATCAGGGCTCGTCATGACTCCAGGGCCGGGGGTAGCTCGCGCCTACACGTGGGGCACTCCATCTTTATGTCCATCCAGCGGGTCAGGCACCCTTGATGGAAAACGTGGTCGCAGGGGGTTAACATGTAGTCCTCCAACGCGCTGTCTACCGCTGCGTAGCAAATCGCGCACTGCCAACGCACCCGGGAGGGAGTTGTAGAGGGAGAGAGGGGGGGAGGGGGGGAAGGAAAGAGGGAGTGGGGAGGGAGGGAGGGAGGGAGGGAGGGAGGGAGGGAGGGAAATCAAGCAAAACACAGGAATATCGTCAAGCCAAGAGCGAACTCAAGTATATACGGGGAGAGACAAGCGTGGAAAGGTGGTCAAGCCAAGGGTGATTTCATTATGTTTTCATTTTTTTTTGTTGCATGCCCTCCAAAATATGCTTTCCGGTGAGAGGCAATAGAACTCCTCAAGTGACCAAGCTCAGAAAAAAAATCGGTGCGCCTTTTTGTACCGTAGCATGCGTCTGAGGGTCACAGGCACGATTCTCCTCAAAAAAATACGCCCCTCAGAAAAAAAAAAAGTGTCCAAATTCGGTGGCGTTGTTTCTATATACAGCCAGTAGCGGTCCCTCTATATATAGTGCCGGTTGCCCGCTAATAGTGCCGATGAAATCGCTTGGCACAGATGGGATCAACCAGTGTGGTATCTTACTGTAGTGTGCGGAGGAGTAGTGCCGGTTGCCGCTATAAATAGTGCCGGTATTGTTGGCTGGCGAACATATACCGACACCATATACGTAGAGGGGACCATTACTGCACCACGAAAAAAACAAGTATCTACCGTAGGCTGCATTCGTAGTGCATTAGGGCGAGGGTCTCGGGGAGGTGCTCCAGGAAAGTTTGGAAGTCGCCCACGGGGAAGCGAGCTACTAGTAAGAAAGGCTGGTTGACCCTCATACACCTACCATCAACACTTCAAATTAAATATCCCCCTCAATTCCAATTAATTTCTCCACACGAAACGGGGTTCCAGGTGTGTAAAGGGGTTAGAACGACCCACAAGGTCTCCCTCCGTTGAACCTAACTTATCCCTATAGTCTACACGAGTCTACAGCAACGAGTACGTACATATGTAGATCTAACCCGATTAATCAGGGGCGACGACGACGACGCACCAGGCGGTGGGTTAAAATAATGTAACGTTGTTGGCACCCCTTCTTGCCGATCGTTCGAAGGCTGTACGCACGCTACACGATACCGCCTCCCCGCTCCCCTCCACGGTGCTCCGTCTCGAAAGGATTGCGTGGTCGATGGTCAAATGACTAAGGCAAGCAACAAATGAGTACGCCCTCCCCCCTCCCGTCGCCTCAAAAGAAACATCCAACATATGCTGAACAAAATCCATGTTATGCGTATCATAGGCAGGCGTGGTATATACCTGGTACGCATCACTAGCCGCCAAAAAAGGCGCCTTCGCCTACCGAGAGCTGCTTGTTGCCCTGCAGGCGTGGACGACTACAGTATATACTGCCACTACGCATTGCTGTAGTCTGTGAACGCTTGCTGTAACTACTGCTGTAGTGCCGTAGTCTTACGTACTGAAACTTACCTCCAAGCAATTTCCAGCTTCGAGATCTCGCTTCTCCTCGCTGTGCTGCCCCCCCGCGGTTTCCGTCCCAGCCTGCATCAAAGCATCAAATGTCACAAAAACGTCCAACGTCACAAGACATCGTCAAACACCAAAACATCATAAACATCAACTATCACCCATTACACACAACATACATTTGGACATTATACAGAGCACGCCACACAAACACACAAGACACATGATGCATGCAGGCAGGGTTTACCTTTCATATGTACCGGGCACTTCGTGCCATGACAAACCAGGGTTTATACAACATACCAGGTACTACGTACCTATACCATACGTACAATAGGCGTGCGAGACCGAAGTATCACACGCAGCTGGCAGAGATGACTAGTTTTTTTTTTTTTTATCGAACTCCCAGCCAACGCTGTTCCCCCCCCCCAATTTCAACATTAACAAACCTGGTGCGAAGGTCCAAATACGTGCAAGCGAAATTTCATCTTGATAAACACATCTAGAGAATACGAAGAGTCACTCAGAAACCCGGGGATGGGAACTGGATAAGACCCTCTGTGGCCTCAACAAACAAAAAACGAACCTGCTGCGTTATGCCGACCGGACAATGACATCATCATGCCATACTCCCAAGCAATATCTACCAAAACTACGATGTACCAGGCATAATACTTGGTGTGTCAGGAAATACCAATGTCCGGGCATCCCGACACTGGCACACCCGACTCTTTCAAACTTCAAGTCACTTCAGACACCACAAAAAAACTACCTACTAACTGTATATAATGCTACACTCCTAACTAAAAATGTCAAAATGAAAAAAAGAAAAAGAAAATACAATAAGGGTGGGAGGGATGGATGGATTTCTATAAGAAATACGTGAGGGGAATACAATCTGTTTTTCAAAACCGCTTTACGTAGTTTTAGTATGACCCTCTGTGTCCATGCAAACACATATATATAGGTCTGGGGGAAATAGGGATGTTTCGAAGTTTTTTTTTTCGGATACCCTCTCGACGCACAAAAAAAAAAACGCACGTAAGGGTTGGTCGAATCTTTTTGCAGTGCTGGACACGATAACATTCATGTACTTTCGCAATTTACGTATGTGAAGAGAGAGAACACAGGCATGTTTTCTCTGTGATGCTTCCCAGCACGAGGAGGTGCCGACCAGGCACGCTTAACAAACGGACACGTAAAGCCCTTGCATCATGAGCGGCACCCATCCGTGAACCCATCCCATCCCGGCCCAGCCCAGCCCAGCCCATCACGCCAGAGTCAGTATTGGACACGCTAGCGATTGATAATATCAGCACTAAAGTACATAAAGAGACGTACTGCTTGTAATTGATTATTTGCGCAGGTCGGGCGGGGACCCGGTATATGCAAAGATGAGTTTCGATAAAATCCTCGATCTCACAGCTGTGTTTTTTTTTTAATTAAAAAAAATATATATATATATGCAACACTCCTACGTATAAACGTACCTCCTCCAATAACTCCGGCGGTATAGGTCGGTGGTAGTCGAACTTCGGCGGCTGGAACCGGGGAGGCACCATAAAGTTGCGCCCATATCGTCTCTGCGCTAGCATGATGCCGACCTGAAAAAAAAACAAAAGCATGACAAAAAAAAAAAAAAAAAAAAAAAAAAAGTGTGGGGGGGGGAGGGTGGTATGGTATGATACATGTGACACAAACACAAAACATACCTACAAAGAGGAGAAGACGCGAGGGCGGCATCGAACAGCAGCGGGGAGTACTGAGCGAGTTTCATCGTGGGACCATCAATCAGTGGAATGGTGGGCAGGAATTGTGGGCATTGGCGGCTGCTTAACCCATTCAGACCTGAAAAACTTGTCCCACACTACGTAATTCCATGTAGTTTGTTCCCAAATACGTGGAACCAGTTCTTAAGGGGTTAACTTATAATAGCTCCTTTGGGGCTTAAAACAGAAGGGGCGAACGTGAGATGATCATGTGAACTGACGGTTACGGCATGGGCCACACGAAGCAGCTGGGTCTGTCAGGACAGAGCCAGGAAGACAGTCGGTTAGCCACGCTAGCAAGCCATCCACGCTAGCCACGCTAGCCACGCCAGAAAGCAAGCCACGCTAACTCCACGCTAGCCCAGCTAGCAAGCTGTAAACTATGAACCCGTCCAACAGGGACTTTGACGCGCCGATCAGGTCGTGTATGACCGCTTCGTCTCTACCGGGGCTCGCCCCAGGAGCGATAGGCGCCACCGCCTCAAAAACCGAGGTGGCTGATGAGACCTGGGGTCTGAGGGACCCAGGTGTGGTGACGCCTGTCGAAGCGGTCATGGACGAAATGGTCGGCGCGGTAAGGTCTCTGCTGGGCGGTTTATCTTACCAGCAACCGACCGACCGACCGACCGACCGCAAGCAAAGCAAGCAAAGCAAGCAAAGCAAAGCAAAGCAAAGCAAAGCAAAGCAAAGCAAAGCAAAGCAAAGCAAGCAAAGTAAGCAAGCACCTCGCTCGCTCGCTCGCAAGCCAACCACCCCACAATCGCCGATTATCTCAACAGTAAACAACTACACGCCGCGCGTAACAAAGAGCACAAAAAAAAACGCCCTCAACAGGAGATTAACTCAAAACCGCTTATCTTCAATACGCTAAACGCCGTGCCGCTGTACGTCCGTCCGTCAAGAACCAAGAAACCACAAGCCGGAAAAAAAAAACACCCCTCCCCCTCCGCCCCGCACGCACCGCTCCGGGCCGAAGCAGGCGAAGGGGTAGAGGAGGGGTCAGCAGGTGTCTCGATGGATGGGTGGGTGGGGTCGGGGTGGGATCGGGGTGTGAGTAGGTGGGTGGTGGGTGGATGGGCGGGTGGGTAAAAATGGGGGGGGGGGGGGGGGGGGGGGGGGGGGGGGGGGGGGGGTAGGAGCAAAAATCGCGGAATGGGTAAGGTTTCGTGAACGGCAACGGGGATCATCATGCAAATGAATGCAACTTGCATGAATTGCAAAGGCATATTTGCATATGGGCAAAAGCATGTCATTTGCATGCCTTTTCCCCCATGTATAATAGGATTGGTGCGTGCGCAGGTGCGTGCGTGCGTGCGTGCGTACGTGTGTGGCGTACGTACCCGGCAGATAAGCAGGCACATCTGGAGGAGGCAGACCATGGCGAACACCACGGTGTAGCTCAGTGCCTGGGATGCCTTCGGGGCAATCTGTGCGTCCGTAAGCTGTTCCGCGCACGTCGGGCGCGTTTTCGTTTGGTACCAAGGTATACAGACGATTCGGTACAGGGAGTGCAAATCAGAGGGGAGGGGGGGGGGGGGGGAGGGGTGGGGGCGATTTATCAAACAAGTTAAACGGCAAAAGCAAGAGGGGCAAGCGACGGATTGTACGACTTGAGGGCCAAGACGAGGTGTGCGTTGGGCTGTAGGCTATTAATAGGCTAGGCTAGGCTAGGCTAGGCTAGGCTGGCTAGGCTGGGCTAGGCGAGGCCCGCGCGGGTGGACTGTATACAACAAGGTCTCGCCAAAAACGCGCCACGATGCATTTCATCAGAGGCATACAGCACACAACAGCACAGCACAGCACTGCTCTGCGCTGCACTGCAATGTGCGTCGTCGGCAGCAGTAGGACAACTCGACGCGGCCACGACATGAGCGCGTGCAAGAGCGGCGACGAAAAAGGCATGTTGTGTTATCACAAACGCACAAACGCACGCACGCACGCAAACTGCCACTCTGGGCGTGAACAAATGGTCCTTATATTCCCGCCCAGAGTGGTAAAACGCTCACGAGCGAACACCACATACACCACACACACGCAAAAAAGCTGGCAAGCACGACCTCTACAACAGCAGCAGTGTATGTACCTTAACGACGATCTTCGCCCAAAACTCGCCGCAGTTTGAATTCCAACCAGCTCCCCGGTGAACTCTTTGACCGTACGGCCACGGTTTCCGTCTTCGCCCTCCTCGTCGAAGGTCACGTCTTTTTCGTCCGCCTGGTCGGGGAGGGGGGGGGGGGGGGCGTACTCATTTGTTGCTTGCCTTAGTCATTTGACCATTGACCACGCATCCCTTTCGAGACGGAGCACCGTTCCTACTCCTAATAGAGACACCTCCAACACTTGGGCGCTCATTACGTTGTTTCCATATATTACAAAGAAACTTTTTGCTAATCTTATCCCCTTCCTGTTTCGCCGCCTGTGGCCACCATCTATCTCCTAAGATAGCGATCGTTTTCTCGCTACTATTTAGTGTACCAGGGGGGGTGTACTCATGTTGTGCACGGCCGTAGTCATATGACCATAGACCCTCGCATCCCTACAATGCCGGGACGGAGCGCGTTGGGTTTTCACCAACCAGGCAGACATTGCTTGCACCAAGCGCGAAACGCCGTGAGGTATTGGGCGAGTCGCATGGAGGGTGAGCTGCATCCTGTAAGAACCGCCTGTGAGGCGGACTTGCATATGGACGACAACCTCCAATGAATTAGTTTAATTTCTGGTGTGGTCACTTCCAGAGACAGCAATGGGTATTACTATGTATCTGCCTCTGGGTGCCTTACCATATACACACTACGTGATACGATCATTCCCCTTGTGCGGAGTTGAGGTTCCCGACCCCGCACAAATGATCTACTCGACCGCCAGCCTTGGGTACCGCCAAAAAAAAAACAAGAAAAAAAAAGCGGTACCCTGGTTGTCTAGCTCACGCAGTGAGAGGTGTGTTTTACAGCGTCGTCGCCAACCGACGCCAACCCAACCTAAAAATATATAAGGGGGGGGGGGGAAACAAAAAAACAAAAAAAAACATATCACAAGCCGCAGAAAAGCCAAGGTATACACGCGGCCCCCCTGCGCGCCACTCAGTCGAGAGGGCGAGATAAGAAGACCTGCGGCCTGAAAAGTGTGTGTGTGTGTGTTTTTTTTTGTGTTCCGCGAAAAAAGTGGATTTCATATGATACCAAGAATATATGTGAGCAATCCTTAAAACCTTATAGTGACACCCATCCTTGAACAACGCTGGGCAAAACGTGACACAATAAATACACCGTATATACTCGTACGAGTATTACGTACCGTGTGTGTAGCATCAGTCATATCATATCGACTCGTAGCTGTGGTGTTTATACGTAAACTTTTTACTTTTCTTTTTAATCCGACAGAGCTCCGAAAGAGAGGGCGGTCCTACGTATACATCGTATAATCAAGGGCTGTTCTTGGGCCGGGTCGGGTCGGGTCAAAACCTCGCGGGTCAGGTCGGGAGTCGGGTAAAAGGGTGACCCGACCTGATAGCGTGAGAGTTTGAAAAAAAAAACTCCTGATCTGACACGATTCCCTTCAACCCACCCGATGCGTGAGAGCTTGAAACCTCCATATACCCGACCCGTGAGATTTGGAAACTTCCCGACCGGACACGCGGGTCGGGTCATGCCCTGCGAAGAACCCAGCTATGACATACAGTACCTGGCATGGTATATGACGTCTGGTGTACGGCAGTATATAGTAATAAGCAGCAGGAGTCTTGCACAGCAGGAGGGCGGCCTTACAAAAAATACAGCAGTTCGTACTTGTACGTAGTAATCTACTGCCAGTAAATATCTACTGATTGAGAACGCCAGTAGATGCTGCCAGTATATTTGCTACTATCATACGTCACGTACTGGTTGAGGATGCCAGCAGATGGTGCAAGTATACTTGATACTGTCGTATGTTACGTACGTCTAAGAAACACGCCATACGATATCACCGCAACTCATTAAAATGCGTCTCGGTAGGAGAGAAGAGAGAGAGAGAGAGAGAGTTGTTTTCTTGTGCTATGTTTGCCGCAAGAAAGAGGCTACTGCTACCCTGTGCCGCAAGGGCCGAGTGTTCTATGATGCGCTTGCGCAACGACCAGTGTACTTATGCAATCCAGTATACTGGTCGCTGACGGGTTCAGTAAACTCCACTCGCGTTCCACCTGATCTCCCCCGCTCCCTATCTACCCTTCTACGGATTGAGAGGCTGTCAGTACCCAGCCCTCGAATGTATATACCAGGTATATATCAAGCAATCAAAGCAACCATACATTTAAATAGCACCACTCGCATTCCACCTGATCTCCCTCTTACCCCTCTAACCCTTCTCTACTCTTTCCGCGCCCCCGACCCTCCCCCAAAACACATATCGTCAAGAGGGTTGAGTTTGCACAGGGGTGCGATTGCTTTTCAGCGCTCGATTTTTCCAGCACGGCGAAGGTTTCCAATACCGAACAAGGCGTTTTCGGAAAGGTCTGGTCGAGAGCCCTTGGAAAATGTAACGTTCGACTTTATTATAACAGCACCCTTACCGTTGTCGAGAAAAAAAACGAATGAAAAACAAATGAAAACAAATGAAAAACAATTGCACTCCTGCTTGTTGCGCAAACGCAACGCTCTCCTGCGCAAGCCCAACGCTATTTCTGGTATATATAACCATCGCAACTGCAATGCCAGCAGCAAGCAGCAGCAGTACAGCTAAAACGCTAAAACAACAGATAACAATCACGTCCTTCGTGGTTCAATTTTGATGACAAAATAATAAACGAAACATAATCGCGTATGTATATACGTATACAAGGTTCCCCTCCGGGACATGCCTAGGGGAGTGGCGCAAGGACGAATCGAAAACCTACTACGCATATCATAATGTATGTATAGTACATAAATACGACGTTTTTGAGTATCTGCGTATTACTGTACATAAATAAATGTGAGTAGACCTTTTTAGATTTATTTGCACCTGCATTTTTGGGGATAAAATATACTCGAAATATGGTGGAACCGTTACTATTGACTCGATCGTTCTTCGAGATCCCGCCAAACATGTTATCATGTTTGAACAGGTTGTCCGAGTACCTTGGAGTAAAGTCCCGAGTATTGGAGATAAATTACTCCAGGTACTTCGTGTACTCGGAGTATTTCGGGGTTCGATACTCCGGATACTGCTCGTACTCGGAGTATTTCGGGTATGAACACTCTCGATACTGCTTTACTCGGAGTATTTCGGGGTCCGATACTGCGGGTACTCCTTGTACTCCGAGTATTTGGGGCTTCAGTACTGCTCATACTCCAAGTACTCCGAGTATTCAGGCCGCTAATACTCTGATACTCTTAAGTACTCGGAGTACGGAATGTACTCGATACTCGGAGTATACTCGGAGTGTGAAGTAAGTCAGGAGCATCTTTGCATCATTTTAAAGACTCGGCCGTCATTCCTCCCAGGTCCTGGGAACATGTATGTGGTGACTGGCGTTTGTAGCATTTAAAAAATCACAGATGCTCCCATTACCTCGGAGTATAATTAGAGTATTTCCGAGAAAAAAATACTTCAGGTACTTTGTGTACTCGCAGTATTTCGGTGTCCAATACTCTCGATACTCGGAGTGCTCCGAGTAATTTAGATGTGTTTACTCCGAGTACTGCTTGTACTCGAGTATAAGTACTGCTTATACTCCCAGTACTCGGAGTATTTGGGCCTTCAGTACTGCTCATACTCCAAGTACTCCGAGTATTTAGGCACCAGTACTTTAATACTCTCAGTACTCGGAGAAGGAAAAATACTCGATACTCCAAGTAGAGTATACTCGGACAATCTGTTCTGTGTTTGTCAATATTTAATTGTTGTGGCGCTCAAGGTAAGGAAGGTCTATCCCGCACAAAACCGAGGACTCCCAACAAGAAAAGGTTTAATAATACTCCAAGCGTGACACGCTGCATACACACGCGTGACACACGGCACACACCGTACACGCACGCACACGTGACACATGGGACACAGTGCCCGTGCAGTAGTGGTGGGATCATATTTGCAGAAGACGTAGAAAAGGATGCTCCGAAGAAGGGAGGGGCTGATATAACGTACTTGTAATACAAAGAAAAGTTGAAAAACAAAAAACAAAAAAAGCAGCGCGGTGAGAATCGAACTCAAGCCTTTACATCCACAAACGGGCATGGTGACCATTTGACTATACTACCAAGAAAATAATTTCCTACAACTCTATACCTGGTACTGTACCGAGTAAATCACAAGCATTTGAACAGACGTACTTTGTACCTGCAAGAAAAAAAAAGAAAAAACGCATCTCCGGGATTTGAACTCAGGTTCTATACGTATTCAAGTCGGGAAATCGGACGCCACATGCTACGTGATTATTTGCTAGAAATATTGTTCTCGTTTTTGGAGCCAGATCGCCGGAACACTGGTATCATCGCATGCGTCGGGATGCAGCATGCAGAGCACACGCATGACACATGGAGGCCATCAACAGCAGCAGCAAGCAGGAGAGTGGTGGTGGTGGTGTGGTTTGGTGACGGATTGCTGGCTGCTATGAAAGCAACTAATCGTAGCAACAACAGAGCACATCATCATCGATCTGTCTCCGAGGCGCACAATGTTGTACAACTTTGTCCGGAAAAGTAACGACAGTTTATATATAGTTTTAATGAACAAAAGGTTATTACATTTCGGGACAGCGGAGAGATTCGTACATGAGCATTGATCTGCAGGTATGATAACATACCATGGCTCAGAAATTTCGCAGGCTTCTACAAAAGCAACTCGTGACGGTACAGCGCGGATCTGAGGTACGCGCATGCATGGTGTAATGCCTGCTGCTGCTGCTGCTGCTGCTGCTGCTACTTCTGGGTGGCAGGGTTGTAACATTGAGGTTGTACTGTTTGTAACACGCTCTCTGCGGTGCTGCTGCTGTTCGTGTGTGCTTCACGTGCTCCCGGTAAGAAACACACAAAAAACGCACGACTGAACAAAAACAGGGCCTCAGAGAAAAACGTGAAACAAAGCAATATTATTTACTGGCCCGTACGTACAAAACACGGGGCGCACAATGTTGTACAACTTTGTCCGGAAAAGTAACGACAGTTTATATATAGTTTTAATGAACAAAAGGTTATTACATTTCGGGACAGCGGAGAGATTCGTACATGAGCATTGATCTGCAGGTATGATAACATACCATGGCTCAGAAATTTCGCAGGCTTCTACAAAAGCAACTCGTGACGGTACAGCGCGGATCTGAGGTACGCGCATGCATGGTGTAATGCCTGCTGCTGCTGCTGCTGCTGCTACTTCTGGGTGGCAGGGTTGTAACATTGAGGTTGTACTGTTTGTAACACGTTCTCTGCGGTGCTGCTGCTGCTCGTGTGTGCTCCACGTGCTCCCGGCAAGAAACACACAAAAAACGCACGACTGAACAAAAACAGGGCCTCAGAGAAAAATGTGAAACAAAGCAGTATTATTTACTGGCACGTACGTACTAAACACGGCCTCATGCAGAAAACCCGGGAAATCGGCTTATCCACTCCCGCGGGAAAAAAAACTTCGAGCGCCCGCCACGCGAGCCACAGAGCTTGGATCGAGCCCAAACCACGACCAATGTGTCCGGGCGGGCTTGCTGTGTCGGGGTGCTTAGCGTTTTGCCGAAAAGTGCTCGTACGCAGAAAAAAGTTGCGAAAAGTGCGAAAATTTCACAAACATAACTATACATATAATACAAGGGCTCCGCTGCGCGGAGAGAAGAATAGAACCATATGTGAAAAGGGTAAAAGAGGAACAAATAATATTTTTGCAACTGGCGACTTGATAATGCCAAGAGCTTCATATGTATGACGGCAAATATAGGACACAAACGATAGTGGTGATTTTTTTTATCTTCCAACACGAAAAAACATCGCGAAGAAAGCAAAGCTTCGCTCCGAGGGACAGCCGCCCGCTACGTTCGCGCAACTTAAGGAAAGGGGCAAAAGAGGTCCACGATGTGTAAAGACCGACTTGAAAAGGCCAAAGAGATTCATGGTGCAACGCAGCGAAATACTTACTGCTGTACGCAACTGAACGTACAGTACCCGTCTACCGCTATATTGTGATGCAAGAGTACTGGTATGTGGCATGTATTCTGTGGCAAATCAACTATCATACCTGTGTACGACGACAGCAGTACGACACAAAAAAAACAAAGAACACAAAGAACAAACAAACGTACAAGCGACTTGCAAATGCATACAGCAGTAGATAGATAGAGCTCCATGCTCCAGGACAACAGAGCTATATGTTCGGAAGGAAGAGAAAGCACAGCAACCTGGGTCGCAGCACGGCGCTGCGCTGCCTGCTGGGGGTGTGATGTGTGCCTTTTTCGTGACTACTAAGTGTGGTAGTACAACAACAGCAGTAGTACTACTGCTGTAGTACCTTCGATCTTTGTATTAATGTATAGAACGAGTATGAAAGAGAAAGCACAGCACAGTAGTAGTAGTACGGTCGTTGATCGAATGGTACAAAAATCCACAAAACTGAGAAAGACATACATACGTACTCGTACTCGAACAAAACGCTCCCCGCCCACCCGCGATCACCTCGCCATCGATTCGGTCCGGGTCCAGTCCTACTGCCTCTCTGCCCCAGTGAGCCCCGGGGCCCACCTCGCGTGAAGCCTGGTGCTCACCGTGGCCCTCGTTCGCCCGCTCGAGGATGAGCATGCCTCTATAAATCATAGTTTTTCGATAAATAACGCACCGCTTGAACTTGGCTTGAATGTTCTTTTATTACAGACGAAAAAAATCCTTATAATTTCGTACATACTGGATTCATTGCAGCAGCAGCAACAGCGAGGACCTTCATGTTCTCCTCGTGTCTCGATGGACACGCCACGCTTAGCCACGAAAAAAACGACCGCGCTCCTTCTGACCCCCCCCTCTACTGGCCAGCGCCCTCCCATATACCCGCGGTGGTGCCGGGCTCGCACGCGCTGTCGTGCTCACTGGGTACACGAACGAACCCAAAACCGGAAAAAAGAGAAACATGATCTCGCGGACAAATTCTGTGGTAGGAATGAGGAAGCCAGTAACGCGAAAAAAGGAGAAAGCAAAGAAAGCAAGTAACTTATGCTTCGGCAATTAGAGGCTGAGAGTGGCTGTGAGGTACGAACATATGCCGAGGAAAGCTTCCGAACACCAAAGGATACACGTAAGGAATTCTATGCAGCATGATCAAGTCAACGCATATTCTTGTAATTGTTGACTACTGTGCTTCCCCCCCACGCTCAACTCTCAACCAACACCACACCGCACACCGGCCACCGCACCGCACGCACCTGCAGCGTCAACAGGAAGACAGCTGACAAATATATAAAAGTATACATATATATATATTTTTTTAAACAACAGCTGTGAGCTCGAGGATTTCGTCGAAACTCATATTTGCTAGCTGAGTGTACTTCGATATATAATCACGGGCCTTTGTGGATGCCAGGTCCTGTCCCCTAGACCGTACCGCCTCTTCATCACTAAAATCCTTCAAGGCCTTCCTGGCTCCTCGGGGGCACTTTTGACTTTACCTCGTGATGCTGACCCCCCGAGCGTGTGGTAACGCCACACAACCCCTCTCGGTGTGTCTCCACTAGTCTCCACACCAAACACGCGAAGGAAGAGATAAACCTGCTGCTAATAAACTACCGCCCACCACCTTCGTGGTTTGATCCTTTTTTCTTTTCTTTTTTTCCCTTCATTTTTACAAATAATTACGTATAGATAATCAACCCAACTACAGATAGTATTGTCCTGCTGTAGTTTTCAACTCAGCTATATACGTATTGTTTGTTTTTGGTTGACTACCAACACCATGACTACATGTATGTGTGCTACTCGCATCATACCCCTATATCATGTCCTCAGTCCACACCACCGCGTAACCTGCAGCAGTGTCAGTAGGAACAAAAGCTACAGCAGTGGTTATGTATCATAGCGCTCCCCGAAACAGAGACGAATCTTGCCTTCGTGATTTAACTCATCATGATTTTAGAAAACAAACCACTCGCGAAAAAAAAAACACACACAAACAACACATTTAGAAAACAAACCACCCGCGAAAAAAACACACACACACTAACACAAACAACACATTTAGAAAACAAACCACCCGCGAAAAAAAACACACACACTAACACAAAACACACATTTAAAAAACAAACCACCCGCGAAAAAAACACACACGCACACACACGCACGCACGCACGCAGAAAACACAAATCAACTCAAATCATTGAAACCAAAAGTGACTTATCTGATCTTTCGTCGAATGTTACGTAAATGTTTGATTTATTTTGCCGACACAAACTATACTACGTCAATACACCCTCAGAACCCCATTTACGGTACCCACCTGCAGCGTCAGCAGGAGCTGGCACCCCAGCGCGTTTTTCGAAACCCCAACATCCATATCATAGGGCAGCGACCCAGAAACTTGCCCCTCCGGCACCACCGCGCCATCCGGGACCACCCCCGCCGGAAAATACTTCCTCGTCCCCCCCCCCACCCCCGCCCCTTCGCCCTCCACGCCTTCCACCCCCACCCCCGCCCCCGCTGCTGCCTCCACTCCCGTCCCAACCCCGTCCCCCGATTCGACCTCCGCCTCCACTTCGGGCCGCGACTCCTCGCCTTCGGTTTTGGCGCTGACGGAGGCGTCAAGCTCCACGCCGGAGGGCCGCTGCGCTCCAACTTGGGCTTTTTGCGTTTGCACCGTCGCCGCTTGCGTTTTCGTGTTCGTTTTTGTTTGCGTTTGGGTTTGGGTTTGCGTCTGACCCCGACCCTGTCCCTGTCCCTGCTGTGCTTGTTGTGTCCCCTCTCTTTCCGAATCGAGGCCAAGGCGTCGCTCCTCCTCCTCCTCCTCCGAAATAGGGCGCTGCTGCTGCTGCTGCTGTTGTTGTTGCCGTGTCACTTGGTCGTAGCTGTGCGTGTATATATTCACACGGGTTTCAAGGCGTACGTACGAGGCAATCATTTTTCAGACGGATAGCGAGAGCGGTGCTTGCCTGTTGTCCACAACGAACGGCGTTGTATGCATGCAGGTGCTTTGTTTTGCATTTTATTATTACTGTAGTTACATATGTATACGTTTAATTTTTGTTTTTAGCATTTAAAAAAAAAAGATTGTTACCGTACGTACACCTCGGGTATATTTTTTTACCTCAACGGTAGGATCAAACGCCACGAGTGCATGCATACGTGGCTTATACGTACAGCAGCAGCAGCAGCAGTAGCAGCAGCAGTGGTATTTCTACCCTGCGGCAGGTTTAAGCCCTCCCTCATCTGTACCGCATCGTACCGTACCGTACCGTACCGTACCGTACCGTACCGTACCGTACCGTACCGTACCGTACCGTGCCGCGTCACACCAAACAGCACCGAGCCACATTATACCGTACCGTACCGCATCATATCGTACCGCACAGAACCTTATCAACACCGTACCACACCATACCGTGCCGAACCGTGTACGGTATCGAACCCTGCTCGGGAGGGGACAGCAAAAAAAAAAAAAACACGCCACATATTTCTGTTCGCTAGACAGGGTACTCTAAAACCAAGTGGAAATAAAGTTCTAAAAAAAAAAGTTAAATATTTACGTAATGTCCCGTGACCACCACAACGCTTCGGTTGGTTTTCCACTATAATCTCTGGAGGCGTGGTATGTCGTTTTCTTAAAGGCACAAAGCACATCCAGCAGGCAAGGCAGCACGGCGCCGTGCTGTGAGCCGTGTTGCTGTACTGTCGTTTTGTTCGAGTACGAGTATGTATCATACTTCTTTCTCAGTTTTGTGGGTTTTGTTTTTCGTATTTCACAACTTGAAGACCGCGTGCTGTGCGTTCTCTTTCATACAAAGTACGAAGTACTGCTGTTGTACTACCATACCTACCCGGTAATCACGAAAAAGGCACAAATCACACCCAGCAGGCAGCGTGGCGCCGTGCTGTGAGCCGTGTTGCTGTATTTTCTCTTTCGAACATACGAGTACAGCTTTGTTGTCCTGGAGCATGGAGCTCTTGGCATTTGCAAGTCGCCTGTTTCCTCCTTAATTTATGTGCCACCTGTGACGTTCTTTCACATTCTGTTGTGATGTCCTTGACGAGCGAGCGTAGCGGGCGGAACCGCCCGCTACGCGAAGCGCCTTGTATGTTAATACTCTCTTGTTTTTGGCCAGACTGGAACTCTTATTTATGTGAGACTGACTGGGTGGGTGTGTTCCACACTATTTTCGGTACAAAGAGGTCGCATTCTTAGTTCCCCCCCCAAAAAAAATATCTTCCAAGTCTCAAATTATTAGTCATCAGATTCTTAACATCTGCCGCGTACTATACTCTTACGTCGTGCCTAGCCGTCGTCGCATATGACCATAGACCCTCGCATCCCTAATATTCCGGGAAGGAACACGTAGGGTTTTGGCACCACCAACCACAGGCAGACATCGCTTGCACCAAGCGCGAAGCGAAACGTGAATTGTTGGGCGAGTCGCACGAGGGGGGAGCTGCATCTTCTACCAAGAACCGCTTGGGAGGCGGACTTGCACATAAATGGACGACAGCCTCCAATGAGCTGATTTGATTTATGGTGTGGCCACTTCCAAAGACAGTAGTGGGTAATACTATGCGATCTACCTCGTGGGTGCCTTACCATGCACACACCCTTGCGCGGAGTTAAGGTTCGCCACCCCGCACAAATGATCTAACTCGACTGCCTGAAGGGTAGAGAGGGGGTGTACTCATGTCATGCATGGCGGCAGTCGTGTGACCATAGACCCTCGCATCTCCACAATGCCGGGACGGAGCACGTCGGGGTTTCACCGACCAGGAAGGGGCGGGGGTACTCATGTCGTGCACGGCCGTAGTCGTATGACCATAGATAGGGGGGGGGGAGGGGTTACTCGCGGGGAAAAGGTTGCCTTTTGACGAGGAGTTCAAGAGATACGGGGCATGTTTCCATAAAACGTGGCCAGTACTGTATACGTACTGCACGGCAGAACCGGCCAACGAACAGCAAGCTTACCTTCAAACTGGAGGATAGATTTGTGATGCCCGAGCTCGAGCCTCCCTCGGACCTCGCTAATCTTAGCGTCGCTAGTCTTATGGTCTTTCGCGATCGGCGTAACTTCCTGCAATTCATATTGAAAGAAAAAAGGACAAGGGACAAAAAACAAAACACGCGGTCCAAGATGTTTTTTTTAATAACTTTCCAATTTTCGAGAGAAAAATCAAAACAAAGGAGCCGGCGGGGGCAGGGAGGGAGGGAGGGAGGGGCATGATGGTAGCGTCGCAAGGTCCATCGGAAGTTTCTTCTCCGTTTACAACACAGGGGAGGGGAGTTACGGAGGAGAGGGGGGGGGGAGAGGGGACATTCTCATCTGTTGCTTGCCTCAGTCATTTGGCCATTGGCCACGCATCCCTTTCGAGACGGAGCACCGATGGGGGGGGGGGGGGGGAGGAGGGAGGGGATGTCGTAGGGGATAGGGGAGGGGAGAGTGCGGTGCGGTACGCGGTGGAATCGAGAGGCCCAAAAAACAACACGAAAAACCTTTTGAAACAGCCATTATAACCGTTAACGCACCACTCGTCCGATGCTATGTTGACTCTCGCCGTCCAACTGCTCGTTGAAGCTCCGAGTGGGCCCCCACGAGTCCTGCTTGTTGCTGTCCTCCTGTGGGCGGCGAAGGTGGCGCAGCGACCATGCCCCATGTCATGCCAGTGTCACGACAATGTCACGACAATGTCACGACAATGTCACGACAATGCAACGCCAAATGCCATCACAATGTCGCGCCAACGTCATGTCCAGTGTCGGGGACAAATGGTCAGGTCAATGTCACAAAAAATGTATGCCATGGTCATGGACAGATGGACGCCACGCCCAGTGTCACGCCAATGACATATGTATATATTCGCCCCCGGAAAGCGCGGCACGGACGATCGATCGACGGTGCACCGTAAAAGCGGGAGAAGGGGGAGGAGAGGGAGGGGTACAGGAGGCGGTGAGGTGGGGCGAGGGCATCGCGGGGCGAGGGCAAGGCAAGGCAAGACAAGGCAAGGCAAGGCAAGGCAAGGCAAGGCAAGGCAAGGCAAGGCAAGGCAAGGCAAGGCAAGGCAAAGGCAAAGCAATAGGCAAGGCAATAGGCAAGGCAATAGGCAAGGCAATAGGCAAGGCAATAGGCAAGGCAATAGGCAAGGCAATAGGCAAGGCAATAGGCAAGGCAATAGGCAAGGCAAAGGAGAGGCAAGACCAGGCACATGCCTTCGTACATACGCATGCACATATATACGCCAATATAGACACTACGCGTCTAAACCCACCTTCCTCCCCTCTTGTACATATATAGCGGCAGGGTAACGCGGGGTCATTTCGTAGTCAAAGGCAAACACGAACAGTATAAATTAAAGGGAGAGTACAAGTTTTTTTGGGGGCATCATGGCTTCTGACTACTATCATATGCCCCTCCGTAATACTATACAGGTCCTTGCTAAGGATGGAACGATTTCTTCGGCTGAAGAGAGAGGGGGGGGGGTTCGTGTTCGTTTTTGTTTGCGTTTGGGTTTGGGTTTGCGTCTGACCCCGACCCTGTCCCTGTCCCTGCTGTGCTTGTTGTGTCCCCTCTCTTTCCGAATCGAGGCCAAGGCGTCGCTCCTCCTCCTCCTCCTCCGAAATAGGGCGCTGCTGCTGCTGCTGCTGTTGTTGTTGCCGTGTCACTTGGTCGTAGCTGTGCGTGTATATATTCACACGGGTTTCAAGGCGTACGTACGAGGCAATCATTTTTCAGACGGATAGCGAGAGCGGTGCTTGCCTGTTGTCCACAACGAACGGCGTTGTATGCATGCAGGTGCTTTGTTTTGCATTTTATTATTACTGTAGTTACATATGTATACGTTTAATTTTTGTTTTTAGCATTTAAAAAAAAAAGATTGTTACCGTACGTACACCTCGGGTATATTTTTTTACCTCAACGGTAGGATCAAACGCCACGAGTGCATGCATACGTGGCTTATACGTACAGCAGCAGCAGCAGCAGTAGCAGCAGCAGTGGTATTTCTACCCTGCGGCAGGTTTAAGCCCTCCCTCATCTGTACCGCATCGTACCGTACCGTACCGTACCGTACCGTACCGTACCGTACCGTACCGTACCGTACCGTACCGTGCCGCGTCACACCAAACAGCACCGAGCCACATTATACCGTACCGTACCGCATCATATCGTACCGCACAGAACCTTATCAACACCGTACCACACCATACCGTGCCGAACCGTGTACGGTATCGAACCCTGCTCGGGAGGGGACAACAAAAAAAAAAAAAACACGCCACATATTTCTGTTCGCTAGACAGGGTACTCTAAAACCAAGTGGAAATAAAGTTCTAAAAAAAAAAGTTAAATATTTACGTAATGTCCCGTGACCACCACAACGCTTCGGTTGGTTTTCCACTATAATCTCTGGAGGCGTGGTATGTCGTTTTCTTGTTTCAAGGCCCCCCCCCCCCCCCCTCCCCCCGCCCTTGAAAAAAAAAACAACAAAAAAATGTGCGGTGTGAGGCAGGTGGCATACGTACGTATATATATACGTACATATGTACATAGTCTATGCGGGCATCTAAAAAAACTCTATTCCCTATTCTCTCTCTCACCTCCCCATAACGCCTTGGCTTGTTAGCGCCGACAACACGCTAGCGCCCCCCCAACCGACCCCCCCCTGCCCCCCCCGCCCGCCCGCCCGTCCCTCCGCTGTCTGCGCCTCTCCCGACAGCCGCTCCCGCTCCCGCCCCCGCCCCCGCGCCCCGACCCCACTTCCCCACTCCACGTTACCCCGTTCGGGCCCGAGCTCGTCAATCCCAGCGGGGCTTTGGGAGGATTTCCGTCTTCGATATCGCCCCGACCCCGCTTCGCTCGGCCCTTCCTCATCTCTAAAAAACCCCCCCCCCCCTCCCCCTCCTTCCCCCGTCCCCAAAAGCAGGCGTTGTCCTCTGCCGGCCTCCCCATCTCCGTCCCCGTCCCCGCCGCCACTACTACTACTGCTGCTGCTACTGTCACTGCCCGGCTCGGGGTCTGCTGGAGTTGCTTGCGAGGGAGGCTCCGTTCCGACCACTGCCGTCCTGGCTTCAACGTTCTCATCGCCGTTGTTGTTGTCGTTGGTATTGCTGCTGTTATTATTAGGGGTGTGGCTGTAGTTGTTGTTGTGGAAGTGATTATTGTTATTGTCGTTGTTGTTGTTGCTGCTGCTGCTGCTGCTGTTGCTGTTGTTGCTCCCGGGGACTAACTGGGCGCCCACCGAGTTCACGGTCGGGGCGAGGGTCTGCAGGGCCCCGGCGTCCGGGTTCCAGAGCACCTTGAGCGGCTCGCCTTCCACGCCCACCACGGCAGACATGTATCCGTACTGGTGGAAAAAGAGACCTGCGTTCCCACCAGGAATTTTAAGAGGTATATACGGGGTGAGCATTTACCGGCAGAAAGGAGGGGGGGGGGGGGGTACAGCAGTACGCGACATAGACATACTTACTTTTGTCTTTCTTCTGAAATCGCTGGGTTGACCCATCCCTGGCCTCTCAGGCCTCCCACTTCGACACCGCCTCCTTCGATTACTTGCCGGACCTCTCTCTACTTTCCGGGCTTTCCGCGGGAGGGGAGGGGTTCCCAGCGTATTCGGAGGGCTTTCCCGCCCGGGGTCTAATAACACCCACACTAAAATCAAGTCAAATATCCACACTATCCACACTAATTTCAAGATAAAACACCTCCATACTAAAATCAAGTAACTTTTTGGCCATACTAAAATCAAGTAAATTTATTTTTAAAGAGTCCCCCAGATGTGAAAATATGGATCTCCAGAACTGCGGTCAGAATCGAAATCGGCCCATAAGTTCGCGAGTTTGCGGTTTTTGCACTAATTTCAAGATAAAAAAACTCAGACGTAAAATCGACCGAAAAAATAAAAATAAAAAGGGCCACTGCTGTACGTACAAGGGCTGCGCATGAATGCCGGCGTTTTGTTTGTGTCCGCTTTACGTACGTACGAGTACGTGCTGCTACTTTCTGGACTGCTGCTGTTGTTGCTGTCGCCTCCTTCGATTGCTTGCCGGACCTCTCTCTACTTTCTAGCCTTTCTTTGCTTCCTACGTGTTTTTTCGCGAGGGCCTTTTCGGTGTTGTGTTCGTACGTGTACCCAGAGCACGGCTGCGCGGGCGAGCTCGGAGCCATCGCGGGTATGGCAGGGCGCTGGCCAGTAGAGGGGGGGGCGGAAGGAACGCGGTTGCCTTTTTCGTGGCTAGGCGTGATGTGTCCATCGAGACACGAGGCAAGCATGAAGCGGCTTTGAATTCGTTGCTGCCCCTGCCAACACAATCCAGCCTGCCCAAATTTATAAGGGTCGGTTCTGGCTATAAAACAAAATTCAAGCGGTGCTTATTTCTCGAACAAATATTACGTACAGAGAGCGAGCTACGAGTTTGAACACCAACATGGTCGAGCGCGCGAACGAGGGCCATGGTGAGCACCGCGGGCTTCACGCGAGGCGGGCCACGGGGCTCACTAGGGCAGAGAGGCAGTAGAGCTCGACCCGGACCGAATCGATCGCGAGGCGATCGCGGGTGGGTGGAGAGCGTCGAGGCTGACAGGAATGACAGAGATTCCGATTTTTTTTTGAGAGGCGCAACCATGACAAGAGACCCGACGGCGACGGCGCGGCGGCATTTTTTAAAAAAATCAAATTTTCATGTTAATTAATTTTCAATTTTTTCCGACCGTTTTTTTTCGTTTTCGTTTTTCGCTTATTCTTTTGTCATTTTGTTCGAGCACGAGTATGTCTCATACGTCTTTCTCAGTTTTGTGGGTTTTGTTTTTCGTATTTCGCAACTTGACGACCGCGTGCTGTGCTTTCTCTTTCATACAAAGTACTGCTGTTGTAACACCACACATACCAGGTAATCACGAAAAAGGCACAAATCACACCCAGCAGGCAGCACGGCGCCGTGCTGTGAGCCGTGTTGCTGTACTGTCGTTTTGTTCGAGTACGAGTATGTATCATACTTCTTTCTCAGTTTTGTGGGTTTTGTTTTTCGTATTTCACAACTTGAAGACCGCGTGCTGTGCGTTCTCTTTCATACAAAGTACGAAGTACTGCTGTTGTACTACCATACCTACCCGGTAATCACGAAAAAGGCACAAATCACACCCAGCAGGCAGCGTGGCGCCGTGCTGTGAGCCGTGTTGCTGTATTTTCTCTTTCGAACATACGAGTACAGCTTTGTTGTCCTGGAGCATGGAGCTCTTGGCATTTGCAAGTCGCCTGTTTCCTCCTTAATTTATGTGCCACCTGTGACGTTCTTTCACATTCTGTTGTGATGTCCTTGACGAGCGAGCGTAGCGGGCGGAACCGCCCGCTACGCGAAGCGCCTTGTATGTTAATACTCTCTTGTTTTTGGCCAGACTGGAACTCTTATTTATGTAAGACTGACTGGGTGGGTGTGTTCCACACTATTTTCGGTACAAAGAGGTCGCATTCTTAGTTCCCCCCCCCAAAAAAATATCTTCCAAGTCTCAAATTATTAGTCATCAGATTCTTAACATCTGCCGCGTACTATACTCTTACGTCGTGCCTAGCCGTCGTCGCATATGACCATAGACCCTCGCATCCCTAATATTCCGGGAAGGAACACGTAGGGTTTTGGCACCACCAACCACAGGCAGACATCGCTTGCACCAAGCGCGAAGCGAAACGTGAATTGTTGGGCGAGTCGCACGAGGGGGGAGCTGCATCTTCTACCAAGAACCGCTTGGGAGGCGGACTTGCACATAAATGGACGACAGCCTCCAATGAGCTGATTTGATTTATGGTGTGGCCACTTCCAAAGACAGTAGTGGGTAATACTATGCGATCTACCTCGTGGGTGCCTTACCATGCACACACCCTTGCGCGGAGTTAAGGTTCGCCACCCCGCACAAATGATCTAACTCGACTGCCTGAAGGGTAGAGAGGGGGTGTACTCATGTCATGCATGGCGGCAGTCGTGTGACCATAGACCCTCGCATCTCCACAATGCCGGGACGGAGCACGTCGGGGTTTCACCGACCAGGAAGGGGCGGGGAGGGGGGGGGGGGACTCATGTCGTGCACGGCCGTAGTCGTATGACCATAGATAGGGGGGGGGGAGGGGTTACTCGCGGGGAAAAGGTTGCCTTTTGACGAGGAGTTCAAGAGATACGGGGCATGTTTCCATAAAACGTGGCCAGTACTGTATACGTACTGCACGGCAGAACCGGCCAACGAACAGCAAGCTTACCTTCAAACTGGAGGATAGATTTGTGATGCCCGAGCTCGAGCCTCCCTCGGACCTCGCTAATCTTAGCGTCGCTAGTCTTATGGTCTTTCGCGATCGGCGTAACTTCCTGCAATTCATATTGAAAGAAAAAAGGACAAGGGACAAAAAACAAAACACGCGGTCCAAGATGTTTTTTTTAATAACTTTCCAATTTTCGAGAGAAAAATCAAAACAAAGGAGCCGGCGGGGGCAGGGAGGGAGGGAGGGAGGGGCATGATGGTAGCGTCGCAAGGTCCATCGGAAGTTTCTTCTCCATTTACAACACAGGGGAGGGGAGTTACGGAGGAGAGGGGGGGGGAGAGGGGACATTCTCATCTGTTGCTTGCCTCAGTCATTTGGCCATTGGCCACGCATCCCTTTCGAGACGGAGCACCGATGGGGGGGGGGGGGGGGGGGGGTCGCCACTCGAGCTCGGCGAGGTTTATCACCACGTTTTTGAGAGGGGGCCCCGGGGGGGGGGGGGGGGAGGAGGAGGGAGGGGATGTCGTAGGGGATAGGGGAGGGGAGAGTGCGGTGCGGTACGCGGTGGAATCGAGAGGCCCAAAAAACAACACGAAAAACCTTTTGAAACAGCCATTATAACCGTTAACGCACCACTCGTCCGATGCTATGTTGACTCTCGCCGTCCAACTGCTCGTTGAAGCTCCGAGTGGGCCCCCACGAGTCCTGCTTGTTGCTGTCCTCCTGTGGGCGGCGAAGGTGGCGCAGCGACCATGCCCCATGTCATGCCAGTGTCACGACAATGTCACGACAATGTCACGACAATGTCACGACAATGCAACGCCAAATGCCATCACAATGTCGCGCCAACGTCATGTCCAGTGTCGGGGACAAATGGTCAGGTCAATGTCACAAAAAATGTATGCCATGGTCATGGACAGATGGACGCCACGCCCAGTGTCACGCCAATGACATATGTATATATTCGCCCCCGGAAAGCGCGGCACGGACGATCGATCGACGGTGCACCGTAAAAGCGGGAGAAGGGGGAGGAGAGGGAGGGGTACAGGAGGCGGTGAGGTGGGGCGAGGGCATCGCGGGGCGAGGGCAAGGCAAGGCAAGACAAGGCAAGGCAAGACAAGGCAAGGCAAGGCAAGGCAAGGCAAAGGCAAAGCAATAGGCAAGGCAATAGGCAAGGCAATAGGCAAGGCAATAGGCAAGGCAATAGGCAAGGCAATAGGCAAGGCAATAGGCAAGGCAAAGGAGAGGCAAGACCAGGCACATGCCTTCGTACATACGCATGCACATATATACGCCAATATAGACACTACGCGTCTAAACCCACCTTCCTCCCCTCTTGTACATATATAGCGGCAGGGTAACGCGGGGTCATTTCGTAGTCAAAGGCAAACACGAACAGTATAAATTAAAGGGAGAGTACAAGTTTTTTTGGGGGCATCATGGCTTCTGACTACTATCATATGCCCCTCCGTAATACTATACCGGTCCTTGCTAAGGATGGAACGATTTCTTCGGCTGAAGAGAGAGGGGGGGGGGGACGAGGGGAAACTGACGGGGGGGGCGGGGGCTACGGCGGTGGCGAGCGCAGCCAAGCATCACCTTTCCGCCATCTTCGGCGGTTTTCTTCACGGGTAGCACAGTCCACATGTCATCGCGATTTGTTCGCGTCCATTCGCCTGAGCGTAAAACGTTCGTTGTCCGGGCGAGCAAGCGAGAAGAGGCAGCGTGCGTGAGCGGGAGAACAAGAAGAGATAACCAAGGGTGTAAAAGCGGGATAATGTATAAGCGTATGGCCTACAGCTAGTAGTCATCGTTTTTCCTCAAAAGCGATCGCGGGATAAAACCCGCAAAAAACCCCCCGTCCATTTCCCTCTGCAGCCACGCGGTACACCGCCAAGCAGCGCAGTACGCATGCTTTAACCATGAAGCGCACCGCCGCTGCCAACAACACCACCACCACCACCACAAAAAAAAGGAAGGAAGGCAGACAGCCAGAGGACCAAATCAACACTGCTTACAGAACACCTCCCCTCTATTGTGGATGCGGGCGGAATCTCTCCAAAACAAACAAAACAAAAACTTGTTCGGTATCGTCACGCACTACGTATACGTCACAAGAAAAAAGAAAAAAGAAAAAAAAAGAAAGACAAAAAAACTCCCCGCATCGTATGATAGTAGCCGAAGCTACTGTATACCTACACACGGCCGCTCGCACTTCATCACACAACAAGCAAAACGCTCGTTACGTACTGGCGGCAGCCGTAGACACGGCCGCCGCTCGGGCGAGCCCCTACCGCTGCATAACGCGCGCGCGCGTGCGTGCGTGTGTGGCCCACCTTCGACGCTGGAGTGCAAACCGAGCCTGTAGTATCTGCCGTGTTCCTCGATCTTGATGACCTCCGCCAACTTCTCGACCGTGTTTTCCCTGTCACGTTTTCTGGCGTTCTTTTTCGTCTGCCCCGCACCGTACCGCGCAAAATGGAGAGGAGGAGGAGGAGGAGGAGGAGGAGCAGGATGAGGAGCAGGGTGAGTGGGTAGGGAGAGAGGGAGACAGGTAGTAGTATATGCGGGACCCTCAAATACTTGTATGGTATTGAGTAATTAGTACGGAAATTGCCAAAAACAAATACGTATATTATACGTACCTCGTATGAATTATATAATACTCAGTAGGGCAAGGGTATGAGACAAAAAGAGGAAACGACCTCTCACTCCTAGGAAGGTCAGAATCAAAAACAAACCGGATCGCTGTGATCACAGGACGAAATGAGCGAAAACCATTTCTTTCCCGTTTTTTGTTCCTTTTTTTTCACTAGGTTTTAGGGATCCCCCCCTATTTTTTTTCGTGCTGGGGGGGGGGAGGGGGCGTACTCATTTGTTGCTTGCCTTAGTCATTTGACCATTGACCACGCATCCCTTTCGAGACGGAGCACTGTTCCTGCTCCTAATAGAGACACCTCCAACACTTGGGCGCTCATTACGTTGTTTCCATATATTACAAAGAAACTTTTTGCTAATCTTATCTCCTTCCTGTTTCGCCGCCTGTGGCCACCATCCATCCCCTAAGATAGCGATCGTTTTCTCGCTACTATTTAGTGTGCCAAACTGCTCCATGTCACACTTGTCTATTTTTCCCATCTCCTCCTCTAACACATCCCTTTCCTCCTTGTACCTTTCACATTCTCCCACTATGTGAATTCTACTCTCTATGGTCTTGCCACATAGGCACATCTGTGCATCTACTTTCTCCTCCTCGTTTTCAGGGACGCCCCCCCCCCCCCCCCCCGCCCTTGAAAAAAAAAACAACAAAAAAATGTGCGGTGTGAGGCAGGTGGCATACGTACGTATATATATACGTACATATGTACATAGTCTATGCGGGCATCTAAAAAAACTCTATTCCCTATTCTCTCTCTCACCTCCCCATAACGCCTTGGCTTGTTAGCGCCGACAACACGCTAGCGCCCCCCCAACCGACCCCCCCCTGCCCCCCCCGCCCGCCCGCCCGTCCCTCCGCTGTCTGCGCCTCTCCCGACAGCCGCTCCCGCTCCCGCCCCCGCCCCCGCGCCCCGACCCCACTTCCCCACTCCACGTTACCCCGTTCGGGCCCGAGCTCGTCAATCCCAGCGGGGCTTTGGGAGGATTTCCGTCTTCGATATCGCCCCGACCCCGCTTCGCTCGGCCCTTCCTCATCTCTAAAAAACCTCCCTCCTCCCCCCCCCCCCCCCCCTCCTTCCCCCGTCCCCAAAAGCAGGCGTTGTCCTCTGCCGGCCTCCCCATCTCCGTCCCCGTCCCCGCCGCCACTACTACTACTGCTGCTGCTACTGTCACTGCCCGGCTCGGGGTCTGCTGGAGTTGCTTGCGAGGGAGGCTCCGTTCCGACCACTGCCGTCCTGGCTTCAACGTTCTCATCGCCGTTGTTGTTGTCGTTGGTATTGCTGCTGTTATTCTTAGGGGTGTGGCTGTAGTTGTTGTTGTGGAAGTGATTATTGTTATTGTCGTTGTTGTTGTTGTTGTTGCTGCTGCTGCTGCTGCTGTTGCTGTTGTTGCTCCCGGGGACTAACTGGGCGCCCACCGAGTTCACGGTCGGGGCGAGGGTCTGCAGGGCCCCGGCGTCCGGGTTCCAGAGCACCTTGAGCGGCTCGCCTTCCACGCCCACCACGGCAGACATGTATCCGTACTGGTGGAAAAAGAGACCTGCGTTCCCACCAGGAATTTTAAGAGGTATATACGGGGTGAGCATTTACCGGCAGAAAGGAGGGGGGGGGGGGTGTACAGCAGTACGCGACATAGACATACTTACTTTTGTCTTTCTTCTGAAATCGCTGGGTTGACCCATCCCTGGCCTCTCAGGCCTCCCACTTCGACACCGCCTCCTTCGATTACTTGCCGGACCTCTCTCTACTTTCCGGGCTTTCCGCGGGAGGGGAGGGGTTCCCAGCGTATTCGGAGGGCTTTCCCGCCCGGGGTCTAATAACACCCACACTAAAATCAAGTCAAATATCCACACTATCCACACTAATTTCAAGATAAAAAACCTCCATACTAAAATCAAGTAACTTTTTGGCCAAACTAAAATCAAGTAAATTTATTTTTAAAGAGTCCCCCAGATGTGAAAATATGGATCTCCAGAACTTAACTGCGGTCAGAATCGAAATCGGCCCATAAGTTCGCGAGTTTGCGGTTTTTGCACTAATTTCAAGATAAAAAACTCAGACGTAAAATCGACCGAAAAAAAATAAATAATAAAGGGCCACTGCTGTACGTACAAGGGCTGCGCATGAATGCCGGCGTTTTGTTTGTGTCCGCTCTACGTACGTACGAGTACGTGCTGCTACTTTCTGGATGGCTGCTGTTGTTGCTGTCGCCTCCTTCGATTGCTTGCCGGACCTCTCTCTACTTTCTAGCCTTTCTTTGCTTCCTACATGTTTTTTCGCGAGAGCCTTTTCGGTGTTGTGTTCGTACGTGTACCCAGAGCACGGCTGCGCGGGCGAGCTCGGAGCCATCGCGGGTATGGGAGGGCGCTGGCCAGTAGAGGGGGGGGCGGAAGGAACGCGGTTGCCTTTTTCGTGGCTAGGCGTGGTGTGTCCATCGAGACACGAGGCAAGCATGAAGCGGCTTTGAATTCGTTGCTGCCCCTGCCAACACAATCCAGCCTGCCCAAATTTATAAGGGTCGGTTCTGGCTATAAAACAAAATTCAAGCGGTGCTTATTTCTCGAACAAATATTACGTACAGAGAGCGAGCTACGAGTTTGAACACCAACATGGTCGAGCGCGCGAACGAGGGCCATGGTGAGCACCGCGGGCTTCACGCGAGGCGGGCCACGGGGCTCACTAGGGCAGAGAGGCAGTAGAGCTCGACCCGGACCGAATCGATCGCGAGGCGATCGCGGGTGGGTGGAGAGCGTCGAGGCTGACAGGAATGACAGAGATTCCGATTTTTTTTTGAGAGGCGCAACCATGACAAGAGACCCGACGGCGACGGCGCGGCGGCATTTTTTAAAAAAATCAAATTTTCATGTTAATTAATTTTCAATTTTTTCCGACCGTTTTTTTTCGTTTTCGTTTTTCGCTTATTCTTTTGTCATTTTGTTCGAGCACGAGTATGTCTCATACGTCTTTCTCAGTTTTGTGGGTTTTGTTTTTCGTATTTCGCAACTTGACGACCGCGTGCTGTGCTTTCTCTTTCATACAAAGTACTGCTGTTGTAACACCACACATACCAGGTAATCACGAAAAAGGCACAAAGCACATCCAGCAGGCAAGGCAGCACGGCGCCGTGCTGTGAGCCGTGTTGCTGTACTGTCGTTTTGTTCGAGTACGAGTATGTATCATACTTCTTTCTCAGTTTTGTGGTTTTTTTTTTTCGTATTTCACAACTTGAAGACCGCGTGCTGTGCGTTCTCTTTCATACAAAGTACGAAGTACTGCTGTTGTACTACCATACCTACCCGGTAATCACGAAAAAGGCACAAATCACACCCAGCAGGCAGCGTGGCGCCGTGCTGTGAGCCGTGTTGCTGTATTTTCTCTTTCGAACATACGAGTACAGCTTTGTTGTCCTGGAGCATGGAGCTCTTGGCATTTGCAAGTCGCCTGTTTCCTCCTTAATTTATGTGCCACCTGTGACGTTCTTTCACATTCTGTTGTGATGTCCTTGACGAGCGAGCGTAGCGGGCGGAACCGCCCGCTACGCGAAGCGCCTTGTATGTTAATACTCTCTTGTTTTTGGCCAGACTGGAACTCTTATTTATGTGAGACTGACTGGGTGGGTGTGTTCCACACTATTTTCGGTACAAAGAGGTCGCATTCTTAGTTCCCCCCCCAAAAAAAATATCTTCCAAGTCTCAAATTATTAGTCATCAGATTCTTAACATCTGCCGCGTACTATACTCTTACGTCGTGCCTAGCCGTCGTCGCATATGACCATAGACCCTCGCATCCCTAATATTCCGGGAAGGAACACGTAGGGTTTTGGCACCACCAACCACAGGCAGACATCGCTTGCACCAAGCGCGAAGCGAAACGTGAATTGTTGGGCGAGTCGCACGAGGGGGGAGCTGCATCTTCTACCAAGAACCGCTTGGGAGGCGGACTTGCACATAAATGGACGACAGCCTCCAATGAGCTGATTTGATTTATGGTGTGGCCACTTCCAAAGACAGTAGTGGGTAATACTATGCGATCTACCTCGTGGGTGCCTTACCATGCACACACCCTTGCGCGGAGTTAAGGTTCGCCACCCCGCACAAATGATCTAACTCGGACGAGGGGAAACTGACGGGGGGGGCGGGGGCTACGGCGGTGGCGAGCGCAGCCAAGCATCACCTTTCCGCCATCTTCGGCGGTTTTCTTCACGGGTAGCACAGTCCACATGTCATCGCGATTTGTTCGCGTCCATTCGCCTGAGCGTAAAACGTTCGTTGTCCGGGCGAGCAAGCGAGAAGAGGCAGCGTGCGTGAGCGGGAGAACAAGAAGAGATAACCAAGGGTGTAAAAGCGGGATAATGTATAAGCGTATGGCCTACAGCTAGTAGTCATCGTTTTTCCTCAAAAGCGATCGCGGGATAAAACCCGCAAAAAACCCCCCGTCCATTTCCCTCTGCAGCCACGCGGTACACCGCCAAGCAGCGCAGTACGCATGCTTTAACCATGAAGCGCACCGCCGCTGCCAACAACACCACCACCACCACCACAAAAAAAAGGAAGGAAGGCAGACAGCCAGAGGACCAAATCAACACTGCTTACAGAACACCTCCCCTCTATTGTGGATGCGGGCGGAATCTCTCCAAAACAAACAAAACAAAAACTTGTTCGGTATCGTCACGCACTACGTATACGTCACAAGAAAAAAGAAAAAAGAAAAAAAAAGAAAGACAAAAAAACTCCCCGCATCGTATGATAGTAGCCGAAGCTACTGTATACCTACACACGGCCGCTCGCACTTCATCACACAACAAGCAAAACGCTCGTTACGTACTGGCGGCAGCCGTAGACACGGCCGCCGCTCGGGCGAGCCCCTACCGCTGCATAACGCGCGCGCGCGTGCGTGCGTGTGTGGCCCACCTTCGACGCTGGAGTGCAAACCGAGCCTGTAGTATCTGCCGTGTTCCTCGATCTTGATGACCTCCGCCAACTTCTCGACCGTGTTTTCCCTGTCACGTTTTCTGGCGTTCTTTTTCGTCTGCCCCGCACCGTACCGCGCAAAATGGAGAGGAGGAGGAGGAGGAGGAGGAGGAGCAGGATGAGGAGCAGGGTGAGTGGGTAGGGAGAGAGGGAGACAGGTAGTAGTATATGCGGGACCCTCAAATACTTGTATGGTATTGAGTAATTAGTACGGAAATTGCCAAAAACAAATACGTATATTATACGTACCTCGTATGAATTATATAATACTCAGTAGGGCAAGGGTATGAGACAAAAAGAGGAAACGACCTCTCACTCCTAGGAAGGTCAGAATCAAAAACAAACCGGATCGCTGTGATCACAGGACGAAATGAGCGAAAACCATTTCTTTCCCGTTTTTTGTTCCTTTTTTTTCACTAGGTTTTAGGGATCCCCCCCTATTTTTTTTCGTGCTGGGGGGGGGGAGGGGGCGTACTCATTTGTTGCTTGCCTTAGTCATTTGACCATTGACCACGCATCCCTTTCGAGACGGAGCACTGTTCCTGCTCCTAATAGAGACACCTCCAACACTTGGGCGCTCATTACGTTGTTTCCATATATTACAAAGAAACTTTTTGCTAATCTTATCTCCTTCCTGTTTCGCCGCCTGTGGCCACCATCCATCCCCTAAGATAGCGATCGTTTTCTCGCTACTATTTAGTGTGCCAAACTGCTCCATGTCACACTTGTCTATTTTTCCCATCTCCTCCTCTAACACATCCCTTTCCTCCTTGTACCTTTCACATTCTCCCACTATGTGAATTCTACTCTCTATGGTCTTGCCACATAGGCACATCTGTGCATCTACTTTCTCCTCCTGA
>MEHQ01003287.1:0-15129 GCA_008828725.1 Saccharina japonica | reverse complement strand
AGTCCTTATATAATAACCCATCTACAGCAGCAATAACAACAACACAGCAGCAGCAGCAGTCCAGCAGTACGACTCGTACGTACGTACAGCGGACACAAAAAAACGCCGGCATAGATGCGCAGCCCTTGTACGTACAGCAGTGTAAACAAAACGCCTGGGGCAGCCTTTACGTAAGAGTGTAAACAAACCCGAGCTCTGCGCTTGTACGTACAGCAGTGGCCCTTTTTTTTTTGTTTTTTTGGTCGATTTTTTTACGTCTGGCCTTTTTCATCTTGAAATTAGTGTAGAAAGTGGCTAACTCGCGAAGTTATGGCCGATTTCGATTTTACCGAAGTTCTGGAGATCCATATTTTCACATCTGGGGGACTCTTTAGGAAAAAATTACTTGATTTAGTATGGCCAGGAAAATTACTTGATTTTAGTGTGGATATTTTTATCTTGAAATTAGTGTGGATTTGGACCCGGGCGAGCCCCGATACGCAGAGCCCTGCGGGTAGATGTCAGTTGGGCTGTTTGCATAATACGTCAGTACAATACGTCAGTTTGGCTGTTACGTCAGTTGCTGTTTGCGAAGAGCTCAGTTGGCCTGTTTGAAGGGCTGGTTGCGAAACAAAAGGTCTGTTTGCAAAGAGCTGTGTATCAGTTGGTCTGTACGGACAAAGAGCATCGAGTAACACCGGACCTCTAATCGTGAAAGAATAGGTAGGTTTATATTTCTGCCGGATTTTTTCCGGACAACTTCCATACAGGTCGGCCAAGGGTTGGGGTTGGGGTCAAGGGGTACATAGAGATAGGGATTAGAGTTACTGTAAGTTTTATGGCGTTTTATCTGAACTACCTCGCTGTCTCCGCGTCAAGAACGATCACGTCGTCCCATCCCTCCTCACCGGGCCCCCCCCCCCCCCCCTACACCGCCTGCTGCACCCCCCGCCAAACCACCTGCCGCACCCCCCCCTACTACATCGTACTGGAACAACACGCCGTACGTACTTCACAAAAAAAATCGCTCTATCCTTTTTCCGCTTTATTTTTCCATACTGTATTTATCCTACTTACCACCACAGGTACATTTTTATTTGGTTTACATGCCTCAAGTACGTGGGCGGCTCGGCCACCGGGGCACACGACAGGCCGTAATAACTCCAACGACGTCGCTCGACCCACCAACCCAACACACCCTACCATATACCACACCCCACTCACACCATACCAGACCAGACCACCCCCATACCGCACCACCCCCACCCCACCCCAAAGCATGATGTGCTATATATACCTGTATGTCGTTCTACAGCCTCAGATTGTGTCCCCCTCATACGGGATGCACATCCTGCATGAGGACCTATAAAACCCGTAAGTACGCGCGATCGAAGTATTACACTCAGCTACGAAGCAAACATGAATTTCGACGAAATCCTCGATCTCACAGCTGTTTTTTTTTTTTTTAATTTTTTAAATATACCTGCATGTCGCTTCTGCCTCGCGCCTCCTGAGGGGTTCTCGAGTCCATGAAGAAGAAGAGCAGGAAGACCAACAGGCCCGTCTGAAAGCGCCGCCGACTCCTCGCCTGGCGCATCCCATCGTCGTCCACGAAACTGATACCAACGGGGTGGAAGGAGGCAAGGGGCAGGGGGAGGGAGGGAGGGGAGGGGGGGGGTGACTCATGTCGTGCACGCCGTGTCGCTATGACCATAGACCCTCGCATCCCTACAATCCGGGAGGAAGTGCGTTGGGCCACCAACCCAGGCAGACATTGCTCTGCACCAAGCGCGAAGCGACGTGAGGGTGGGCGAGTCGCAGAAGGGTGAGCTGCATCCTACAAGGACCGCCTGTGAGGCGGAGGCTTGCACATAAATGGAGACAGCTCAATGAGCGGCGGGGGGGGGAGGGGGGGGGGGGTGGGGGGGGGGATGTGGGAGAGGTTGGCGGGCGGCGGGGGGGGGGGCAAAGTTGTTTGGTTTGCACTTGCACGCCCGTGTTCGACTTCTGCATGCCTCCCTTGCCTGCTTTTTTCCTCTTCCTTTTCCTTTTCGCTTTCCCCTTTTTCCTTTTTTCCTTCTTGCCTTTTCTTCTTCTTTCTCTTTCGTTTTCTCTTTCTCTTTTTATTCCTGCTTGGTAGTTCTTTCGCTCCCTTTGTTTTTTGCTTATCTCGAGCGCGCGTGCGTATAGATATAGCTAGCCCTCCCTGCCCATGGACTTGTGCTTGTTTTTGTATTTTGGTCCCATGGTTTTGCTTTTGTGGGCCGTCACTTTCCTCTTTTTGTCCCTTTTTCTTGCTTTTTTTTTCCTGTGTTTCCTTTTTTTTTGTTCATTTCTCCTTTTTCTCCTCCTTCCTTTTTCCCTTTGGATTGATTTAATCTTCTCTTGGTTGAGGTGTACGATGTGCCACAGCTATATAGCAGTTATGATATATTTGTACTGCGTTGTACAAGTACTGTACTTTGTTCTTTGTATGTTGTGCATTATTTTTCGCTGAGGTTATTCTTCCACTCGAGAGTTTTTTTTTTAGCCTGTTCTGGGTGACCACGCACTATCTTTTTCGCGATCAGTACATGGGAGAACAACAACAACAGCTGCTGCTGCTGCTGTTCGTAGAGTAATGATGACTGCGACGGTCATCGGATAAAATTTATGATACGAAGTAAATTACGGCGGCAATTATTTTGGACTATAAAATAGTTGTGCGCCGTAAGAAACCAAAACCCAAACGTGATCTCGCTTGCCCAAGCACAGCGCTGTTACAGGCATGAATAAGCCCAGAGCTCGAGACGGGAATTGCAGAGATGCGGAAATCTGCTGCTGCTGCTGTGGATGGTACAGCAGCAGTACGATACAAAACATTGAACATACTGCTGCTGTATGATATCGTAGTGTACATGCAGCAGTCACCAGTATCATATCCCCAATTTTTCTGGCTGCCTGGCTTTAGGTTCAAGTCCAGTTCGATTCAGCGAAGCCTGCATCCTTGTGTTTTTGTGTCTCGTTTTTTTTAGCTATTTTATATACGTAGAGACAGCGTACACTTTTACGTACTCGAACTGTTTTATGTTTCATGTATAAAATACTTCTGCACCATGATACCCTACGTACTGCATGACTGCATGTACTTTAGGTCTGTCTGTAGCACGTACCTGGTACCGGTATCTGCTTATAAGTCGTAACACATGTCATACGAGTACTGTACTCGCAAAAGCGGTATGTACAGATTACTACTGTACTAGAAAAACTGAAAAAAAACAGGTAAGCACACCGCAAAAAGCAGCTATTAATAGCTACGCGTACAGCAATATACGAGCAACTCTGCACTAAGCACGCTGGCATTTACATGGAACATATAATACCAGTAAGAAATAAGAGGGGTTGTCATGGATCGTCGTTATTAGTCATCAAAGTACGCGACACCAGTTAATAATCTCTTATTTCTGGCCAGGCTGGAGTTCTTATGTAAGGCAGGGTGTTTCCGACACTATTTTCAGTACAAAATAGTTCATGTTCTTATTTTCGTCTAAAAAATAAAAATCCAGCCTGAATTTCTCAACTGTCGAGTTCTTAAGTGCTGTCGCGTACTGTAGTCATTAGCTATTATAATAGTCGTCATGCTGAGTTGCAGCAGTCGGTACTGCGCTGAACGAGAGTGTACAGCAGCATAGAATAAGAAATGCAGCCTGGACCCTCTTCCTGTTTCTGTCCTTTACAAAGTGTACTGCAATCATCTTCCGGAGATACACACTCGTATGGTACGTACGACCTCGTACAGTACATATGTACGTACCCCTGACCCTGACCCCTGGTCCAACATCAGCGTCGACTGTCACATCATCGTCATCAAGCACATCATCTTCATCATACCGAGACTGGTCATGCGTATGATACCTGTTCCATTGCTATTGTTGATTCGTACACCAGCTGTATAACACGATGTCGAAACTTCACCAGTAGATTCGGATCATATACCAGGTATATACCTGAGACTCGTGTGATTTACCAGATACCAGGTACAGCAGTACCTGGTACCTGGCTACGAGTATATGGAATAGAGAGTGAGAGAGTACGATGCCCAGTACTGCTGAACCTAGACCCTACTCGTATACCTGACGTACACCATACTGATACTCGTACGTACAGCAGTACAATTTTGTACCTGGTACGCTCTTTTGATGACAAACTCGTACTGCTTTGTACACTCGTATCAGATGATATGTTGACATAAGAATTAGTCTAGAAAATAAACACTCCAGCGACAGAGCTACAACCGTCGCCGGCACAAGGGGGTCAACTTCGAATTCATCCATGCACCATTCCTCTTACCGAGGCCAAGCCGCTCTGACCGGCCTCGGGAAAGCGTGCCAGTAGGTCGCGTACTCGAGGAGCTTTAGGGTTACAGTGCAGCATCTCTACAAAAACACGGATTGACTGCTATTGCTGCGGTACCACTACGACTCACTACTACACTGCTCTTGTCTACATACTCGTAGCAAGTTGGTAGTAGAGACGAAACAAAGAGGGAAAGAGAGCAAAAGAGAAATGCGACGATAAAACCCCGAGACTTGAGGTACAAAAGCCCACGCAATATATTCACCCGGCCCTACCAAACGAGTCGTACGCCATCACAACCCCAACAAGAATACGCTCTCTACTACCACTCACTCGGCGTCCATCTCTCGCAACCCAAGGGCTCCGCTCAAAGCTCCGCTCTCTTCCTCTCTGTCTCGCTCTGTCCTTGTCGGGGCGGAGTTTATAATGTATTTTGGATGCTCTATACTATCAACGGTATATAAATTTCAGCACTAAAACGCTCCCCTAGCCCCGGGGTATAGTAGCATAATAAAAGGATATGATTACTGTTTTACCCCGATTGTGTAAGGCCTCTTTTCAGGCATTCACTGGCAAGCACCAGGCACCGTTCCACCGTTCCACCGCAGCGCCGTTCCGCGTCTACGAACCAAGGTACGAGTAGAAAAATACGGAGATCTGGTTTCCTCCGGCGGGAGATTTCGCATGTGATCTACTATTTTCTCGCTTTCCGCCTTTTCCGCCTGTCTGTGTCTGCACGACGAACACGTCACGCCAACACCCACCCACCCACCTACACACTCACACACTACTGGCACATCGTAAAGGCAACACGTATATATCACCAGCTGGCCGTTTGCTTTTTCAACGGCTTGCTACTCTCCGCTCCCTCTCTCGTCTCGGAGCTCCGATCAGAGGTAAGATATCGCCGATTTATTACGAAGAGTATTGAAAAAGCGAGAGATCACAGGTCGCTGTGTCGCTGTGGCGACGGTGCTGTGCTTTTCGTCAAGTTCTGTGTATACCACAGCAGCAGCAGCAGCAGTAGCAGCAGCAATGCAGGTGTTTGCGGTGCAGCGCTCGGGCGTCTCTCCTGCCGCTACGTAGTGCTGCGTTTGAGCTCGACTTCGCTCGCTCTCGTGCTGCCTACGTACTGTGCACAACTGCGCGGCAAAACAAGCGGTTGCGGGGCTGTGCTGCACCGCGGCTGTGCTGCTGTGCTGTCCGAAAGTCTGCGCTGCAGTGTACTCGGTACTCGTAATCTTGATGGGCACGTGGGCGCACGCCATGTTGCACTACACTGGCTATATAGACCTCGTCCGTCGACTTATTTACATGAAAACAGCAGGTACGAATACTCACAGAAGATCTAGAAACACGGGGTGGACGAGTGTAAATATACGTACTGCTGCTGTAGTCGTTTTGCTTGACAATTCTGCGTACTACTGCTGCCGCTACTGCGCTACAGCAGTACCGGCCCGCTCATAAGAAACCAAATATCTGGCTTAGGCTGACTTTCTTATTTGAGAAAGGGGTGTGTCCCACACTAACTTCAGTATAATAGCTGTCGACTTTCGCATCTCACCCGTAATGTTTAGGCTGAGTTTCTTGTGGGGCACTTTCTTATGAGAGGGCCGGTAGTGTACTGCTGTTGTTCCAAGAACTCATCTTGCGTCTATTTTTTTCGCGAGAGACGAGAGGCACTACGAATATACGTGCGTATACGGTATCAATAATACGTACATACGTAGTACAGGACACCCAATGGGACACCTAACAATAAATAGGCCAATAAGAAAGCCAGGCTGACATTTAGAGGAAGATAAGAAATATGAGAGTTGTAATCTTGAAATTAGAAATTACATGTAGGCCATCTCTTAGGCTGTACCTCGTATATAAAATGTGTCTACTTATCCATTATCCAATCGTTGACCAAATACCCCCCCCCCCTTTTGCCCAATGCGCCCTCTCGTCCACCAACTACTCGTATCATCAACAGAATAATAATATAGCTGTCAGCACCTTGAAGACAAAAATAGGAAATAAAAAGGGACCAGTTTAAGAAAAGGCATCATATCATCATGGGTTCCGGGTCGTCACGCCAGGCGAAATCGATTAGCCAAGACCTCCGCGGGAAGCACTTTGTCGTGACAGGCGCCAACACAGGGATAGGGTATGTCACCGCCCGCGAGCTGGCGAAGATGGGGGCCAAGGTGACTCTGGCGTGCAGGAGCGCCGACAGGGGCCAGCAAGCGGTCGACAGGCTCCGCGAGGAAGCGTTGGCAAAACCCGTTGAAGAGGTGAGGATCTCCCTCCCCCCCTCCCTCCCTCCCTCCCTCCCTCCCTCCCTTCCCCTCCTCCCTCCTCCTCCCTCCCTCCCTCCCTCCCTCCTCCCTCCCATCCCTCCCTCCCTGCCCCCCACCCCCCCTCTGTATGACACGTACATATGTGTTACCTCTGGACACGAGAAACTCTGTGAATATGTGATATTTTCTACTCGAACCGTCTTCTTATGCAAGAGTGTTTTTCTGGAGCTCATTTGAAAGTTTTTGGTTTTTGATCAGAGAGATAAGTATTGAGTGGTAGCGTGGTAGCCTGGTCTAATAGTCTGCTCATTTGCAAGTTTTTAGTTTTAGATCAGAGAGATAAATATTGAGTGGTAGCGTGGTAGCCTGGTCTACTACTAATAGTCTGGCGCACTGCTTATCGTATAATATCATGAATAAAACATACTCCCGCTCGCTGTCGGTTATGACAGGAGGAAATACAGGAACCAGTGTAAGAGGACTATCGTATGCAGCAGCATCGAATATAAAAGTTCATCGTCATCGCATGCGACGTACATATCCTCTACCAAGTGTGACATATCCTAACAGCACCGTTCTCCATTTTCGATCTTTTGGTGACTGTTTCGCTTCTTCTATCGCGCGTATCACATGATGATGATAATGGATGGGCAAACAGGGCGTCGACCTACTGGAAGGACTGGAAGGCGTCGACGTCGGGGTGCAGATCTTAGACCTCGGATCTTTGCACTCTGTGGTCGCTTTCGCCCAGAGGTTCAAGGCGTCCGGGGCCAAGGCCGACGTCCTCATCAACAACGCCGGGATCATGGCCATCCCGGAGAGGCGCGAAACGGTCGACGGCCTCGAGATGCAGATCGGGGTGAACCACTTCGGCGGGCACCTCCTGACGAGGCTGATGGAGCCCATGATCTCCGACGGCGGCCGGGTCGTCTTCCTGTCGTCCCTGGCGCACAACCCGCCCGCCGGCAAGGTGACCATGGACTGGGACAACATCAACTTCGAGAAGCCCGACAGCTACGGCAGCACGATCGCGTACAGCCGGTCCAAGCTGGCCAACGTCCTCGACGCCAAGGAGTTCGCGATCCGCCTGGCCGGCCGCGGGATCAACACCTACGCGGTCCACCCCGGGGTGGTCAACACCGAGCTCATGCGGTACATGACGGACGGCAGCCTGCTGTCGCGCCTGGCGAGGCTGTCCTCTCCGCTCTTCAAGTACGTCCTGGCCTCCCCGCTTAACGGGGCTCTGACCTCGCTCCGGTGCGCCGTGGACCCTACCCTGGCGGCGCCCGAGCTCTCGGGGAAGTACTGGGCCTACATGAAGGAGACGAAGCCGTCTGCGGTAGCGCTAGACCCCGCCAACCCGACCCGGATGTGGACCGTCACGGAAGACATCCTGGAGGCGAAACTCGGGAAGAAGGTGGACGAGGTGCTTTCTTCGTAGACGGTCGTGGACGGGGTGATGGTGGTGGTGGTGGTGGCGAGAGTGGTGGTGGAGGTGGTAAGGCCTACAGGTATCGAATTATAGTTTATTCGCTATAATATACGGGCTGATTGTTGTTGCTGTGTCCGCTTTCTTTCGCCTTTTCCTGGTGTGGCGGACAGAGCGCTGCCTGTGTCTTTGTGGCTCGTCTCTCTGGGTGCGGTGACGAGGAGTGTTTTCGGTGGGCTTCGTCTGCATATTGCTTTCTTTTTTGCTCGACGAATATTTATGTCACAAGCAGCTGGTTTTTGTTTTACTTGGGCGCGACCGCGTAGTTGTTTGTTGGGTGATTTTCAACCACGCTGCCGGCGCTTGGTGGGCATCGAATTAATTCAGCCCAGGGCCCGCTTTTAAGCGCCCGCTTTGATGTGTGCTTAACAAGGTTGTAATGGAGCGGCATGCCAATTACGTAGCGATGCTTGGTAATTTTGTTTTGGCCCTCCTTACCGGGTACGTCTCAACCAAGTTGGTTCTCGGTTCACCGCTCAAAGTTTGGATTAATTTCTTGCAACGTAGGATTACACCCACGCTTATTGGGGACTGCTTGGACTTGGTGTGGGGACATTTTTTCTGGAGAAAAACAGTAAAAGGTTTAGACCTCCACACCTGCAGCAACCACGTTTTCGAGGGCTAGGTGCTCAGAATTAGAGTCGGACCATTTCAGCAGTGGTAAAAGTGATATCATCGAGATATCTTTACGGGCTTTCTTAAAGAGCAAGGCATCGCGCGGGTGTGGGGAGAGTTTTCTGCTCCTGCCTACGTGGCGTTAGTTGTCCTATTGACACATTCATTTGCCTGATGCCGTTCGCTACTTCCCTACCTAAGCTGAGCGGCCGGGTCGCTTTTGCAGCAGCAGCAGCAGCAGCAGCAGTCTCTGGCGGTTTAGAGAGTGTTGTGTTTGTTTTATAATCATCGTATTTGTAAAACGGGAAGCGGCTGGCTCGTTCATAGGCTGTGTTTTTTCCATTAATGGTGGCCACGATGATGTTCGTTCAGGCAGCGGTGCCGTCGGGTAATCGATGCTCTGGGGCGTGATAGGTCTTACGCAGTCAGGCGAGGTAAACGTCACTCATGATGAAGGTTGGAAGGACTCTCGTGTTGGATTATCTCGAGGAGGAGAAGAAGAAGGAGAAGAAGAAGTGTTCTCCTGGGACGTCGGGCGTCGGTCACAATGACAGTTACATGTACCAAACATCCCCCGGAATAAACATGCCTTCTACCATATACGTATTCCACGTATTCCGCCGCACATGGCTGTGCGATACTCCCAGATCACAGCTGTACTCCGAGCATACTCAACATCGGGCGGGTTCCGACGAAAGCCGGCGAGCAAGCCGGGGGCGGAAACCGCCCCGACTGAGCATCCATCCACCCGTAGAGTCATATAGTGTTAGATTTAGCTGTGTGCGACCAATTGAGATCGATCGGGTATTCTACTGTACATACCTGCTTTGTAACATGTATTTCGTGTCATACTAAGATGTTGGTTTACTTCGCCTGGAGTGTGCAGAGAAAAATCGCTACTTTGTGGTTCCCTTCTGTGCTCATGTTTTCGGCAGCGGTTGGGTGCCAGGTGTCAGGTACGTAAGTCACAGACTGCAGATGATGGGAGCCGCGAAACCGACGAGAGACCGACCACGCCGACAGCGTATTGCCAACCCCTCGGCTGCGCGCATCGCCGCTCTGTGGCTCGGTTCCGTCGCCTACAGTACTGGTCCCCCAACAGCAAATAATTCTCTGGGCAAGGTTGGAACTATATGGACATGTAAACCTGGATTGAGCATATATAGGCCGGTATGTTCTGGTAGGGTTTAGTGTAGCGCTCGACGCTGATCAGGCTGATGTCTTATCTTAGTCCAGGTTTTATCGCAGCGTCCCGAATACAACGGTATACTCTTATATTACTGAGTTGCTTCTTGCTCACGGGACAGTACGGTATTTTTGTAGCCTGTCTTTGTGGCTATATCTTATGTTTTACGAGGTGTGTGTATTCGGAAGCTCAGTCGGCCAGGGGCTAGATAAGTCGGTGGGTGGGTGGGNTGGGTGGGTAAGGTAGACTAGGTCGTTAGTCTTCGGTAGATCCCATGTATTACGACGTGCTTTTGCTTTTGTGCGGTTTTTACTCCTTGTATTTGGCGTAGGATCTGAGGCGGCAAAACCTACCGGTTACCGTTCGGCAGGCGACTTTCTTGCCCATCCATCTGATCTGTTGTGCATTATAAGTTAGCACAGGTATACCTACAGGTAGTAGTGCGTATCCCTTGATGCACGTCGAAGAAGCAAGAAATGCAGCAGCAGCAATAAGAATGTAATGTGGAAGAATCAACAAGAAGTGCACCAGCAGCGATGATGGAAGTGCAGCAGCAGCAATAGTCGGAGTTCGTGGAGTCCGTATCCAGGGGCTCGGGAAGGGGGGTGGGCGGCGTGGTCTCGTTAATCACATTTCACGAGAATCTTCGCGCTTCCCTCCGACTTCGGAGTTTGAGAAGGACACAAGCGAACGGTGACATGTTTTTGTTTGAAGCAGCCGAAGAACACCGCCTACTACTGTGCCAGGTGTATATGTACCGAGGATGCAGTCGAGATCTATTGATAATAGTCGATTTTCTCAAAATCTGAAAAATACTGAAATTTGCCGTAATTTCTTGAAAATGGTAAGATAAAAACACGAAGGTCTTAGAGTGACTCGTGTAAACGATACCTCTCATTTAAGCTATAGTTTGCAAGTTTTGTCCAATTATTGTTGGACTTATTCCCGATTCTTACTAACTAGTACCCTCCGCAGTAGTGTACGTATCTCTTTTAGCTATGATATGTAGGCGACGAAATGCTACATGTCAGTATATTCGTATATTCTGGCATTCGTACTCCGTGTAAGCACGCTCGTACATGAATTGTGTCTGTCCCGTATACAGTACGCACGAGACACGACATAGATGAGGCTGACACAATACCGAAGGCGGTGCTCCCTGCCAGCTACTGCTGTGATGGCGGTGGATCGCCTCGGAGGCAATATCATTGTATTGTTGATTTCTTCGTGTATAGTATCTCATCCGTCAGGGTGATCTCCATTTCACCAAGAGCCGGTGGGCCAAGACTTGTGGTGGGCGCAGTCGCGGGCACAGACTCATAGGGTCCAACTCTGTCTGGGTGTTGGGAAGTTGAAGTCGGAAAAAAAACGAGAGTCATGCCTGGACCAGGCTGGAGGGAACACTGGAGTCATACATACATATAAACGTACAACAGGCCAAGAAAAAAGGTCAGACCGACAACATTTGTTTTAGGTCAAGAGACCGCAGTTGGCACTGGGGAATGCTTTGATGAATGCTTGCAGCGATTACTGTACAGTAGCACTGTAGCTAAACACAAGTGTAAGTATCGCGGTGTGTACCAGGTGTGCGTGTCCGGCGACGAAAATGTATTCATTGACAAAGGCGGCACGCATTGATGACGCACGTACATCTATACATATTCGACTGAATATAAACGTATCCTCAAAGGAGGCTTGGCGCTCGTTAACCAGGAAGAGTCTGCTGTCCACTTCGTTGTTGGGGTCGCCGGATACCGTTCATCCCTTGAAAAAGACTACAAAATCGATCGCGTTCATACGCTACGTTGACACAATCACCGTAAGTACAAGTTCTCCAAACAGAGCACGGGGGGAGACAAAAGGACAGGATGGTGTTGGGGCCTCGGGGGGGGGGGGCAAAAGGAAGCTTAGCGCCCGCTGATGAGGGAGAGCCTGCTGCTTCGTTTTTTCATGAGGGATCGTTTGAAGTTGAAAAAAAAGGTTCCACGCTTGATTGACCATTACTGCTGTAAAATTACAGGCTATAATACTGCTGTATACTTTGTACACAAGCAAGAAGATACGGAGAAAGGCACGATCGCACGATACACGGAATCTGATACCTGGTATGTACGATACGACATGCCAAGAACCGGTTGACTCTGCTGCAGAGTATCGATACAATAACATAGACTATACGTAGGCAACTGCTGCCTTAGAGGCGACTACCTTCGATACGACTCCTCGATGGATGCAGCAGTCTCAGGCAATGCGCTACTGCGTGGAATGTAGTTCCCTGAAACGAATTTTCCCATCCGTGACAGAGATCCCAGGAAAAACGGTGGGAACTCTATCGTATGCATACTCGTACGATGAGAAAAAAACTGCAGTGCAGCGCCAATTCACGGTATTGGGGTGCTGTTCCCCTGCACACTGTTTTTTAATGAGGTTGGACGGTCGGACGAGCAACTTATCACAATGTCAGCAACAATGTACTCGGGTTTAAGAATAAGTCAAGAATCGCAAAACGATGTAGTCGGGGTCAACAATCGTCTTCAAGAATCATCGCGGTCACTAAATCGCGAAAGTTGGGTTCAATAATTGGCGTCAGATAATCAAAAGCCAAAAAGCGCTTCAGATGTCTACTCAGAAGTGGTTGAACTTTTTAGACCAAACGGCGTCGTCTGCATTATCGAGTTATACGACAGCAGAAAGAAGCCCAAACCAAAGTTGATATATAATGCATATATATATATGCTCGTTTCGGCCTCGGTAACGGCACACAGCGAATGTTTTTTTCTGGGGGTCATTATTCTAGCTTTCTTTGGTCGCTCGTACCGCGATGTAATGACGCTTCTTATCAAACCATCGAGGACTACTACGTACGTACGTAGCTGCGGCGCGTACGTACAGGCACAACTTCACGAAGGACACCACTACCACCACCACCACCACCACCACCACCACCACCACTTCTACTACTGCTGTCAGAGGCGCGCTATGGTTGGGGTAGCGCCTAATAAAGTTCCAAGGCTTCTCCCTTGAGGTAGAGGTGGTCAAAACCTCACGCAATCAACCGGCCTTGCTTGACAAAAAAAAAAGAAGCTATATATGCCCGATACATACTACATTGCAAGGCAATCGGCGCATCCCATGGTACGTGCCTACGTAGGGGTTGAACCTTTACGTACGTAGGGGTTGAATTTTTTACCTTCTTGGGCAATATTGTCTGACCGGTTAATAGTACAAAGAGAGATATGTACTTATTTTTACTATTGTTAGTTGTATATACGAAGTATATACGAAGTATAGAAGGACTACGAAGCCCATACGTACGTACGTAAGGTAGAAGTGTTCAGTACGTAGGGGGGCTGCGCGAACACACTTTCTTCCAAGCTATGTTTCGGGTGGGGATATTGAGTTCCCCGTGTGAGGAGCTCAAGACAAAAAAAAACGCTACCCGTCTACGTAGCGTGGGATTTCTCAATCCTACGTACAGTACGTACGTTGCTAGAAATCTCACGGGATCATATTGTTGACACACACTGGACCCGCCGAAGAAGACACTGGGCAAGTTTGTTTTAATAATTGAGGAGGTCCGTCACAAAGTGAGACATGTTTCGGCTCAGAACGCGCAACCCCAATACCTGCCGTGTGGCACGCGGCTCACCACCACTCAGTCGCTTACAACGCTGTCACACCGCGCCGCATGTCTTGCCTTTTAGCCTGTCCGCGTGTCGTGGACCAAGAGCCAAGAAAAGCGCCAACAAACAATAATAGGTTACAGATCTAAGACTGGACTGTCAGATGGTCCGGAAAAGAAAAATACGTTCCATAATCAAGCAGCAATCGGTTTTTCATCGTCTCTCGAGAGGCTCGGCTCGGATATCCGTCCGTCCCACATGCCTCCTGGCTCTTTCTGCAGCTCATCATCGTGCATGATGCCCAGGCAGTCTTTGTAAGGCCCTGCTCCCTCCCTCTCCCTTCCGCTCAATCAAGTCAAAAGTATTTCTTGCTTTTGTTCGCTTTATTCCGACAGAGTTGTTCAGGAGAAACGTTAACGTATCAAACCAAAACTCACACCCCCCGATTAGCCCCCCACCCCCATCCCCCCACCCCCACCCCCACCCCCGCGCCCAATAAACAAACGCACAACAATACAATGCCGCTCCCACACTCCTGCTACAATCTTTGGGGGCTGCCATCAGCGCTCATTGTAATCTCTCTCCATTTCTCTCTCTCTTTCATGCCTGTGAAACTGCAATTCGGGACCCGCAAATCGGAAACGACCGGCAATTTCTGTGCCGGGCGAGACCCTCCCGTTTTCTGGCGCCATACACACACAAAACACACACAACCGCCCGTTCGTGTTCAGCTACGTACGTACTACTACTACTGCTACTACTACAACAGGCCAATCGTGAGACCAGATGGCCACAAAAGTGTCGGAATTATCTACGAAAAACAAAACAGTGCACGCCAGCCCGAAAAAAAATATATATCATCATCATCTTCTGCTTTTGCTTGCTTGCGTGTAAACACTAAACGAAGCGAACTTCGTGTACCCTCGGGGTCCGAAACTGCGACTGTACGCAGTCGTACCCGTAACGGATTACAATCAATCGCTATTATCATCAGACATAACGCTTCTTCTTCTTCTTCTTCTTGTCTCGGGGGAGGGCGAAACGCGCTCACTCTCGCAACACGAACATCGCGCGTCGGCTGGACTGGGTGGGCTACGACAATAATGCCTTCCAGCGTTACCTGAGCGTTACATACCACCCCCCGAGGATTATGTCGACGATTCTAGCGGGGAATAAATCCACCGGAGACATATAATACCCACGGACATTTCCACCGAGGGTTCGGATTCCACAAGAGGGTTTAACCGATAAATCAATCACCCGAGGGCTCATTCGGGGTCTTCAGGACAGCGCCCAGGGCCGTCGGATATTACACAGCCAAAAAAAAAATCAACCGACGTTGCAAACATGAGCCCACAAAGTAAATCCGAGCATGGAAAACTTCATCAAAAACCAACGCTGGCTTATGGTACACAGGCCAGGCCAGGGTTGCGCGGGGGGGAGAGAAAAGCCCCGATTCGACAAATCACACTTTCCTAAAAAATGAACTGAACAGAAGAAAAAGCAAAGAGCAAACAAAACAAAAAAAACGACGACGACGACCACACCCGACCCCTATAAGTATTCGGAGAGCAGACCCAGGATACAAGGCTGCGAGCCAAGCCGACCACCACAGCC
>MEHQ01001442.1:0-55726 GCA_008828725.1 Saccharina japonica | reverse complement strand
CTCGGTGTGCCGCGGTTAGTTACCGTGTTTTGAGTAGCGTCGCTTTTTTCGGGTGTGCAGGGTACGGCTCTCGGTGGTGTGCCCACGAGGCCCAGTGCTTCGGGTGAAAGCTCGGTACGTTGTACGCCAAACAACCTTTTCGTCAGATTGAGTCTCTAGCTTTTGATTGAGTGTCACCTAGAATACGAATACGTCAAATAAGCGTGTTATCATAAACAATGAAACGCTTTGCTTAGTCGGAACATGGCAAATCGGAGACACTTTTTTGAACGTATTTCATTAAATATTTGTTTTTTCGACAGTCGGAACATTGATTACATACAGCAGCAGAAATAGTACCTGTATGCACACATCATACGTACGTACGTAAAAAACATGGTTRAACGCGCGTATCATCGTATACTGACTGCTGTACAAGGTATGCCATATTCTTTCTGCACTACACAATACTGTACGCGGAGTATGATGAGTGAAGACTAACCGGAGTGATTCTTGTTCAGGTGTCAGTCTTTATTAATATTATTTAAATCGTATTGCTCTTATTGAGGGCTGGAAGATTCCTTGGGCTCACTGAAAACTAAGTTAAATGGTCGTTTCAATTCTTCAAAATATAATCTTCACATCATTATATTTTGTCTGCAGATTATTGTGAACATTCGCAACCCGTTGTTCACCAGTCAACGCATTACCCATCTATCAGGTTTATCGAAACAAACGCCCTGTTATGGTTTAGATTAAAAGAGTTCAGCTAGATGACGGTTAATGCGAACATGGAGAAAAAAAACTAGAGTGTCGTTGGGCTGTCACGGCGGGCCGCTGCTGCGGCACCCGCCCACTTGGTGCCGTCGTGGAAGGTGCCTCGATCATAACTTACTACTCGTACACGTGCCGCCTGTACGTCCCTATGATACAGCATGAAAAGTCTTGTGTATCATTTCCGCAACACGACCGTGGTGGTGGCAGCACAGCAGCTGCAGCTACAACTACAGCAGAAGCAGCCGCAGCAACAGCAGCAGCAGCAGCAGCAGCAGCAGCAGCGGCGGCGGCGCGGCGGCGGCGGGCGCGGAGGCGACTGCGCCGCTGTGCGAGGGAATCGGGCGTCCTTGAAGCGTAACGTTGGCACCCGTACTCTCCAAGCTCAGCAGCAGCACGAAAATAAGAAAAAAAAGCTGATCCCATGATTGAAAGTTGCAAAAACGGAAGCTGCTTGCTGCTGAGCTACTACTGCTGCTGAGCTGCTGCTGCTGCTGAGCTTCTGCTGCTGCTGCACCTAGCCACCCCTAGGAGAGGCGAGTAGCTGCTGCTAACTGTACTTCTGCTTCTCCTTGCTGTCTGGGTATACAGCGGCTGCCGCCGATGCTGGGTTGCTGTTGGTGTTGATATATACCCTGCTTGTATTCGTTGCTTTTTTTGTTATAGGATGCCCCTTGTACCACGAGTCGTACATACGTTCGTACTGCTGGTATACAAATTCCGTTTTGTTTCTTCGTTTTTGTCTCCCCGTGCTCACCCGCTTCCCCGTTTCATACGGCACGAAGGGTTTGCAAAGTATTTTTTTTTACTTGCTTTTGCGCAAACACTAACAAATCGTGAGGGAAAGGAAATTCACTTTTTTTAGACTCAAGAAAAATACTTTCTGAAAAGACTTTTGCGCAAACACTCTATTATTGTGATTTATTTCACAATCGATTTTTGGTTTTCTGTTGGAGGGCACACGGTTGGTGAGGATGGGGAGCTATATCCTGCAATTCCAATACGTTACGGGCGTCCCCCAAAGGGCAGAAACGGTTGGTAAAGGTAGGTTGTGCGATGGAATTGCTGGTATTTTGTGTGTGTGGCTGCTACTAAATGTGTCGAATGGAATGGGTTAGGGGCTGATGAATACTTCTGGCATTATTGTTTTCCTACAGAGAAGAAGAATGAGTGATGCACCATCTCGTTCTGGACGGTATACGTTGCCTTTTCGAAGAAATAAGGGTAACGTAGGTGCACCTTGAGATATGCTTTTCTGATGAGTGGTATTGGTGGGAGAAACTGACTTTCTTGAATTTTGCGGGTATCCGTTGTTTTTGTGTGTCTACTTGATTGCAGAATGAAGGAGGGTGAGCTTATTCATGAATGGTTTATTAATACAAGGCTTTCCTTTGGAGTGGCTGTAAGATGGGAGTTGATATTCTTGCACGAATACAAATTGCTTGTAGTCGAGTTTAAGCCAGTCTGCCAAAACTTGCAGTTGTATGGGGGTATTAGCGTGGCCACAATGAGTTGCAATTTTACAGTATATTGAACGATAGCCTACAGCAAACCGTACAAATGATGGGTGACGCAAGAGCATTACAGCAGTAATAAGGTAGTGCCCCCCCTGTACGCAGTAACTTAGCAATAGTTGCAGAGCAGCAACAAACAATACAAAGCGGCAGCCTATTTCGTGTGCCCGAACTCCGAAAATGAAAAAATAACTCTAATTCCGGTACGAAATAAAAAATAGGAAATGCAGGGTAATTGTCTTTTTTTGACCAGATTGTACTCCCGAACCGAAAATAACGCAAATGTCTGGATTTGTTTTTTACAGGCGCTTTAGAAATCAGAGCGGAGGTTACGGGGTCAGGGTCAGGATTCTAGTAAAAATCCATTTTACACTCTGAAAGCTATACGAAATAAGAGGAAATCACGTCCACTCGCATTTGTTTTGTTGGATAATAAAATTATTATTATTATGCTTGCCATCCGACAATGTGCAGTGTTGTTCCTAAAAAGGCCCAGGGAACAGAAAGTGAAGCACTCTCCAGATCAATTAGTATTGGATAATTCTTGGATAAACTACAAAACTATGTTTTTATTTCGTTGGATTGTCAAATAAACATAAATAAAAAGCAATACTCTCGGGCGAGTACGTACAACTATCGAATAGGGCTACGTGTACAGCTTGCAAGCCGAAGAACCTATCGGCTATGTCGTTGTTTTTGACCAACGAACATTTATTGTGGTCTGCCAGGGAATGTCTGCTGGTTCATGGATGAGTCGACAATGTGTGCCTGTTTTTTCATCACACCCGAAGAGACAACGATGGTACTGTGCCCTCATAGGGCGGTGTACATAATGTTTGATACAGTACTGTATATATGTGAGTACCCTGGAACACGTCGTACTTCGTATACATACGGGTACGACTTGTTTATTTTCTTGAGCAATGACTATTATTTTAGAGAGGATTTCCCCTGAGTTTCCTGCCAAATAATACTGGAAAACACGTACCTCATGCGCCGACGGAAAGTGCCAAAAAACAGCAACCTATTCACGGGGCAAGTAACTACTACTGTACGCTACTACAGCAATATCTGATGGTCGGTGATTAGTACCGCAACATCGCAGCAATAAACGCATACTCGTATGATCTTCCGCCTCAGCTACCGTCGCAGAAGTCGATTGAGTACTGCTGCTTGCTGTGCTGCAGGGCAGCAGCAGCAGCAGTACGCCATGAGCTCTTCCTGATAGTCTGCAGGATGGCGTCTCTCTACGCCCACAAAATGCCGGTTGTGCAGCTATACATCATGAGCTCTTCTATCTGATGGTCTGTATGCTGCTGTCTTTCCCTGGTGGTGCAGTACAAATGCCGGCCATCGGGCGACTACAGCAGTACGCCATGGTGGTTGCGCACCAAAGCGCCCGCTGCTTCAGCCCCCGCGCCCTGCTGCACTTAGCTTCCGCGCCCACAGCCACATTACTTAGGCATGCGCTATCGCAGCAGCAGTTGATCTTGTGCTGCTGATGCACATCGTCAGCTCTGTATATATGATGACTGGTTTTACGATATCTCCGGCGAAGCAGTTGGTGGCGAAGCGCTGCTACTGCTGTTTAAATGCCGGCCACAGGCCATGCTCTGCTGTGCGTTGTCGTCGTTGCCGACAAACAAAATTACGGACTATAGACTAGTCGTGCTGCTGCCAGCACAGAGTAGAAAGCAAGCAGTAGTTCGAAGGGCTGCCTATCGAAAGTTGGGCCGTTCGTCACGAAGAAAACAGGTGTACTACGGTCCACTCGTAACTAACGACCGACCCCAGTCGACGTAACTCTCATGGTATCTATACCAGTATCATTTATGCAGACAGTTGTTCGCATCGGAGAAAGGTGATTTTCCAGAACTTGGGGGATGGTTGATCTTGTTCGGGAATTAAGAAGTATGTATTCGAATAACGTGAAAGCTAGTGAGTACAGCCAAAACGGGAGTATGATTGGTTCTGTGTTTCACGAGATATTTATTATTTCGGATATTTTTAGCGTCGACTATATTCTAGTCTGCGGAAATGAATACTATCTCGCTTTCTCTACCGTTTGTTAGGGTCTTGTGCCAAAGACGGTAGTAGGGGACGAAGAGATTTTGTCCGGGAGACCTTGCGATTTATGGCCTTATAGTTTTCGTTAGTTTATACGTCGTGACGCTGCTGTTGTAGTCTCATTCGATTGCAATGGTTGGAAGTGGAAGTATGGAAGAGGTTTTTGCTCGTCGTGAGGATGAGTTTCCTCTTGCCATTTTTTTTTTGTTTTGTGGTGAGGGTTTTGAGTCTACTTATTTCGATATGGCCGACACTACTGTCATGTAAAGAATTCAGGAGGGTGTTCGTTGGAGATCCTGTATATGACAGTTTCATGTCGGGTTTTGTGTCGGTTCGGGGTTTTCGCATATTATGTGTTATTTCCTATTTTGTCTTTCTGGGCTGATGAGCTCATGAAGGCACTCTCTCTGCTGCTCGCTAGCGCTGGTGTTTGCGCTTGCCTGCGGTACTGCTAAGGGACCGATACTAATGAAAGACGTTTAAACCAATCTCGCTCGAAGCAAACCAACAGCTCGAAGCAAACCAACAGAATACTACAGTATTATGGGAAGCCCCGGATGACCTAGCTCAGCTCAAGGCCAGCATAAAGCTGTACTACTCGAGAGAGTTCGTCACCCTAGCTGACGCGAAATATGATGTGTGAATTATTACCCAGAAGAAAGAACCCAGGCGGAACCCGGGCAGAGCCCAGTCAGAGAGTCCCCGCCCCGCCGAGGGACTCCAGAAGAGGAAGGAGAAGTAAAACAACAACAACAACAACAACAACTCAACTGGCTGCTGTGGGTGATGATCTACAGCAGCAAGTAGCAAAATCCGTAATACACTAAGATCCATATCCGCCTAGCAAACCCGGGGATGGAGCCCGGATGTCCCCGGACGACCACAAGATGGAAGTACCGCATACGCAATGGGGTTCGCAAACTAGTTTCACGGTCGTGCGAACTGGTCTCCACACTTCAATGGTAACCGTCGAAGACCACTTTGTGTATCCGTTCTATGATACGACTCGCTTTAGAATGACCAAGCTTGTCGACCGAATACAATATGCAAAGAACGCACTCGACATTCAATGTCCAGCCTATCCATCCCACGACTCTTCGGGGGCTCCTGATCCACCTTCGAGCGATTTGTTCCGCTCACTACTACTGCAGTCGCTGTCACTAAGCAGTTGCAGCCTACTCGTATTGGTCGTGGCGCCGCCCAGCAGAGAGTACAGTAAAAACCTTATGAGTCCTGAGTTTTGTGATGGACAAGCTGCTGCTGCACAACACAGCAGTAGTAAGTAGTAGATGTGAGGAAACTAGCTCGGCAGCGACACGAACTATCATCACCGCAACGTGGGCGTTTGTTAATGGTAACTCGCGCTGAGGAGGAGGCAGCACGCTTGAAAGACACACAGTCCTGCACAGTCGGTAAAGTAATGTGTAATGATTGCTTGTTCTCTACCTTACATATTATTTTTTCGTTTGCCATCTGACAATCTATAGCGGTTGTTCCAATCATTTGTACTCGCTACTGGTGCCTGGCCGTTGCGAGCTGTGAACATCACAATCAACTACGAGCTCTTCTCGCTGCCCCGGGATTACAAAGGATGGGGGGTTTAGATCGAGGCTGGGGTTAGTTCAGACGATTCTATGTAATAAGTCCAAGGGCTAGCACAAGAGTGTCGCTGGAAAGCAAGTGTGCTGCGTACAGGATCCGGCCTAGCAAAAGCCATGGCCGTTTAATATATTTCCCCTCCAGCTGTTTCGTCGTCATCACGAATGTTTGAGCGTTTTGTTGGGCGTCCGCGTGAGTCACTTCTTTTCTGAGGACGGCAGACTGGACAACGGTATCAGCATGCTAACGCACGAAAAGCTCTTTGTGCCCCTGCAACGTTTAGACGACATCATTCCGTTGCAAACACACAGTTGGCTGTACGCGTAAGGTTAAGGCCAGGGTCAGGGATCGAAGCTCGGTCACGAGTTTGCAGATATACATCTCTAGTGCCGTGTCTAAACCCGATGTGACGCATCCGGCACACCACTTGAACTTAGGTATGTACCACATTCCCTCCGTTTATTCCTTTGTGTTAACCCGCCATTACCGTTGTTACTGGGTTTTCTCTTTTGTTGCGGCCGTCGCGTTTGTCGAACAACATACTCAGGGTTGAGATACGTGTTTCAAGCGAGAGAAAGCACAGACTGCCAGTGGGCTCAGCTTGCAAATGGTATCACAACAGCGGGGTTGCTAAGGAACGGGAGGAGGGCTGTCGGACCGTAGTCGGAAGGCCAGTGGAAAACGTTCACGACATATGGCTCTGTATCGTGGAAGCAAACTGCGACGTGACAGGTGCACCTCACCGCATCAACTATACGTGGATAGGTCCAACTACTGAAGCTCACAATCGCAAACATGTACGCACATTAGAAGTTTGTATCGACAGGTGAAAAAGCTTTTCCCCCCTTCCAATGAACTGAGAGGGAATACCATCACGTTGGGGCGGCACCTGACGCTGTCGTTCTTGCCGGCGAAAATCATGTAGCCACGCATGCAGTGGCCGCAGTTTAAGAAGTGTGTGAAATCCAGATGACTATAAGATATTAGACAGTCGATGCTCGAGACGATCATTGCAAACCACATTACACCCTGCCGAGTGTTACGGGAAAATGTGCTAAACGGTCAACTCAACAAATATCAACATCGTCGGATGGGGAATCGAGCGGCCGTTTTGTTCATCATCGGCATAATACCCTCATGCATGCTTCTACAACAACACACGAACCGTCTCTAACAACAGATTGTTCTTATTCCACACACCTCGTTTCCCGCGACAACTCAGACGACCGACTACAGTTTGTGATAGTACGGGGCCCTCGAGAAGAAGCAGTCAGCACCTTCCTCTTCAGGAAGAAGCGCACTCACGCCATGAAGGACAACAGTAGCGTCGGGGCTGGTGTAGACACAATTGATGAGTTCGTGCTGGTGACTCTTCCCGTCCTTTGTCAGTGGGTTTCTGTTCGGTACATTCTCTTTGCCGGCATCTTCAGCCAGCAATCCACGATATTTTGGCATGACGACGCCATGGCGGATGTCTCTAAATGGCACCGCGAGTGGCTGGCCTCTGTTGGCCTGCATCTACCATCAGCCATCGTCGAGGCAATGGTAGATGTGGACCTACCCGGCGAGTTTGACTTTGACACACGGGGCCAAACGGAGCTCCCCAAAAACGACACAGAACATGCTGAAGGGGAATCAGGAACCATCGTAACTTGGAGAGATGGCCTGCGGCCAGAAACGGTGGTATAAATGGACCGAATCGTGCAGCAGTGGTTACCGCTGGTGGTCTTTGCAAAGATGGCAGCTGTCCCGAAACCGGGTACCCAGTAGATTTATTTGTTCGCGGTGCAAGGTTTCAGATCGTCTTGTCAAGGCGTTTCGGTTTGGGTACGAAACTGGAGAAGTGTGATCTCCCTAATGGTGCTTTGTGCTGCCATGCCCCGTGACAACTTTTTCATACAAACTTTCACTCCGAGGGTATACCTTTGTCAAGTAGAGCAGAAGGGCGGCCAGTCAGCCAGGTGTCAGGTGTATTGCTGAAGCGCACGACACTGCCCAGTTTGGGCCGCATCTCCTTACTGTGAAACACGGTGTGCCACATCGGGTGTACGATGGGTTCACACACACGTACGTCTTCCATCTGACGTAATTTTGTAATAGCTCAGCGAACCATGCCACTACAGTGCGGTAGGGCAGTACCGTTGGACGGGGCTCTTTAAACCGGGTATCACCCAGCAAGGTGTGCTATATCACTGGAAATCAATTTGAGTTTTGTACGTATTACAAGGTTTCTCTCCGGGACGTGCCTAGGGGAGTGGCGCAAGAACGAATTAAACCTACTACAGCATGCGATATGGTATCATGCGCGTATCACATAGTACGTACATACGACGTTGAACAGCATCTGCACTTTGGGATAAAACATACATGGAGATATAATCTTGATTTTGAGTGTGGGTGGTTCAAACTGACTTGGTTTTAGTGTTTGGGCATCGAAAGTGACTTGGCTTTAAAATAGGGATAGAAATTGACTTGATTTTGAGTATCAGGGCCGAACATGACTTGGTTTTAGTGTCGGGCTGGAAGTTGAATGTTTTTTTTAGCCAGGGCCGAAAAGCACTTGGTTTTAGTGTCGGGGCATCGAACATGCCTTGGGTTTCGAATTGGGATCGAAATTGACTTGATTTTAGTGTTGGGTTCAAAATTAAGTTGATTTTGTGTCGGTGATCGAAATTGACTTGGTGCGGGGATCGAAAAAGGCTTGGTTTTTGTTCGGGAGGTCCAACTTGACTTGGCTTTTATTATAGTGTGCGGGCCGAAAATTGAAGGTTTGCAGTGGGGGGATCGAAGCTCACTTACTTATTGTATCGGATCGAAACTACCTTGGTTTTGGTGTGCGGGGCTAGAAGGTGCGGCGTGCACCGGTAAACTCTACTAACAACCAGTTATTCGGAGTACAATCTATCGAGAAGGATAGATATCGCGCTGCTTCATTGTTGGCAGGGGTTATTTTTCTCATTAATTCGCTTCGTTATATGTGTAACCCAGTGGTATGTATGCAGCGCCTTACTTCGTCGATCGTACATCTGCTGTGCTTTCGACTGCTCACGAAAATCGCCACAGCAGCAGTAGTAGCAGCAACCAGTAGTGTTGTTGTACCTGTGGCAGCATGCTTGCATGTACCACACTTCAGCAGAGACCTTCTGCCCTACAATAGATGACAGGGTACGAGAAAGAAAGTAGCTGCAGTAAATATAAGGACCCACACCAGCAATACAACGCGGACACACCACCGAAATCGTTGGATCCTGCCGTGCGTGTATAGCGCTATGTAGTCAGCTGGTTGAAGCACTGCAGTGCTCGTGTTTTGTCGGTTGTCTGTGGTATCTGGCTACGTACTACCTAACCAAAAAAGGCGAAAAAGAAGGGAAAGGCATCTCGCCGAGAATCGAACTCATGCCTTCGGAGTCAAAATCGGGCACCGAGATCATTTGACCGAAATACAAAAGATAAAAAAAAAACCCGCATTATTTTTTACGACACACGGTAGATGCACAACACGCCGTACATACGACACACACCATATAATACACACACAGCACAGCAGTGGAGACGAGAGAAGTTGGAAGTTGGTGATGACTGATGACGGACGCAAGCGTCTGATAAAGCAACTATGAATAGCCACAGCAGTACATGATGGACCTGCCACACGCCGCGTGGTGTAGCCCGCTGCTGCTTGTGATGCTCATGACATATAGGCGGTGTTGTAACGTTGTTTGTGTTGCTAAGTTTGCATGTTGTTGTCTGAAGTCTCTCATCGTGGAATCCTGCGTTGAGATTCAGGGAAGAAACATGAAACAAATCGGGAAAATAATAGCAGTTTAGATAATATAACTCAAATAAACCGGTCCTTATAATTTCGGCCAGAGTGAGTTCGGATATTTCACACACAGCAGCAGCAACAGAACAGAAATGTAGATGGTGGAGTACGGACTGCAGGCTCCGATCATCACAGCTGGCCACGGCAGTACATCGCACATGGGCGTGTCACACACGCACGGTGTTACCTGCTGGTGCTTACGCTGCGGACTTGTATCATAACGTTGTGCCCCCTGCATGTTATGCTGTCTACCTGTGGTATACTGGTACAATGTCTGGGCTATCCTGTGCTCATGACGAGCTAGCGAAAGGGCAAAAAACGTAAAACAAAAATATATTATTTACTGGCACGTACGTACAAAACACGGCCTCATGCAGACAACCCGGGAAATCGTCTTATCCACTCCCGCGGGAAAAAAATACTTTGAGCGCCCACCACGCGAGCTACACTGCTCGGATCGAGCTCAAACCTCGACAAATGTGTCCGGCCGGGCCTCCCGTGTCGGGGTACTTAGCGTTTTGCCAAAAAGCGCTCGCGCGAAGAGCAAATATGCGAAAAGTGCGAAAACTTTCACGAGCATAACTGTACATATAGTTATTTCCCTAGACTATGGGATCGACCATAAAGCACACTATTTCGCATAGAACATCGGCTTTGAAGTGAATTCCTCGTGTAAGAGATATCACACAACATGGGCTCAGCCTTATGACAGAAGTCCGTAGCTTCTTCCACGTTTTTGTCGTGTGCGAGGCCGTGATGGTACCATAGGGAGATTTGGCCTCCTTCATAGGTAATGAAATAATGGAGGTAGACCGGCCCTAATGTTGCACACCATAGATCGGATAAACAGGGCCTGTACCGGTAGACGTGTTGGTGCCTGTTAGAGAATTTTCCAGTCTGTGACTGGAGTGGTAATTTGGAAATCCCAGAAGTGAACGCAGATTATCAAGTGAGAAAGTGTCCAGAAGATCAAATTCTCCAGTCGAGAACCGACTTGAGACTCGAATTTCATCATCAAAGTCATGACTCCCACCAGCCTACACTAAAAGCCTCCTCTTTGACAAGTAGTGTAAATCCCTATTCTCCAGACTTCAGCCTGGAGGCTCACCAGCGGTAATTCAGTTCTTGACTCCTCCCCTAGCATTCTAAAACCAGCATAGTAGTCATTAGTCTAAAACGAAATTTATTCGACTGTCAAAAGTGTCAAAAGCAAAACTACTGTAGTTTTGTATGGGAAAGTGTAACATCATCAGCAGTCTAAAACCAGCACAAGCTTGTAATATCATTACTACTGTACTTTAGTGTGGAAATTTCATAAAAAAATTGCGCAGTTTTTGCTCGCCCCTAGAAAAAATGAGGTCTTCGACTATTTAGCTGATTACGCCGGCCACAGAGCGTGGATTTGCAAACGGGCTCTTCCGCGGTAATCTATGGGATTTCTTGCCGTGGCTACCGAGCTGTCGTGCGACAATCTGATTGCGTCAGGTAGCACGGCACGGCGAGACTGTGGGTATGTCGCGGTTGACAGCCACGGAGATGCGAGCGGGCCTGACGAAGACTCATGTACTGCGCTCCACTCTCACCGAACCGGGTGAATACTTCGCCCAGGCCCTTCCTTTTGGTCTCTCGTAGCTGCTCACTCAGCGCCATGTCAGCTGATGGTCGACAGGATGAGTGGTGTTTGCCCAACACTTACTTGGTCAGGCCTGGCGAAGTGACAAAAAAGGTTCGATGAGTACGAAAACGGGAGTTCCACAAATCGGTGATTTTTATCAAACGGGGTTGAAGTTGTGTTGTCCCAGGCCCATAAATACGGGGAACCACAGCGGTGTGTAATTACATGCGGGGGCAGGGCGCTGCGTACAGGTCCCAGCGGTTGTGCCACGGCCTTGTCTGTGTGTAGAAGATGTGTTGTCCTCGCACAGTTTGTGCTTTCTTTGTACTTATTTGACTTCTTGTGTGTACTCGAACCTCTAGTAAGTCATCAACCGGAAACAAGGACGGCAGCAGCAGATTTTTTTGTGTCTTGTACAGGGGCGGCCGAGGATTTGGATATCATACACCTAACCCCCCCCCCCCAGAGGCCGAAAAAAAAAAAAAATTACCACTTTTTTTTTTTTTTTTTCGTGTACGAATATACCTTGTGTATACCGGTGGTGTATCCGGTGTATCCAGCAGGGTGTGTCGGTCAGTATCGGTGTATGTTTGGTGTAACAGCTAGTATACCGGACAGATGCAAACCCTCGCAGCAAGTCAAATAACGTACGAGTAACATCACATCTCCGACAGATAGGTACAGGATATTTACAGAAGCAGTAAGATTGTCTACTCGTACCAGGTGGTTCGTGCAACACGGCGCTGACGTCCCCACACAGAACCAACATAAAACAACCCGAGCAACGATTCGCAGTGTTCTAGGTTATACTGCTGTAGCGCCGGTCAAAAATAAATATTCTCCGCACGTACAGCAGCAGTGCAGTATTAAGGAGGTACTATCATAATACTACTGTAGTACCGCTACGTAGGGCAGACCGGGGCAATTACTCGTACAAGTAGTGCCACCGAGATATAGTAGTATCGAGATTGTGAGTAAACGGGTCTACCCACACCACCAGTATGAATACATACGTGGCTCGTCTAAATACGGCATCCAAGTCCCCACCCAGAAACACACGAAGCAACGGCTTGCAATGTTCGACTGCTGTAGCTGCGGGAAGCGCTACGAGTACTGCTTGCTGCTGTAGTACCAAGATTCACCTGTGCGAGCAAGCATGCTGCACCTCGGTGGTAAGGGAAGGCAACATGGTTATATGAGGTACCACAGGTACGTACCGGTATATACGAGTATTATGATACCAGATATACCAGGTACTCGTATACTCGAAGTATACGATATAGGGCAGGGCGAGTGTAGGGCATCAAGGCGTCGACCACTACCTAAACTTGACTGGACTGATGATATAGAGGCCCCGTCCGTCGCGACCTTCTTCAGGCAGTGCTTATCTATCCAAGCCTGTGGATCCCACGGCTCTTCGGAACCTTCTGGTCCACCTTCGATCGAGCTCATAGCTCCTTTGTACCGCTCACTACTCTCCCTCGACTCTCCTGCTGCAGTCGCTGCCTCTCTACGCAGCTGCAGCTCATAGGCCTGCGGCCGCCCCTGGTATTGTAGTAGTATGGAAGGCCTTGTATCAAGCAGGGGGGGGGGGGACGGCCCTCTACCATCCCCTGTGTTCAGTTTTATATAGGTTTTGTGTAGGCGTAGAGGGAGGGGATGGTCTCAGGTACCCCCCCCCCCTGTCAAAACGTAAAAGTTGAACAATTTGACGTGAGGTGTCGAAAAAACAAAATCGACCACCCTCGTCTTGTATGTAATCGAAACTCGGAGATGCCAACAAGCGTAAAAAAGGACGGTAGTAGTAGCACGGGTGGTCCACGCCGCCAGGTATGTCATCGCGATGACATAATTGGTGCCCTTGCTGGTTGCCCTGGGGGGCGGCCCACTTCCAGTACGACCTCTGTTCTCCAGGCTTCAGCCTGGAGGTTCACCAGCGGTAATTCGGTTTTTGACCCCTCCCCTAGCATTCTGAAACCAGCATAGTAGTCACTGGTCTAAAACCAAATGTATTCGACTGTCAAAAGTATCACAAACAACTACTGTAGTTTAGTATGGGAAAGTGTAACATCAACAGCAGTCTAAAACCAGCACGAGCTTGTAACATCATAACTACTGTACTTTCGCAGGCATATTTAATTTCGAAATTTGCACAATTTTTGTTAGCCCCTGAACAAAATGAGGTCTTCGACGATTCAACTGATAACGCCGGCCACAGAGCGTGGGTTCGCAAACGGGCTTATCCGCGGCCTTCGTGGGATATCTCGTTGTGACTCCCGAGCTCTCGTACGACAGCATATTTTCGTCGGGTAGCACGACACGGTGAAGCTGTGGGTATGTCGCGCTGGAGAGCCACCGAAATATATGCGGACTTCACGAAGCTTCTTGTACTGCACTCCCTCTGACCGAACCGGGTGGATACTTCTCCCAGGTCCTTCTTTTTGGTCTCCTATAGGTGCTCACGTAGCACCAGTCAGCTGCTGGTCGACAGGATGAGTGGTGCTCGCCCAACACTTACTGGGTCAGGGCTGACGAAATGACAAAGACTCGATTGAGTACGAAAACGGGAGTTGCACAAACCAGTGATTTTTAGCAAACGAGGTTGAACTTGTGTTGTCCCAGGCCCATAAATACAGAACACAGGAAATGTACTGGGAACCACAGCGGCGAGTATTGACATCCAGGGCCAGGGCGCTGCGTACAGGCCCAAGAGTTTGTGTCATGGTCTTCTCTGTGTGTAGCAGGGTGCATTTCCTCGCATAGTTTGTGCTTATGTTCATGACACTCCTTTGGCTTCTTGTGTGTACTCGAAACTCGGAGATGCCAACACGCGGAAAAATAGACGGCAGCAGCAGCAGTACGGGTGGTTCTCTATGCCGCCTTTGTCGCGATGGGAGTAGTGGTGCCCTTGCTGGTGGCCCAAAGGGGCGGCCCACTTCCGATGCTCACGATGCAGAGGCCCCGCCCAATCTACCCGGGCTAGTGACACTTGGCTCCAGTGATGATGACGTTGTACCTGGGCGTTCAACCAGTACGACGTCTGTGGATACTACAGCAGTAGGCCCATGGCGCGGTATCTCCCAACGCTGATGACGCAGAGAACGCGAGAGTCGTGAACGTCGCGCAACGGGGACACCGGTCCGCTGCTGACCCTAGGTAAGCGCGTCGCTGTAATGTTGTGGCTCTGCTATGTATACGTTCCGTGAAGTTGTGTCGTGGTACTGCACGTCAAAATATGCAGTGGTTATGTATACAGCAGCAGCAGCAGAGTACCTGTTCGTATATTTGTGTTGTTATTGTATTTCATCCCAGCACTCTGTACCTGACTCTGTGCCTTTTTTGGCAAGCTTCTGTTGCTGTATGCAGCACCACTCAGGTACAACTAACTGTACCTGGTGCTGCATACAGCAGCAGAAGCTTGGTAGAAAAGTCCCGGTTCGTATATATATATGTGTTGTTATTTTATTGCGTCCCAGCACTCGGTATATGGGAGGCAACCGGGTGGACCACGCTCAACTTAGGGCCAACACTGCTGTACCACCTGAATGAGATGACCACAACACTCGCTGACGCGAGTTAAAATATGTGAATTGTATTATTCCCTGAAGAACGAACAACCCAATCTGGGCAGAGCCAAGTGAGAGAGTCTGAGAAAAACAACAAGAACAAAAAGACTGGCTAATGTGGGCGATGATCTACAGTAGCAAGTACCAAAATCCGTTATACCCTAAGATCCATACCCACCTAGGAAACCCGGAGATGTAGCCCGGGTGTCCCCGGACGACCACAGCCCCCCCCCAGAGCGAACCCACAGGCCCAAAGGGACTTGGGCAAAACGACAGGAAAGAAGACAGTGACAGCCGGCGGCCATCCACGGAAACAAAACACAACTTGAAGGGGGGCGGAAGAAACCACCATCAACGTTATCATCCTTGTCGACAAAATGTCTACTGGTGACATACATCCATCCGTGATAAAACACTACGGAACCAAATTTCGTGGAATTGAAATCAGACAAAATACACAGCAAAGTGTGGATGACAAGCTTGCCAATTTCACTCGACAACCTACATACCAATATTTAGTGACGTCCTCTCATCTCTTACAAATGACCATAGTACACATTTACAGGAAATGCCACTTCACAAACGCACATCCATACACGCATTCATATCCACACCCAACAGAAGTGATCCACCAGCTTCTTCCTGTTGTGGCCTAAAGCCATCAGTCAGGCGCAGCTAGTAGAGGGCCCGAACGAGGAGGTTCACATTCAGACTCCAGACAAGCGAACACGACCACCGGCGAATCTGCAGTTGATTCACCAACAACCTCTCTCCCAGCACACAAACCGTTCGCACCATCGACAAACACTCCTTCCTTTACCCCACCATGCCCAGTGTCGCCATGCGCTTTTCCCTCAAGACTTCGTTCGTTTACACCGCTCGCTGATCCAACGCGAACTTGAATAAGATGGTCTTCGAGCCCGACCTCGGGCGATTGCATAACAACTCCCGGTTCAGTATCTGTCAATAATTCCGAAGGAACAGCATCCTTTCCAGGGTTCGTCTGTAACGAATCGAACTCTGCAACCACAGACGTATCCATACTAATATCTGATTGCTACCTCCACATCCATTGAGGTCTCCTCAGAAACAGACACAAGACCAGCAGACAAAACGACAACAGGTAGTATGTCTAAAACCATCTTAGACTGCTCAAATACTTCCACACGCTCAGTTACCCTCTCCTTAGGAACAGTCACCACTTCAGCAGAAGGAACGACGACAGACGTACCCACAACAATCTCGGAATCCACACATACATCCATATCATCCATCATTACGGACTCCTCAGAAGAAGATACCAATGCAGCAGAAAGAACGACAACAGATCGATCTGGAATACGACGAACGGCATGAATTGAACCCCGGGTAAAATCAGTCTCACAAGATTGATGCTGCATACATCTAGAAAAATTCACCAACAATTAATTGTAGACATATCCGGAACAGCGGTAGCAGTAGTGCCCGTCGCTGTTGGATCCCTTCGCCGCTCCACTATAGAAACAGGTTGATCACACACCGCGTTGACATTTGTAGTAACAGCCGCACACAGTCCCGCATCATTATTGGCAGGGGTCAACATAGCACCACCACCTGAAGTACCACCAACTAAAGTACCATCCGCAACATGAGAAAAAACCGACCCACGAAAGCTATTGGCGGTGTCAGCCGAAGAACGATGACGTGAATGTCGACGAAAACGCTGATGTTCAAAACGTGCAACCGGTGGACTCGCCGATCCGGGAAATTAATTGGGCACAGATGTAGGGTTGACACAACGTCGAGAAGAAAAATGCGCGCCTCCAATTCCTTGCACTCCTCGGCTGCCCTGACGCTGATTTGTTTTATCTTGAGTGTTCACCACGATTGGGAGTGACTTCAGCCCACCTCGATGGACGCAAATACGTGTCATTATTCACAAAGGAATTTTGCTGGTATCCTCGACATAGATGCCTGCGCAGCAAGAAGGTGATGCGTCCTCGGCCAAGCCTCCGCTTCACGTTTCACCATGAAGAATAAGTCCATAGGTCGAGCGTACAATTAATCGTTTACTATCAGCCGAGAAGTACATGCGTGCCGGAACATGTAGGGTGATATCGCATCCAAGGATATACGGGTAAACATTTGAGCCGGAGAAGGCTTCCACGCTTTCTTCGTCAACAAACTTGCACAAAGCGTCGAAAAGAGATCCAACGAATCGAGTCATGCCAGTAGCATTATTCGCAGCAACAACCGAACGAGCAGCAGAGGAAAGCAACTCTTCTATGGCGATATCATCATGTTCCCGCTTAGAAAACGCGACCGTATGCAGGCAGTCCATAAGGTCGTCATCGGAAATACTAGCATATCGACCTGCATATTCGGCCTGGAGGCATATCCTCTGTAATACAAAGGACGGAATCAGTTCTCGAAGGGAACAATCGCGCATGTCTTCCACCTCCGCCAAGGAATCGAGAAATGACCGGATGTCATCCACCTGACCTCCAGGAAGCTTGGGGAGTTTCCTGTTCCAAGGAGAACGAGCACGTCTCAAGGCTGTCGCAAACGCATCGTAGTCGAACTCGATAATTTGGAAGTTAAGTTTTGAAAAGGCACCAATCCCACAGATATCACGACGCGAATCTTCACAACCATGACGAGATGAATCTCTATGCGCTTGACGGCGATCCTCTCCCCGCGCATCAGCAGCACCTCGACCTTGATACTGTCCAGGCGGTCGACCGACCGATCGTTTCCAGCACTCCATATCGTTGTCCTCCAATGCTACAAAGGGTAGCCTTACGTCTCAACTTATTTTGCCCCCACGACGAAGATACCCGTCTTAACCATCACGAACCAAAATATATTGTTTTGTAGAAAAGTATCTACAGCTAATAATTGTAAATATAAATCCTGTACACGGTCGTACCCGTATGTGGTTCCAGCGGAAGCAGGGCCGATGACGCCAAACTCGAGCATCACTGGGCACCTGATCCGAACATGCAATAATCCGATACCCGATGCGAGATCACCTCTCACCTGTCAGCTCCAACCATGAGGAAGATATTGCCGGTATCTTTCAAACACAAAAAATTGTAGACACATTTTAGGAGAATCCACAGCTCCTCCACCTGAAGCTACGAGGTATAAACCTCGAACCTCGAAGACCACGTCTGGCTCGAAGATAAAAATACCCGACAAGAACCGATGAGACTCGAAGATGAAACCTGAAGAAGATATCCGAAGAAGACCAGAAGAAGATACCCATGTTCGTACTCCTTAGACGTGTTGGCTTCACGTCATTGTATTATTAGTCGTCCCACAGGGTAGGGGCAACGAGGAGTGCCCTCAGGGGTCCAGGAGCGTTCACACCCAGGCCCAAAAGACAAAAAGGCGGTGTAACCTATGAAAAGTCAATAGCCCGAACCGACACCAAACTGACTCGTAACTGTCATACTGAAGACTCCAAACCAACACCCTCCCGGATTCTTCACAAGGCAGTAGTGGCGACAGTGACGAACTAACAATAACAGACTCAACTCCATCACTTAAAACGAAAAGGGCAAGAGGAAACTCATCCTCATGAGGGAAATCATCTTCCACACTCCCACTCACACACTCTTGCAATCACCAAAAGAGACTACAACAGCAGCTGCGCATAAGAAGTAAGAACTAAGGCGAAACATATAATGCCAGAGATCGCGAGGTTCCCCGGACGAAAACCCCTTTTGTCCCCTACTAGAGGGTTTCCACGTATGACAAGTTAGACAGTTTTCTTGGGCGGCTCGTGCTTGAAGGGCGTCTCGGAATCACGCCGCATTTTGAGCCGCCCTTCAAGGGAAATTGTCATGAAAATACAATTGTCTCAATTTTCCAAGAAATTGTCCAAGTTTTGACTTCGCAAGTTATACCAATCGCGAACAGGCACACGGGTAAGAACCATAGATCACCCGGTCGTTCCAGCAGTACACATCCCTCAGCAGTCTCCAACTACCAGTCTTCGTTCAGCGGTATCGCTCCACCGTCGCACCCACCGGCATCCTGCGAGCACACTCACGTGGCGTGGACCGTCTGCGTGTGTGCGCAGAGGTCTTGCATCTGTTTTCGTCTGTTTGGCGGGTGCCTTGGAGAGAGCAATCGTTCGTGTACCCCACCATCTTTGTTTGGAAGACGCCAGCAGCCGGCGTCGGGAGCCCCAGCCCTCAAGGCAGACTGCAAGCATAGTGATCACATCACCTCTACTGGGCGGTCGTCGTTTGGGACACGTTGTGGCCCTGCCCTCGGGTGGCGGGGCCGATCCTCGGTGGTCGTATCGACAGTTTTCGTTGTAGTCTCGCCTGCGATCGCCCTCATCAATACAGGGATCCTATCTACACAGCAGCAGCAAGCAGCAGCAGCTGCAGCAGAAGCAGCAGCAACAGCAGCAGCAGTACGCGTTATTTGTGGGTTTCCATGGAATCGTGTGACAGCTCAACTGTCGATGTGAGGACCCCCAAAGGTAGACGCTCGGGCCGCGTCCGAACCCCACCCAGCCGCGACCAAGCTGAGGGTTACGGCTGTGTCGACTCCGCGGGACGGCCGGTTCGGTTGTTTGGCGCTGACAGAGGCGCGGGTGGGGGTGAGACGTCTCCTCTCTCCATCGATGACAGCTTTATTTCTTCGGGGTCCTCAGCCGACTTGGGGAGGAGTGCACGCGGTTTGGCAGTGGGCGGATCGTCGGAGGAGGAGGAGGAGGAGGAGGAGGAGAAGGAGGGGCAAGAAGAGGGGGATGGAGGAGACGCTGAGGGAGCGGACGGCGTGGCCTCAGCAGGTAAGACGTGTGCATCTCGTTCGAACGCAGCGAAGGCGGTGCCCTGGTGCAAAATTATGTTGTAGTCTTCGGGAACTTTGTACTTTTTATACTCGTACGTCTGTCGAATTTCGTGCAGGCGAAGATAAAAAATCATCACTCGTACAGCAGAGCCAGCTTGTCTGCTACGTACCGGGTATCGATCCTATCTGCAGGATTGATGCAGCGCATGGTAGTGCTCATTAGTCAGATCCACTAAGCCCGTGTGTTACAGTCTTGAAGGACCCTCTCTGTAGCTTCTACCACCAAAGCAACAATATGCTCTCGGTTTGGATCGTAAGTGCGTTTTCGAGGGAGGGGCCGGGTACGGATTTATGCCGGATTGGACCCCTTATTTTTCTTGAAAAAGATCTAAGCCTAGCATCGTGAATAAAGGGCTGGCATCACACTAGCTACATCGCACACATTCTGCCTTCCACGTCAGCCCAAGCACTGCTGTATTCTCGACACCCCACACTATGTCGGCCGGCCCATACGGGTATGACGAGAACGACCTCCGAAGCATGAACGAGAACCTGACGCCTGGCGAAGTGTACCGCAGCATAGAGAGTTTGCGGCTGTACGGGGAGATGGTAGAGGGCGTGGATCGCGCAGATTCCGACAGCACCACAGTAGAGCAGCACAGCGAGGGCGCTGCCGCTGGTGCCGCGGGTGCCACCCCTGCACTAAGTCCCGCTGGAGTTATGATGGATCTCATTTCCGTGTATTCGGGTTCTCGGCAATCCGAGCCCGAGCCCGTGGGGGAATCGGAGGGCATGGGATCGGGCGCTAATCTGCATGCCGCCGATGTTCCTGACGAGGGACGCGTCGAGGTGGTGTGGACGCCCGAGATGGATTACATGCTCCTACTCGAGGTAAGATATGATAGGATCGATTGCACAGCATAGCCTGCATAAATGTTGCCAACGCTACCGCCTTGCATAGATTCCGTGTGCTGGGCGAACCAGAACAAACTTGTAAACGCTAAATGGCAGCACAGCCGCCACCCTGTGCACGTTTCTACCGACTTTTATCGTCAGTCTTTTGTTTTGTGCGCTTTCTTTCTTGACTCGGTTATCTGCATGGCACCATTTGGGTTTTGTTTCATATCTTGCGCAGCGTATCTTACTCGTGTCATGTGCGTCGCTCGTAAAGAGGGCGCCCACACGCTGCTCCTCACAGGTGTTGCAGGTCTGACACCTTCAGTGTTACTCGTACGATAGGAGGATCACGCCCGTATACCTAATGTTATCGTCAGGCTTCCTCAGTCGGCGAGAGACTGCTCTTTCAGATACCCAAAAACCGCACGTAACCGGATATAGAAGGGACATCAGTACGTACTCGTAGTTAGAGCCGCTGTTCTATTGCCTTTTGTATCCTGGTATCACACGTGCGTACGTGCTTTGTTCCAGTATAGTTCACCCTCACTTTTTGTTCACTTTGGAAGACGTCAACACTATGTATCATACGTGTATATAATCCGTTATTTTTGGTTTTCCTGTACCTTGTGTTGTTTGTGCGGCAGGTAGGCGAACGTTCAACCAATACTCGCGATTGGCGAGAGATCGGGCGGGGCTTGAAAGATATGCTGGCGTTCAAACGTTTCCGTGCGGCTTACACGACGTTTAAAGCTCGCTACAATGCCATCAAGCGTACTGCCCGCGACTTGAAGGCGCAGACGGAGTACCAGAACGGGGTGTTTTCCGACGGACACGGAGGGGCCGGTTCGAGCGCTGGCGGGCACGGGTCCGGGTCCCTGTTAATGGAACATGACGAGGAGGTGAATTGTTTTCGTCGTTTTCATGTTTTTTCGTCATACATGTTCGCCCTGGCTGTAACGTGAAGTACGTTTGCATGTGAAGTGTGCCAGGTATGTTTCACATTAATGGTTTCACCTCGCGGTACGATGTCGACTATCTGCCTACAATTTGTACGAATACTTGGGTTATGCTTTTGGACGCCCACACCTCAACACCCCCCCCCAACCATGCCATCAACGTTCCACTCAGGCGCCCCCCCCTGTCCTTGTAGCCTCGCCTCGCAACCGTACAACGTTGTCTCACGACTGACCTACCCCCCGCCCCCCCCAACCCAACCCTCCCCCCACCAACTACACAGCCCCGCCCGCACCCCCGCCGCCCTTGCCCATAGTACTTTGGTTATTCACCCCACTATAACTACCTCCCGAATAACACCCCTCCCCCCCGCCGCAACGACAGATTCAAACATTTATCATAAAGGTACGCTTTCATACACACATTTCCATCACCCCTCCCGCTCCATTACAAGAAACGTTTGCCCTCCCTCCTCGTCGGTCGTCGGTGTACATACGACTACGGCCCCTCTTGAAAATATAACGTTACACCACCCATCCCCCCCCCCCCCCTCCCGCCAATGCGACCGCGCCATGCATGGAAATCGAGCACTCGTATGGCATGCTTGCGTTCCCACCCCTACAAATCGCTCACACTACTCACCTCGCGCACCCGATTATGATCTTTTCGTTGCTTAAAATCCAAACTTACCCCACCCCCCCAACGCCCCCCACCCCAAACCTCCCCTCCTCTCCCCCGACGTCGACCTGCCCACTCCTTCTTCCCCTATTTTCTGCTGCTTCGTCACTCCGTTGACAATCCGTAAAACTATTTGTATTATGTGGTCAACGGACAAGGCGTCGCCTCCGGCTGAAGCCGGGAACGGCTCCTCATCGCAAGGTTTTAAGAGGCGCCGCGAGGATGAAGACGGCGGCCTAGGAGAAAACGATGGGGGCCAGGACAACCCCCTCGACATGACGTCATAACGACCTCAATATCCAGCTGCAAATACCGACGCCTTGGCTTTGCTTGGGGGTTTCATTTAATAGTCGACTCGTATTATTTCCTTCGTCGCTTGGCGTGTCTTGGAATAGTTTCGCTTGACAAGTGTTCGCAGAGTAAATAAAATAGGAATGGTATACCGGACGGTTCTCCTAAAAACGTGTCGTCTTTAACGCCACCACTGGCGTGGCTACTTGGTTTTGTCACCATGAAAAGAAGGCGTGTGCAATGTACGACTGGTATGTGTACTGTGTTGCCGTCGTCCGTTAAAGTTCCCTTCTGGGACCACGCGTGTGGGTCACGAGCATCTTACTCGGATCTGTCGGACCTAATCCGAAATAGTGCATTTGTTTGTACAGGCTTATGCGTTAGGGCTAGCTACTTCTTTGGTCATTCCTACGTGGTAGGAGGGTGTGAATGACGTACAGTACGTAGTAATTGTCGCTGATATTACGTACATGCGTACCCTTGTATGTGGCGTCCCTGTTTGATGATGACGCTCTCTGTATACACAGGAGGAGTTGCAATAATCCCGCGGTGTCTTTGTTGATTGTTGATAACGTCTTGTAAGTAGGATCGCTGCACATATTTGTAGAACATAGCTGTGTCTAGCTGCTTTAATTTTGTCCTTGTGCATGAAAAGTCACGCGTAGTGCGGTTAGCTTATAAGTCAACAACGGAAAACCTAAATCATGCATCGCTTCGTATACGGGGGTGTACCGGTGCCACCAGTAATAACTCCCTCTTTTCGTTCATGTTTAAGCTCTCTTGGAAGGGTGCCATTTAATCCGTTTGCCACGAGTCCTCGTTTATGCCGACAGAACCCCATTCGGCGTTGTTGTTATACGCTTGTCGCCGTTTGAGGGGGGGGGGGGCCTTGTTGACGGTACATTATTAATATATCTATTCGGCGGAGGGGGGGGCGCCCTGAGTGTATATACTTCCCCTTTATTTTGAAAGAAGTTCAGACCTTAGGTCCGAGGTATAGGGATGCGTTGGTTGTATGGTCATGATGCGTTCCTGTGCCTTGCTCGTTTCATTCGAGTGCTTAGCGGCACGTTAACTGGAACCCTGCGTCGTGTCGTGCTATCCCTGTCGCCCTTTTTTTCGGTTTTTGGTTTATGTTGTACTACCCAGTGAAGTGCAATGACCTTCTATCGCGTCTAGGCGTTCGGGGTGAACACACGTTACCCTACTCTTGAGTTGTTGCGCGAAATATCGGATCGTCTAGTAGCGACGCATATACTTCTGCAACCAACTTCCTACGTGTGTGGTTTTTGGGCCACTAGCCAGTACCTTGACATGTAGTGTGATGGTTGTTCCCTGATCTTTAACATCGGGACACAAGCGCGGTTCAGAGATTATCTCCGTACTTTTCCGGCATGTCAAATAACGAGTTGTCAGATGACCCTATTTATCTATTAATAGTTGGGTTTTCTTGTTGTCGGTAGTCCCGCCTATTCTGCTTCCCGTGGAATGTCTTATTATAATTTCATGCGAGCTGTTGCTATGCTACGTTTGGATCACATGTGTGCTGTTTTAGCGTGCACATGTAGCGGGTGCGGTAGGTGCGGCGAACTAGTCGGGGCGATATAAAGTGCTATAATTCACAATACAATTATTCGGGTTTGCTTGTATCTGGCTTACACAGATGCGCTGTGCGTATCATCTGCGGCTATCGTCGCGCATGAATGTTTCTCTGATGATATATACCCGTACCTCGGAAAGTTTTAATGTCCATAACATGCATAACTAGTATATTGCCTGTGTTCAAATAAAACAAGTCGCATTTATTTGATGAGATTTCGGTTCGTACGAAAACTTCCTCCAGATTGGAAGAGTTACTGCTGCCAGTTGCCTCGTAGTACTGCTACGCTGCTAGAAGTAGTGTAGTTTAACCTGCGCGCGCATGCGCGCGTATCAGCGCATTATTGATGTGTTCCGCTGTTGCGTTGGCGCGTTTTTCTTTTAGTAAAATAAACGTTTTGCGCAACAGTCGCCGCGAGGCTCGTCACGCGCAGCGCCAAACGCGTTTTTGGGCGCGCAACCATCTGCGCCGATTTATTATGTTTTTGTTGTGCAGTTGTTTCTCGCCGGGTACAACACTATCTGGGGGTGGATTATTTTCTAAATCGCCGCAGGTTATTATTGTTTCGCTTAGGCGTTCTGGTACTTCTCCCTTTGTCTTCTTCTACCAAGCACCTTTTTTCGAGCGACTGACCGTAATCGGAAATATTTTAGTCCGCTCGTCATATTCGCCATAAGTCGGAATACATAATTAGACACCTTCTGCTTCTCGCGGCACAAGTTTTTTTTGTTAGGCTTTTGTTTCTATTCGCCGTAGCCAACTAATTTTTTAGCCTTTTCAGCGTGGTTTTCAGGCGTATATTCGCGCTTATATTGCAATTATATCGACCCCGATTGCGCGCAACAGACGCCGAACCACTAATGAATGCCCTGGCGTGTACGGCCACAGACCATACTTGCTTGCGCTTGAGTACGCGTTTGTTTTTAAGCATGGCATCCATTAACGTAAACGTTTCGGGCGAAACACAAGCGATCGAAAAAGGTTTATTTGCGGACGACAAAAGAAAGTAACAGACACGAGTAACTCATTTTTTCCAGGGTCAACAGGGGCTTTTTGAACACATACTCCAACTCGAGAATATCATTTCATAATCTCGAAGACGGCGGATACGACGGCGTGAACTACATGACTTAATACCTGTTGGGTCGTTGTACGTGCATACTTACTGCCGTAGTATTCTGATGCGTTCGGATAAGGGATGTGGACCCATTTAATACGGGAAAAAGTAGTGAAATCAAGCGTGTCCTTCGTCGGCGAGCACATAATATCGTCTCCGACATATTAGCTTTTGAGAACAAATAAGGCCGAAATTTGCCACTCCAAATTTATTTTATCCTATGCCATGTGCTGCATAGAACGTATTGTCGTAATGTATCGTTGGCACTCGGGAATTTTCGAGTACGAGTGCTGGGAGTTGGGTATCTTTATTTTCGTCAGGTATCGGTCGTGTGGATATTCGGACATCTCGGGTGGTATTGGGTCTTCTTTGGGTATCTTCTTCTGGTCTTCTTCGAATATCTTCTTTTTCATCGGTTCTTCGTGTCGGGTATTTTTATCTTTGAGCCAGGCGTGGTCTTTGAGGTTCGAGGTTTATAGCTTCAGGTGGAGGAGCTGCGGATTGTACTTCCAAAAATGTCTACAATTTTTGTGTGTTTGAAAGATACCGGCAATATCTTCCTCATGGTTGGAGCCCACAGGAAACTCCCCAAGCTTCTTGGAGGTCAGGTGGACGACATCCGGTCATTTCTCGATTCCTTGGCTGAGGTGGAAGACATGCTCAATTGTTCCCTTCGAGATCTGATCCCGTCCTTTGTATTACAGAGGGTTTGCGTCCAGGCAGAATATGCAGGTCGACATGCTAGTATTTCCGATGATGACCTCATGGACTGTCTGCACATATGTGCATATCCACAGCAAACGCTCGATGGTATATCTGTAGAAGAATCGCTTCGATCTACTGCTCGTGCGGTTCCCGTTGCAACAGACGCTGCTGACATGCGACGGTTCGTTGGATCTCTATTTGACGCTATGTGCAAGTTTGTTGCCGAGTCAGGATCGGCCGACTTTTTCATGTATGATGGTGACGTTGATGGATCGTGGCAGGCAGCTCCGGCTCAAATGTTTACCCGTATATTCTTGGATGCGATTTCACCCTACATGTTCCGACACGCATGAACTTCTCGGCTGATAGTAAACGATGAATTGTACACTCGACCTATGGACTTATTCTCCATGGTGAAACGTGAAGCGGAGGCTTGGCCGAGGACGCATCACCTTCTTGCTGCGCAGGCATCTATGTCTACGAATGAATACTCTTATTGTGGGAGTCGAGGACACCAGCAAAGTTCCTCTGTGAAGCATGGCACTTATTCATGTCCATCGAGGGGGGCTGAAGTCACTCAGAAGCGTGTTGAATACTCAGGTCGAACAACTCAGCGTCAGGCCAGCCGAGGAGTGCAAGGGATTGGAGGCGCGCATTTTTCTTCTCGACGTTGTGTCAACCCTCCATCTGTACACCATGAAACTCCCGGATCGGCGAGTCCACCGGTAGAACGTTTTGAACACCAGGATTTTCGTCGACATTCACGCCATCGACTTTCGGCTGACACCGCCAATAGCTTTCGCTGGTCGGTTTCTTCTCATGGTCCGGATGGTACATTAGCTGGTGGTACTCCAGGTGGTGGTGCTATGTTGCATCCTGCCAATAGTGATGCGGGACTGTGTGCGGCTGTTACTGCAAATGTCAACGCGGTGTATAATCAATCTGTTTCGACAATGGAGCAGCGAAGGGATTCAACAGCGACGGGCACTACTGCTACTGCTGTTCCGGCTATGTCTACAATTGTTGGTGAAACGTCTTTGTCTGGAAATATGCGTAACCATCAGTATCAATCCTGTGAGACTGTTTTCACCCGGGGTTCAATTCATGCCGTTCGTCGTATTCCAGATCGACATGTTGTCGTTCCTTCTGCTGCATTGGTATCTTCTTCTGAGGAGTCCGCAACGACGGGTGTTGTGGATGAATGTCAGGATTCTGAGGTTGTTGTTGATACGCCTGTCGTCGTTCCTTCTGCTGAAGTTGTGACTGTTCCTGAGGAAACGGTAACTGAGGGTGTGGGTGTTTTTGAGGAGTCTAAGATTGTTGTAGACATACCTGTCATCGTTCCTTCTGCCGAACTGGTGTCTGTTCCCGAGGAGACGGTAACTGAGGATGTGGATGCATGTGAGAAGTCTGAGATTATTGTGGACATACCTGTCGTCGTTTTGTCTGCTGATCTGGTGTCTGTTTCTGAAGAGACCTCAATGGATGTGAAGGTATGCGAGAAATTGGAGATTAGTATGGATACGTCTGTGGTTGCAGATTTCGATTCGTTACAGACGAACCCTCGAAAGGATGCTGTTCCTTCGAAATCATTGACAGATACTGAACCGGGAGTTGTTATGCGATCTCCCGAGGTCGGGCTCGAAGACCATGTTATTCAGGTTCGCGCTGGATCAGCGAGCGGTGCAAACGAAAGAAGTCTTGAGGGCAAAGCGCATGGCGACACTGGGCATGGAGGGGTAAAGGAAGGAGTTTTCGTCGATGGTGCGAACGGTTCGTGTGCTGGGAGAGAGGTTGTTGGCGAATCAACTGCAGATTTGCCGGTGGTCGTGTTCGCTTGTCTGGAGTCTGAATGTGTACCTCCTAGCTCGGGCCCTCTACTAGCTGCGCCTGACTGATAGATTTACGCCACAACAGGAAGAAGCTGGTGGGTCACTTCTTTTCTGTGTGTTGTTATATGAATGTGTGTGTTTGTTTGGGAAGTGGCACTTCCTGGAAGGTCTAACTGCAATATAATTGTATACTGTGGTGGTTGTGAGAGATGAGAGGACGTCGTTAAAATATTGGTATGTAGGTTGTCAAGTAAAAAGGAAAAGTTTTGTCATCCAAAGTTTGCTGTGACATTTGTTTGAGTTCAACAAAACGAAGTTTGGTTCCGTAGTGTTTTATCACGGATGGATGTATGTTACCGGTAGGAATTTGTTGACACATAGGATGACGTTGATCGTGGTTTCTTCCGCCTCCCTTCGACTTGTGTTTTGTTTCCGTGGATGGCCGTCGGCTGTCCCTGTCTTGTTTTTCTGTCGTTTTCCCCAAGTCCCTTTGGGCCTGTGGGTTTGCTCTGGGGGGGGGCTGTGGTCGTCCGGGGACATCCGGGCCACATCCCCGGGTTTCCTAGGTGGATATGGATCTTAGTGTATAGCGGGTATGGCTACTTGCTGCTGTAGATCATCGCCCACAGCGGTCAATTGTTTTTAGTCTTTTCTTTTCTCTCGGGACTCTCTCACTAGGCTCTGCTCAGATCTGGGGTGTTCTTTCTTCAGGGTATAACACAATTTACCTCTTTTAACTGGTGTCAGCGAGGGTGGTCATCTCATTCAGGTGGTACAGTAGTGCTAGCCCTGAGTTGAGCGTGGTCCATCCGGTTACCTCCCAAAGGGCGCAACTGATTTATTGTGTACCGGTAGTTGTGTTTGTGTGTGTTTTTATTTTTTTGTAACGGAGAATTATTTACGTTTTTTTTTCCGATGAGAACGAAAATCGAAAATATTGGTTTTTGAATAGTATAGTAAGATATACACTTCCCTCACAGACATGTTTTTCACTATTGTCAGTTCAGACACCCGTCGATAACAAAACAAAAACGAAATCGGCGTCTGCAGTCTCAAGCTATCGAAGATCCCAGAAAAATCTGGATTTATGGGCGAGGTACCTCGCTCATAAATGCAAATTCCCTTAAATTCCTTGATTTTTCGAGCCTGTCAGGCCATCTCTTACGGATGGGTTCTGAAAACTGAAAATTAACGTTTTTTTCGAGCGTCAAAACCAATTGAGAATTTTTCGGTTGGCTATCTTATCATGACCAAAAAATTGAAAATGATTTCTGGGCAGCAAGTTGTGACAAAAAGTGTACAGCAGCAGTCCGGTACTACTCGTACGAGTACTCGTATATACTCGTACGCGAAAGCGCCTCCGAACTATTTCGCTGCCGTCCTGGACTACGGGTGATCGAGGTGTTCGTCGCACCGGAGCACGCAGCGCAGAAGCATTGTACCCGGCGGTGGCCGGGACAACGGAAAACACGACGGAGGGGTGTCGTTAAAAGTTGTGTTTTCCTCCTCCCTGTCTGTGTTCCTCGTTAGTGGCAGCCTATAGGTCGCAGCTGCAAGGAAGGGCAGTTGGAAGGCTCTCATGGCCGACACCATCACAATCCGATCCCATCGCATTGTCGTGATGTCTGAGGCAAGCGCGGGTGGGGAGCGTGCACAGCAAGCAGCAGCAGCAGCAGTACACCTGTACTGTGTTGTTGCTTGCTTGGCAACAGACGCGGCTCGTACTCAACTGCTGCTGTTTGCGGTACATTTGTACGCGTGTTGCCTCCAACGATGTGTGGAAACCCATATATTCCAAATCCAATCGCCATTTTCAATCGTGATCTCGATCGGAAATGGGGCCCCATTTCCGAGTGGAGGCCGACTTGAAAGTGATAATTGAATAATCCGATCGGGTATGGGCTCACTTTCAACCCCGTTAGAGAGCCAATCGGTTTTGAAAACTGAAAACGTTCATTTTCAGTTTTCAGAACCCATCCGTAAGAGATTGCCTCAAGGTTGAGTTCAATCTTTTTTTCGTGGATCGATACCTACCACCGAGGAACAAATTTTCTTCGTCAAATTTTGATCGTGAGCGAAATACAACTCTTAAAAAAAAACGAAGTACTGACCAAACGTTATAGTACCACTTTGTGGCTCTTTCTTCTTCCCGACTTTTATTTCGCCAACCTAAGGTAAAGGCTGTGCAGCAGCAGGGCCTATAGCCAAAACAACATAGTACTCGTATGTATTCAAAATATTGTACGTATCGTTTACGTATACGTACCCGGTGTACGTCATACGCACATATTATACGTATCGTTCTCGTATATAGTGCAAGGAATGTATTATCGTATATACAAGGGGCTTCGCCGGCGGCCTGGACGGCCGCCGGTCGCAGCCTTGCGTGATACCGGGAATGTTAGCAGCATTGTGGCTAAGGATAGGGGTCAGGCGTAATGCCAAGAGTTACACACGTTAGCAGAGCAGCATTGTGTCGAAGGATGAAAATCAGAGTTTTTTTTTTTTTTATATCCTCCGGCGGATGGGTCAAAATAAAGCTTAGAAAATCAGACGTACTGCCAAGAGTTGTGAGAGTGCTCTGCACACTGCCCACGGAGAGTGTCAACCGTATCACTCGTAATAAATGTGATCCTGCTGCTGCTGTACTCATACGTGTGTGCGCGTATGTATCTTGGTCACACACCTGACACGTGCACATTGTTTGCTGTACAGTTCTGCCTACTACTACTGCTGTGTGGGCCTGTGGGTCTACACATCTTCGAAACAGGCGAACAACGGCGACAACAGGAACAAAACAACAACTGATACGACGTGCGTGTATCTTTGATACTGGTCATGATACATATCCAACCTACGTACTGCTCACACAGCTCGTGATAGGTACTGTTGTAGTACAGCAGTATTTCAGAGTACTGGTACACTCCACACACGCGTCTTCGATATATACCCGATGCACGTATACATCTACGCGCCCCCTCCGCCAAAGCAAGACCAAAGAACAAAAAACAAAAACGTAAAAAAACGTTTAAAAAAAACGTGTTTCCCCATCCCCGTTTGTAAATGCCATTTTTTTATTTTGAAACCCTCAACGTATATTGAGCATGATGAGGAGATTTTTTTTTTGAGGCGATGCTCTCGATAGCCTCGTATCCCCGATCGTCCTTCCTTCGCCGACACGTCTCCGATTCAAGCGTACCGAGACTCTCCGTCCTCTCTGTCTCAGAGAGCCCCGTCGTCTCCGGGCGCGCTTGACGGGCACGCCATTTGAGCTCGTTCGACGAGTCACCGACACGGGGACTCATTTCGTATCTATGATTGGAGTTGGCACCACTCTGGGCGCAAATGTAGGGACCGTTTAGACTTGATATGTATATTAAAACAGTTCTTATTTTTCCGTCCAGAGTGCTGCCAAAGTCATGCAAAACTGTAAATTTCAAGCTCTCGACCTCTCTTTGCTTGACCGTGCTCCCTCTACGTGCACGTGACGGCGAGACGCGAAATCGTGCATATACCATTTGTAGCTCCGTGATGCTGCTGTGCATATACCATGTGTAGCTTCGTGATGCTGCAGGCTCATCATAGCAGCTTCAGCTGCTGCTGTACATTATGTACATACAGCATATACGTGCTGCTGTAGACTACCCGGGGTTCAAAAATATTGAGAGTTCGCAGTTCTCCACGAGGCCTGGGTGGCACGTGTTCTCGGGGATTACAAACTCTTCCCCAGATCCTAGCACAAACCTCGCTCAGTGGCCTTCACAATGGCGACGCCGGCCACGTAATCGACTCTCCCCACGGGTCGGAGGTCAGAGAACACGTACCGAAGAAAACACGCGAAGACATGAGCCCTGTATGCAGACTACGCACCAAACGTCTCACAGGGCACGATTTTTCGGAGATCTCGTCGTAGATCTCGACGTCAAGGCCTCGTGCGGACGCTACCGCGCCGAGCGGGCGGATCGGCTAAGCCGGCGGTTGCAGGCGAGGCGGGGGCACGCCACAGTGAAGAAACCACGCGGAGAGGCGGTCGGAGGCGGGAGATATCCGCAGACGTAAGGATGTGCATATGTGATCAGCGAACTAAGATATATAGATTTATATATAGAGCCGTATTATTATGAAATTTTAGACGTATACCGACAGGGTTGCAGAACGTTCTAAATGTGGCCAGATACAAATAAAAGACGTATTAAATATTAACGTCTGTCACACACACGTCCTTTCTCACACATGTATACGTAGGACGTATAATCTAGGGCAGCGGCCAAAAAAAGGTATACCTGGTCCGTTTGCGGCCAAAAACAGGTACATACTTAAAATCAAGTCAAAAACGCACTCCAAGTGCACTGCCATTGGTCCAAAACTCGTTGTACCGGTTTTTGCCTCTGTAAAACCCAGGTATACCTGATTTTGTCTACTCTGCTTGACTTTCACCTTTTTTTGTCGTTTTTAAGCCAATCAGAGGCCCTTCATAGTTCCACCCTATATGCCCCCTATACAAATGCCGACGTACGCGGAGACCCCCTTCTCCCTCTTCGCACCTCGCACTACACGCCACTCGAGCGACACACATTATATCTGCCTGCACACCTCCGCCGAAATAATACGAGATAGAAGGCTCCCCTTCGGGATTGTGGTTGACTTGGAATACCGGGGGTGTCGCAAGCTGAGAAGGGAGAATACAGCAGCAGGCGTTCGTTCCTCGTACTATTAATAGCAGCTACTAATATACGTAGCCACCGGGCGAGCACGAAGAACATGAAAAACTCTACTTTGCGTTGCAAGGAACGGCAGGTTCGTGGGGTGCGTTTTAAACTTGATTTTGGTAGATACCTTTTTTGGCCCCGAACGGACCAGGTGTACCTGTTTTTGGCCGCTGCCCTATAATATATATATACGAGAACTCTGTTTATTTGTTTATCATGTTGTACGTGTTACAAGTATTTTATACGTGATTTCATTTGGTACTTGTTTTGCTTGATATTGTGTGTGACATACGTATGTATATTTGAAAACAAAAAATCAATACGTACGTATATACAAGGGCTCCGCTTCGCGGGTGGCTGACGCCGCCCGCTACGCTCGCGCAAGGAAAGGGATACAGAAGAGGCCCCCATGAAGTAGTGCAGGCACCCGACTTGAAAATGCCAAGAGGTTCATGGTGCAGCAAGGAAACGGCGGACTTGACATGCATGCAAAACATGCTCGGGGTGCACAATAGCTCCATGCTCCAGGACGACAAAGCTGTACGTTCGAAAGAGAAAGCACAGCAACACGGCTCACGGCACGGCGCTGCGCTGTCTGCTGTGGGTGTGTGAGTTGTGCATGTTTCGTGAGTATGTGTGGTATTACAACAGTAACTTAATATTACGAGTACGAAGTACTTCGTACTTTGTACGAGTATACCTGGTATACTTTATTGTATGAACGAGAAAACGCACAACAACAGCAAGGTCGCCAAGTTGTGAAGAATGCAAAACAAAAAAATCCACTAAACTGAGAAAGACGTATGATACATACGTACTCGCACTCTCCTACTCGTACTCGACTCGTACTCGACTCGTACTCGACTCGTACTCGACTCGTACTCGACTCGTACTCGACTCGTACTCGTACTCGACTAGTTATCGTACTCGACTCGTACTCGTACTCGTATTATACTCGAACTCGTATTCGTACTCGAACAAAAACGGCAAGCAACAACAGCAGTAACAGCAGTAGCACTTCGAATGACAGACGAACTCGCACTCGTATCGTGATCGCGCCGCTCAAAAAACAAAAAAGTTAAAACGACTGCTGTCGCGTTCTGTCACCCTCGACGCTTCCAGCCACCCCGCGATCACCTCGCCATCGATTCGGCCCGGGTCGAGCTTTACTACCTCTCTGCCCCAGTGAGCCCCGTGGCCCGCATCGCGTGAAGCCCGGTGCTCACCGTGGCCCTCGTTCGCCCGCTCGAGCATGATGGTGTTCAAACCGCCTTGCTGTCACTCTCTGATTAAAAAAAATGGTGTGTGTTCCGAAAAATAAGCACCGCTTGAATGTTCTTTTACACTAATAAACGACCTTTATAATTATGACATACTGGATTGATACAGCAAGCAGCAACGCAGACAAAGACCCTTCATGCTTCCCTCGTGTCTCGATGGACACGCCACGCCTAGCCACGAAAAAGGCGACCGCGCTCCTTCCGTCCCCCCCTCTACTGGCCAGCGCCCTCCCATAGCGGCGATGGTGCCGGGCTCGCCCGCGCTGCCGCACTCTCTGGGCACCCGCACGAACCCAAAACTGAAAGAGGAAGAAGCCTCTCGCAACTAAAGTATATACCGGAACAAAGAGAGGAGCAAGTAATGAAAGGAGGCGGTGTTCGAAGTGGGAGCTCTGAGAGGCGAGGGATGAGGGATCCCTGCGGGAGATATTAGTAAGTATGTCTATACTTTAAAACGTCTACCGGTGTAGTGTATCTTTACGCACACCCGTGCGGAACGCTGTACTAGCTGGTATAATACTATCTTATGATAAACATTGTTTTTCTTTGAAGTGCTATATTTTAGTATGTATGTACCATGTTTTAGTTCATCCTTTAAGGTGCTAATATGTTCGTCTCAACATATTCCTTTCGCGTGTCTTTCCCTCTCATATGTTCCCTCTTATATGTTCAGGTGACGGAGCGCACGGCGTCAACAGAAACGACAACAAGGGGTTTCTGCAGGCTGACTACGAGAGCGTCGCGCCCGAAACGAATAAAAATAGGAACATAGCGAGAACCTGTCCGCGGGTTTATTCGGTTGCAGATAATTAAAGAGACGGGGTGATTAATACCACGATCTGCTGCGTTGTGGGTAGTTTTAACCATTGACAGCCCCCCCCCGCTCGCGCAATCGGGTTTCCAAGGGTTCCACGAGAAGGGGAGTTGGGAATAGGCATTTGCGGCATGTCCCATTATGGTGTCGGTCCCCCCGGGCGGCTGTAATTTGCAAGGCTTATCACGGTACTTGATAATCGAGACGGGACGGGACGGTACAGTTTTCGCTTGTTTGGCGGGGAAAACAATGAAGACGGGACGGTAAAATGACGACCAAACAGGTTTTTGAGACGGGACGGTTGGTGTACAATTTCTCAACAGGACGGGACGGTAATTTCAACGGGTGAGATTTTCACGTCGGGACGGGACGGTAAAATTCAACGGATTTTTTTCCGACGACGGGACGGGACGGTAAATATATTTTTTCACGACGGGACGGGACGGTAAATATAATTTTTCACGACGGGACGGGACGGTAAATATAATTTTTCACGACGGGACGGGACGGTAAATATATTTTTTCACGACGGGACAGAACGGTAAATATTTTTCACAACGGGAAGGGACGGTCAAACTAATATTTCACGACAGGACGGGAGGGACGTACCATGGGACCGAGTTTTCCTGTCCCAAAGGTAGTTGTATACTATATAACAATTAATTGCAATCTACTACACAACGTATAGAAGTAGTATACGACGTAGTGGTAATGCGGCACTGGATCATTGGATCAAAACAGTTGTTGCTCCAGAGAAACAACGGGAAAAAACACTCGTACGAATCGTACATACCAGTACGTGAATAGAAATTAATCTTGAAATTCGTACGTATCCCCTTATAATAAGATTTGGCGGGAAATTCGTATCCCCATAATAAATTAAAAAAAAACATTTTATTTCATATTTTGATTTTTGTATGTTTCATATTTCGGAATTTTCGTATTTCGTTATTTCGTAAATTCGTAAATTCGTATAACTTTAATTTTTAATGTACATACCAATGTGAATAAAACATATTTGTAAATTCGTAGGTTCGTGGTGGGAATGATGGGAAGAGACAACGGGCAGGTGTGAATCTTGGCGGGAGAGACAAGTTTTGTCGGCGGGACGGGACGGTAACGACAAGGGCGCATGACAGGACGGGACGGTAAATTACATTATCTCGACGGGACGGGACGGTAATTTTCAACGGGAGCTATTTTCTTGACGGGACGGGACGGTAAAGTTCAACGGGGCAGATTTTGATGACGGGACGGGACGGTAAAGTTCAACGGTTGGAGATTTGTCGGCGGGACGGGACGGGACGGGATTTGACGGGACGACGGGAACAGTTTAACGACGGTTTAACCGTCCCGTCCCGCCGTTACCGTCGTTACCGTCCCGCCAAAATACCGTGATAAGCCTTGGTAATTTGTGTGCGCACAAATACGAGCGGATGTAAGCGACGGTGAATAAGGGCATATATTCAGATACCTTGCAAAAAACCGTGCACATGGAGCATGAAGAATTTGCAGCGTGTTTGACTTTTGCAACGTGTGTGTACACATGCTGCCAACACTGTCGAGGTACTGAACAATGGCAGTATTTTTTCTCTTACAAGCCGGGCAAGGTGACCGCCCTGGTAAGCTGAAAAGGTTGTGAATGCCCTTCTGTACGATATATTGAGGTGTATCAATGACACTGACAGGTTGCCGGACCCCCGACACTGGCAGAATGTCTCCCAATGAAAGTTCGGACGCCCTACCGTCCTTCAAGGGTGTCACACGCTGTTCAAAGCTATGTTTTTTGTTTCGTTTTTGGGAGAGTATCAGGCACTCTGTCGGCAGTGCGGTGTTTGAGAAACAATATGACACTGTATACCACATTTTTTGAGATGTTAAACCCTGTACATCATTTGATAAAATCGGCACACTCTACACTTTGCCAGATAAAGGCAGGGTGTTACACGCTGTACACTTTTGTTTATATTTTTCAGAACATGGAACACCCTGTCGGAATTTTGGCAGGGTGATAACCCCTGTACCACATCCGACACCCTGCCAGAAACCTGACAGGGTGTCAAACCCTGTACAGGGTGACCACACCCTGTCAGATTTTTGGCAGGGTGTCTCACCTTGTACAATGTTATTTCCCGCCAAAAACACTGGCAGGGTGTCAGGGTCAAATATTGGCAGGGTGTCCACGTCAAACCCTGTACAGCATCCGACACCCTGCCAGAAACCTAACAGGGTGTCAAACCCTGTACAGGGTGACCACACCCTGTGAGAGTTTTGGCAGGGTGTCTCACCTTGTACAATGTTATTTCCCGCCAAAAACACTGGCAGGGTGCCTACGTTAAATATTGTCAGGGTGTCCACGTCAAACACTGTACAGCATCCGACACCCTGCCAGAAACCTAACAGGGTGTCAAACCCTGTACAGCATTTGGACACCCTGTGAGATTTTCGGCAGGGTGTCTCACCTTGTACAATGTTATTTGCCGCCAAAAACACTGGCAGGGTGTCAGGGCTAAATGCTGGCAGGGTGTCAGGGTCAAATGCTGGCAGGGTGTCTACGTCAAATGCTGGCAGGGTACCCAAGATGGCCACGTGTGTTGATTTGTATAGTTTTGTGCCGAGATTTATTTCTTGGGAGGCAAACGATCCCGACTACTCACAAGTTCTGGATGTTCCGCCCCGTGATCTATTCGGGCCGTTGGGCGGTGACGTGGATACGTACTGCTGTAGTCGTTTTTGAGGCTGTCGCAGATGGTCAAAAGGGGGTATGATTTCGGTCAAACGGGGTGAAAAGAGTGGTCAATCGGGGGAGTAGATACATTTAGTAGGTACATGGGGTTATCCCCCCCCAAGATGTGGTCAAAGGAGGGACTTCGTTTTCTCCCTCGTGCGCTGCCGTCCCGTTAGGCCCAAAGACGTGCCAGAAAAGAAAAATAAGTTGTGTGCGTGCTTGGCATGGGCTTCGGGCACCTGGCCAGGGCTTCGGAATGGCGTTTGAGGCCTGTTTGGGCCCGCGGGAGCACGTTCCGCGGCCGCATTTTGACCCTATCCCCAAATGGCCGTAAAACCAGGGGGTATACCCCCAAATGACCATTTACCTTTTTTTTATCGCTTTGAAACGGCCGTTTCTGGCCAAAGAAACGGTCGTTTTGTTTATGTTGTTACGAGTTGAGCGCGCGGGAAGAAAGTATCTCCCAATCTCGGATGTCGCCCCTAACACAAAAAATAAGTCAACTTCGACCCTCCGCACCAAAACCAGGCCAATTTCAAACCCAACACAAAAACCAAAAGTCAAGTTTGATCCCCCACATAAAACCAAGATAATTTCGACCCTGACACTGAAATCGAGTCAATTTCGACCCCCTTCTAGAACCAACTTAAGTCAACTGTGGTGCCCCTACACACAACAAAGACATACATAAACACACTGGCAAACATGATATAATGTTTGGCGGAATCGTTAGGAAAATCTATTTAAAAGAAGCAGACAATGGAAAGGGTTCCACATTTCCAAGTATTTGCATCCCCAAAAGTGCGCAGGTCATCTGATGCAGTTCTAAAAAATAGTATGTGTGTCCCTGCACGTACGGTAATATACAGATAATTAGGTAATTAATAACGTCGTACTGTGATACTGGTATCATATGCATGCGCAGGATACAATATAGGGTTATGTATGGTTATCAATTCGCTCTTGCGCCACTCCCCTAGGCACGTCCTGGAGGGGAACCTTGTACAATATGTACAAGGGCTCCGCTTCGCGCCCGGCTGACGCCGCCCGCTACGCTCGCTCAAGGAAAGGGGTACAGAAGAGGCTCATGATGTAGTGCAGGCACCGCGACTTGAAAATGCCAAGAGATTCATGGTGCAGCAAAGAAACGGCGGACTTGACATGCATGCAAAACATGCTCAGGGTGCACAATAGCCCCATGCTTCAGGACGACAAACCTGTACGTTCGAAAGAGAAAGAACAGCAACACGGCTCACGGCACGGCGCTGCGCTGTCAACTGTGGGGGTGTGAGGTGTGCATTTTTAGTGAGTATGTGTGGTATACAACAGCAGTATCACGGCTGTACAAATTAAAAGTACTTCGTACTTTGTACAAGGGCTCCGCTTCGCGGGCGGCTGACGCCGCCCGCTACGCTCGCGCAAGGAAAGGGGTACAGAAGAGGCCCCCATGATGTAGTGCAGGCACCGCGACTTGAAAATGCCAAGAGGTTCATGGTGCAGCAAAGAAACGGCGGACTTGACATGCATGCAAAACATGCTCGGGGTGCACAATAGCTCCATGCTCCAGGACGACAAAGCTGTACGTTCGAAAGAGAAAGCACAGCAACACGACTCACGGCACGGCGCTGCGCTGTCTACTGTGGGGGTGTGAGATGTGCATTTTTCGTGAGTATGTGTGGTATACAACAGCAGTATCACTGTAGGTATTAATAGTACTTCGTACTTTGTATATATTCCATTGTCTATTGTATGAAAGAGAAAACGCACAACACCAGCACGGTCGCTAAGTTGTGTGAAGTATGAAAACCAAAAAATCCACAAAACTGAGAAAGACGTGCATACGTACTCGTGCTCCTACTCGTACTCGACTCGTACTCGTAATATACTCTACTCGTACTCCTACTCGACTCGTACTCCTACTCCTACTCGTACTCGACTCGTACTCGTAGTATACTCGTACTCCTACTCCTACTCGAACAAAACGGCAAGCAACAACAACAGAAGCAGTCGTACGTCGCAGTACTTCGAATTTCGAACGACATATCCATATCGTCATTGCGCCGCTCAAAAAACAAAACAAAAAAGTTAAAACGACTGTCACGCTCTGTCACCCTCGATCCTGTCCGCCCCCCCGCGATGAGCTCGCTATCGATTCGGCCCGGGTTGAGCTCTACTGCCCCTCTACCCCAGTGAGCCGCGCGTCCCACCTCGCGTGAAGCCCGGTGCTCACCGTGGCCCTCGTTCGCCCGCTCGAGCATTATGGTGTTCAAACCGCCCGTGTCTCTCTTGTGAAGAATATTTGGTTGAAAAAATAATCACCACATAAATATTCTTTTACACAAAGAAACGATCCTTATAATTCTGGACATACTGGATTCGCACCACCAGCAGCAAGACAGACAAGGCCCCTTCATGCTTCCCTCGTGTCTCGATGGACACACCACGCCTAGCCACGAAAAAGGCAACCGCGCTCCTTCCATCCCCCCCTCTACTGGCCAGAGCCTTTCTATACCCGCGATGGTGCCGGGCTCGCCCGCGCTGCCGTGCTCTCTGGGTACACGCACGAACCCAAAACCGAGAAATAAATGGCTCTCGCGAACTGAAAATGATGAGAAACAATGACAGGGAGGAAATCTCCGGTATAATATGTAGAAGCAGGCGTTATCGAAGTGGGAGATCTGAGAGTGCAGGGATGAGGGATCCCTCGGCGAGATATCTGTGAGTGTGTCTATAGGTATGTTTGTGGAATTTTCGCACTTTTCACAACTTTTCTCTTCGCGCGAGAGCTTTTCGGCAAAACGCTAAGGATCCCGACACGGGAGGCCCGGCCGGACACATTGGTCGAGGTTTGAGCTCGATCCGAGCTCTGTGGCTCGCGTGGGGAGCGCTCAAAGGTTTTTTCCCGCGGGAGTGGATAAGACGATTTCCCGGGTTCTCAGCATGAGGCCTTATTTTTGTACGTACGTGCCAGTAAATAATAATGTTCTGGTTTTAGATGTTGTCTGTTTTTTGCTCTCACATGCACACAGGCCAGAAACATGTACCAGATAGACAACAGACAACATACTTGCACAGAGAACGGCGTTACAGCGTTGTCGCCCACACCAGTAGGGAACATCGTGCGTGACTCGAGTGGCACATCCATCTGGGTTGTACCGCTGCTGTGGGTAGTTGTTTTATCGAAGGCTGCTGTCCGTAGTCCGCCACCTATCTTATGCATTCTTTGCTGTTGTGCTGTGTGTTTATGACATATCCAGCGTCACTTTGGACCGAAATGCAAGGACCGTATTAAATACGTGTGAGTACAGCGACTGCTATTATATATATATGATGTTGCGGGTTTTTGCCCCAAGCACATCACCAAACTTTTAGACATCAGAGATAACATGCAAAGAGAACACACACAACACGCTGCAACCCCGCCCAGCAGCACAAGCAGCAGCAGGCAACATCACGCACGTGTGGCAGGTCCGCGGTGTACTGCTGTGGCACCAGCAGTATATTTGCTTTATCGGAGGCTAAGATCCGTCATCGGTCATCTCTACCTCTCTTTTTCTGCTGCGCTGCTGCTGTGCGCGTGTATGTGAGGTGTGTCACGCACTAACTGCTGTGGACACGCACGCCAGTATAAAAAATATTGTGGCTCTTTGGTAATATGGTCAAATGAGTGCGATGCCCGGTTATTTGTTTGAAGTCGTAAGTGTAACGAAGGATAAGAGCCGTTTTAGACGTACGCACCCTGGTCTTTTATCCACCTGTCCCTAGTCTCTCACCGCTTCGTAGTTCGTTTCCTTCCGTGATGCTTTCAGGTTGGTCTGCCTCCTTGTCTCAACAGCTTCCTGCAAAGGCCAGTCTGCTGCCTGCGAACTCCTCTTCGTACCTCCAGTGCTACACAACAAATCTCCGTATGAAACCTTCGGCAATACCTTACTGTTACGCTCACAGTACTCAGTCTCGGTTCACAGTCACGCACGCTCAAGTTCTCTTCCATTTTTCCCTCAGATTGGTTTTGTGTTTTGGTTTGTTTTTGGACTACCCAAGAGCGGTGCTTCCTCTGACCTGATTGGGAGTTGCACCGATCTAGGAAGCATTCCGTTACGTACGTATTTTACGTTACGCATGCCATTCCGCCGCAACACCCCCCCAGCACGGTTTCCTGAGAATACCGTGCTAACCGGGCTGCGGACACACTGGAGTAAGAGTGAGGGCCTTTTCCCACACTTAATCGTGTTTCGATTACCGTGAGGCTCGAATGAGTGGCGTCTACCATTTTAATGGAAAGGCGTCACCCCGGGGGTAGGGACCCTGGGCCTTGCGTTTTTCCGCGTTGGGTCCCAGATCGGTACTGCTGGACTTGCTAGAATTTCCCATCAAGCGCACCAGCTGAAAGCCTCTTATCCAACTACTCCCCGGCTTTCCCCGTTAACACGGGTAGGCCGAGGTCTTGATCCTGCTCGCCAGTCGATCTTCGGCTCGATCTTCGGCTAACGTCTTCTCCCGTTCTCCATCGAACTCCACTTCACTTCCTCGCGTTTACAGGGAACCGGATTACGAATTTCCAGCTCTCCTAGCTTTCAGGATCTCACGTTCGTTGAGTTCCTCCCAATCTCCGTCTGAGTACCGAACCCGCCAGTACGGTGACTTGTAGTCGAAGATCTTCGAAAGGTGACGCTTCTTATTTCCTTCAGCGTCGGTGAATTCCCTCCAGATCACGGTCCCCACGGGGTGTTGTTTCAACGCATGTTCACGGTCGAGTCCATCTCTTTCCTTCCGTGTTAGCATCGAAGTCGGCCTTGCCCGACACTCCGCTCCGTGATATGTTTCCCACAGTGCATGGAAAACGTCCAGCTGTAAGGGGGTGAAACTGTCTCGCGTCTCTTCCTCGGACAGCCACTGCGACTCTGAACCATCCACGAATCGCCCCTTGTATCGCCACTTCCAAGCGTTGCCTTGACCCATCACAGCCTCTCTGTCTATCAGGGTATACATAGGCGACGCTACAATCGACGGCTCCGCAAGTCCGAAGTCAACTCCCCATGCCAGGTGAGCAAACTCGTCCTCGAAGTCGTGACGGAGGTTGTCCGGACGTAAGTGGAACATCTTGATGTTCGCTGCTGACGCTCTCCGTCGGCGAATCCCTCGCCCATTCATCGTGACGATGTAGCTGAGTCCTGGTAAGACAACTTCAGTCACCTCCCAAGGTCCGGTCCAGTGCTCGTGGGCTAGTTTATGATGGATCCCCTCTCTTGCCATCACAGACTCCGCCTCCTTCACCAGTACCTTGTCTCCGACAACCACACGGGTTCCTACCGAGGTCCGACCGATTTCAGCATTCTGACTCTCACGAGTTTTCTGTCTGTCATCATGTCTTTCAATAGCGCCACCCGTACATCCCGTACCTCCTCGTACGCTTGACGTTTGTCGGCCACGTAACTGTGCATCCCGCCCCTGAAATCACCACCATCGATCTCGGGGTGCGTAGCATCAAGTTGCGTGCGCGCATCACGACCGAAGAAAAGACCGAAGGGATTTGGCTTCCCCGGCAAGCGTAGGTCCGGCGTGGTACGATGGATCCACAGTGCCGGCTGTACGTACTCGTCCCATCTTCGAGGTCAGGTCTTGCACAGTTCTCCAAGTGCTTCGTGTAGCCACCCCCCCAGTCTCTCCACCGTCCCTTGCGCACGAGGATGGTCGGCAGGCCCATAGGCGATGGTCACCTTCAACCGCTTGCATAAGTGTTGCATCACCTCTGCCGTGAACTCAGATCCCGGATCACTGCGAACATACAGCGGTAGCCCAAAAGTAAGCATCACTTCAAGCAGTTTCTTCGCTACTCCGAATGCTTCTTTCGTGGGGAGCGGGAAGGCGAACAAGAACTTGTTGGCTTTGTGGACTGCCACCAGTAGAACTTTGTTGCCTGCGTCCGACATCGAGTACCTCCCCGGGTCGCAGAAACCTTGCCGGTAGCATGGCAACCCGTTGACTCGCTGATCGCTTGCGACGCCTGCACCCACACGAGAGGATGTAGTATCTCACGTCCCTGATGAGGGTGGGCCAGCAAATCACCCCAAAGACTTCTGCTGCCGCGAGATAATCTTCAAACCTCCTGCAGGCCAATCCTTCCAGTTCCACGACCTTTGGCACCGGTTTTCCCAGTGAGCCTTGAACAGCTAGTTCCACTAACACTGCTCGTAGCATTGGAGGAGACGTGAAATCTGCGATGACGTTCGACGCAGCGTTTTGGTTGACCGTCTGCGGGATCACATAGTGTTCCTGTCCTGTGGTGATCTTGGCGTAGTCGTTGAAGTGCAACTCCTCAGCTTCTTCAAGGCGTGCCGTATCTGCAGGGTGTGCGACATACCCTTCGGTTGGCTTTTCCCCCATGATGTGAACACGGTTCAAAGAGATGATGGGTTCGCTGAACGAATATACCGCTCGCTCTCCGATGCCTCTCTTCAGGAAGTATGCGCCTCTTCGTCCCAGAAATTCTCCCAATTCCTGAACTGGTTGCTTTATCTTCTGCAACCTCCGCTTCCAAACGGTTAACTTCCCCTTCGTGGCAAGGCCTCCCTTAATTCCTACCACGAATGTCCGTTTTCTCCTCCATGGAATACCTACTTGGCTCGCCGATATCTCCGCCTTGTCCACGATGTATGACGCTCGTTCCAAAGCAGGGAGAATTTTGTCGGTCCATTCCGTCGTTCGCAGAAGGTTGCCCAAACATTAGAGTATAAAAACTCGCGCGTCTGAGGCGATGGCAGCTTGGGCTAAGCTACTCGCTCCGGATACTCCCTCCTTCTCTCGTACCCCTTCAAACCTCCTGCAGGCGTCACCGACCACCACGTCTGGTTTCGCCTCTCTCAACATGCTTAGGCATTCCTGCGACCCGGTTGTCACCCTAAGTAGCCTCGTACCGTTGTCCAGTCCGTTTGCTCTGGTGCATTCCAGTGCTGTCCAGTCCTGGTCTACCGCTCCTCTGACCGTCAGCAATCCCTCCGATGCAAGGATGCTGCCTCCCCCCCCACAGTCGAGCATGACCACCACTGGAAGCTCCGGTGCAATAACAAGCTCGGCCTGTTGAGTATCTGCCTCAGGTGGGTCTGCGGGTGTGAATGCGACGGCTGCCAGCACTGCAAGACTTTGAGTACTAGTTTCGTCCACACATTCCACTCATAAGGTTTCGAGGTGTACGCCGTCGAGCACTGGCCCCTGTGGCCCTTTGCAAACGTTTGGCAACGACTCGTCTCCTGAAAAAGAGTCGTCGAAATCCTCGATCACATTGCTCTTGTTCGGTAACCGTCCTGCCTAGCAGCACTCGCACTTCCTCCACCGTGTTCGGCCTTGAAAGCTGTGTGATAGCATCAATCTTGCTCGGGGCCGGCCTGGTACCAAGCCTACCACGATCGTGCCGACGAACTCCATGACCGACTGACAGAAATGCGATTTCTGGAGATTGACGGTTAGACGTCCTTGCCGTAGACACTCGAACATTTCTCAAATCAGCCCCCGATGATCTTCAAGGGTTTTCGACGGGATGGCGATGTCGTCCAACCAGTTCTTGATTATTTTATCCTTGACTGGTAACAGTCGCCTTCCCATGTAGTTGGCAAACGCGGATGGCACTGTCTTCAACCCGAAGCCGCAGCGAATGTACTCGTACAGCTTCCCGTCAGCGTTAGGAAACGCCGTCAGGTGCCGATCGTCCTCATGGATCTCGAGTTTTAGGAATCCTGAAGCCAAATCCATGCTGGAGAAATACTTCGACCTTTCCATCTCGTCCATAATGTGCTGCAGGTCCCCGAGTCCCTCACTCTGTGACTTGAGCAGTGCATTGGCACCTCGAAAATCCTGCACAACCCGTACTGTCCCACGATGATGATGATGTCGGCCGGAAACCCTCCTCACCATCGAAACTGATGATGCTTCGATGATCCGTCATGAACGCGGCTCCAAGCACCATCGCGTACGGGGGTCCTTTCACCACCCGGAAATTCACACGGAATATCTGGTCGACCGGTGCAAAGACCAGCGGTAGCAAGCACGAGTCTACCACTTCCATCGGGGTATGGCGCTGTTCTTTGGGTTTGCTGCGGTAAGTAGGCCCTTTTTCGTGGGACTCACCAGCGATTTGCCCCAACCGTCACGTTTCTCAATGGACTCGATAAACTGCCGTGACACGTAGTTTCCTACACCTGCCCCAGTATCCACCAGCACCGCAATCGGAAGTCGCGGCTGGGGTGTTCGAGAGCTTCCTCACCGATCCCGGTGCAGCACGGACTCGTAAACGCTCTTCCGTTCTTCTACCCCCATTTCCTTGACTAGGCGGTCGACCATGCGTTGGGCTTCTTTCGAAAACCCTACGGTTATGTCGTATAACGGATTAAGCTGTCCGATCCGCGATCCATCAGTTCCTAGTGGTAAGGGTGGTTGTCTTCCCTGGGGTCCCCACCCCCGCATCATGGGTTGACCACCCCACGGTGCCTGCCACCCTTCAGTTCCCACTGGTCCGATGAATCCTGGCTGTTGTTGACCAGTGAACCCTGACTGCTGTTGACCAGTGAACCCTGACTGCTGTTGACCAGCGAGCCCTGGCTGCTGTTGACCAGCGAACCTTGGCTGCGGTTGCCCAGCAAACCCTGGTTGCTGTTGCCCAGCGAACCCTGGCTGCTGTTGCCCAGCGAACCCTGGCTGCTGTTGCCGTGGCGGCCTTGGCACCATCGGAGGTCTCCACCGCGATCTAGGATTCGGTTGTACTTCTCTTGGAGCTGCCTGTGGACCCCATCGTCCTCCGACTCCAAAGGGCGACGGTAGAGGGGGACGGACCATCTGATTATAACCCCCTCCCGCTCCTACAGGATTTGCCGGTCTTGTTGCCCCTTGTCCTGCACAACCCTGCGGACCCCATCCAACCTGGCCGTCCTGTGGTGGGCCTCCAGCCTGGCTGGTCTGTGGTGGACCCCCCTGTGGCGGGCCTCCAGGTCCACCAAACGATCCCCAAAAAGGTCCTCCCCTTGGGGTAAGGTCCACCAAAAGGTCCCTAAAAAGGTCCCCCTCTTCCTGCCATGGCCGTTTGGTGACCCGGTTATGTTATTCCCTTCCATCACTCCTCCCCCCTTCCCCGGGACGCCGCCCGTTTCCCTTTGACGACACCTCGTTTTGCTGTCGTGTAGAGCAAGATGAGCTCGACGTCGACGTGTTGTATTCGATGTACTCGACGAAGCTGTGCAGTACACGACGGACTTGACGACGCTGTGTTGTACCCAATGTACTCGACGAAGCTGCGCAGTGCACGACGGACTCGACGACGCTGTGTTGTACACAATTTACTCGGCGAAGCTGCGCAGTATACGACTGACTCGGCGACGCTGCGTCGTACAAGGCAAAGATGGTATCCAACGATGTAGTCCAGGGAGACGAGTGGAGTCCAGGGAATCGATGGAGTCTAGTAACACCGGGTTGTCTCCATCAAACAGGCATAAACAGTGGCTCGGGACAAAGTGGGTGGGAGAAGGTTTTGAGTGCATGTATATACCTTCCTGGTTTATTGAAAGATGTCCACTTATCATAAAATATATATGCAACCGTTCAAAAGCGAGTCTTCACTAACAGAGTAACGTATGGAATCCCCTAAGCATCTTAGACACATCAATCTAATTGTAGGCATTAGCTATATCCGTCATTGTTGTACATCCTTTACACATTATCTCAACGAATCTGGAACAGCAGAATCTGTCATTTTGTAAACATCTATTGAGGTATCAACATCCATTCATAGAGTAACACTCGATAAAGGTTTCAGGGTCTACATATATTAATGTATAACTATTTGTAGTAAATTCCTATGCAGCCTTGAAAGTATTGGTATAGTAGCTCCCCAAATGTATGTACCTCCGCTATATGTAGTAATTCCCATGACGTGTATAGTTCCACTGACATCTGAAATATTATTTTGTTTCCATTGCTCAGTATTAATGCATTCTCTACAATCCTTAAAATTTCAAGGTACTGTTATTTAGCTTCCCCCGTTCCCGACTCCCTATGATGATATCTCTAAACCAAGTTTCTAATTCCGGCAAGTTCTCGGCATGACAAAGAGCAGCTATAGAAAGGCTTACATTCCCCATACAGAATCGAAAACTAGAACCAATTTGCAATATCGCCACCCCTGAAACACCTGTGAGTGACCTTGCAGTGCTTGTAGAATCTGCGAAGATATAAAATCATAAGAAGCCCTTGTCTTGTGATCGTCTCACAGTATGTATCAAGTGTAGGTCAATCAACAGATCTGAACTCATTTTCAACCAGTACGATGAACATAGGTACATTCCTATAGTGATTTATCACGTAAGAACTTAAACGAAAAAACAAAACTGGTTCAACAATCATCCTGAAAAAAACAAAACTGGCTCAACAGTAGTTACTCCGTTTTCATCATCCTGCCTGAACACACATAGACGGACAAAAACACCCCCCCAGCTTGTTAGTAGACAACGCTTACTTAAAGCAGAGGCAGGGACGCATGTACGTACACTTTTCTATTTTCCAAGAAAAAAAAAAATCTTTCCCAAAAAAAAACATGTTGGTGTCTGAAAAAATCGTAAGGTAAAGCAATCATAGCACCTACCCATCAATAATTGTGACACTATAAATTTGACGTTATCACTTAATCGGTCGAACTCACAGCAACGTACAGCAAGCAGCAAGCAGCAGCGGTTACCAGCAAAAATATCCAAAACATAGCACAACACCGGCCGAGCCACACCTCGCCACCTCGACAGCTGTTGGGACTCGTACTAGTACAACGGCAGGTTGTTGTTGCTGTGTTGTTGCTGTAGCGTGTTGGTGTTGTTATCGTCGCAACGAGAAAGGAACGTACATATCATTCTGCATCGGGGATGGGTTATCCATATACTGCAACCTGCTTTTTTCAAGAACACAATCCGCCAGATGATACATATATCCTACATGCTCCCACGTTTTGAGGTAATTTCAACACCGTCGATAGCTCTACACAAGATCGTTCGAATGAGCCTAGTTTCATGTCGAGGTTCAAACTGTAGCGCTAGCGGTGGCCTCGCAGCAGAGGGTACCTGGCATCAGACGGAAAGAAAAACTCAAAAATTCGAGCGACCCCGTAACCCGCATCAAGAAAACCTCCGGAAGACTTGGAAACCTACTAAAAAAATTGCAAAAATTGCACGCACGCGTACTGATACATAAACAAATTTAGTGTCATGCAACAGCAGTAGTTGATACCGAGTTGTATGCGTCTGCTCTCTCTAGGTTGTGTACAGCAGTAGCAGTTGTACGTAGAGGCCACCTGCACACATCTGTGATTACGCGTACGTATGTACAGTGTGCATATCATATCTACTGTAGCTCTCTCTATGAGTATCTACGAGCGATAGGCTGATCCACATATGGTCCATCCGGGACATTATTTCCATTCACGTTTCATACCATACCGAGCTTAAGAAATATAGTTGAACATTGAAAATTGTATATTCGTGATCGCAAAGACAAGACGAATCGATGCTGAGAGTTTGAACGAAAACAAAATTTTTACACTAATAACAAGTGATTATGCAACACAGCATCAAGAAAAAAAAACACCAAGACCGGCCAAACTTGGCCTAAATCAGTCGTTTTGGGATAAATCCTCAATATCTAACGCACTTTTGCTTTACAGAAAAAAAAAAAAGCCTGCGCGTATGGCTTCAATTCATCGTTTGCCGCCCTCTACATAAATATCCCACACACAATTATTTAATGTAAACTTGAACAAAACAACCTCCAAAATCCGTATTTTTGCCGATATCTCCGTCAGTTTATCGATTTTTTTCAAACAGAAAAAAAGCCCAGGCGCAAATGTGACGAGCTAGCTAAATACGCAGTCTAAATGTTGTGTGACGACATTACAGTCCACCTAAGCTTAGACCAGAAATTAACGTTTTTTGAAAACATCAGGCTAAATAATAATAATTAAAAAAAAATCGACGTGTTATCATCTCCGTCTCGAGAGGGCCGTTTAATAGGTGTCTCTGTTTTTATCAACAACCTACCCATTCCCGAGATAAATGTTCCTTGGTGATGGGGTAATTTTGAATATTTGGAGCCGGACGGACTATACGTACGATTACGAGTATTCACGTACAGCAGTACGCGTATCCTTTATCTAAAATCTGCATAGTCTGACGAGAGTTTTTTTATAAGAGCGACAGAGCGACTACCCCAAGCAAAGGCAGTAATATTTACGACACCCCCAAGCAGCAGCTACATACAGCATTGTTCAGGTACAAGTTGATACAGTACGATGCCTGCACGAAGAATGTCAAGCGGCCCAAATAGGGCCTGCACGAGCATAAGAAGGAAGCACTCAGGAAACTTTTTTGTGTTTCGACTGCCTACCTTACTTTCTATATTATCATGTGAACTTGAATCAAAGATGTTTTGGTTTGCTGCTGTACTTCTACATGTGAGTCGAACAAAATTGTCAACCTGTACATGGCCGCACGGAAATCCCAGCTGAAGCCCCATGTAACGAAGGATAAGAGCCGTTTTAGACGTACGCACCCTGGACTACAATCCACCTGTCCCTAGTCTCTCACCGCTTCGTAGTTCGTTTCCTTCCGTGATGCTTTCAGGTTGGTCTGCCTCCTTGTCTCAACAGCATCCTGCAAAGGCCAGTCTGCTGCCTGCGAACTCCTCTTCGTACCTCCAGTGCTACACAACAAATCTCCGTATGAAACCTTCGGCAATACCTTACTGTTACGCTCACAGTACTCAGTCTCGGTTCACAGTCACGCACGCTCAAGTTCTCTTCCATTTTTCCCTCAGATTGGTTTTGTGTTTTGGTTTGTTTTTGGACTACCCAAGAGCGGTGCTTCCTTTGAACTGATTGGGAGTTGCACTGATCTAGGAAGCATTCCGTTACGTACGTATTTTAGGTTACGCATGCCATTCCGCCGCAACATAAGTTCCAGACTCTCGTTCATATTTTTTTCCTTTTTCTTTCACTTCAGGCCATATATTATGCAGTATTATTTTTGTGATTGAAAACGGAAGGAAGTCGGATTTTTCACCGGCAACAAATCCCACCACATCGTTATTCGGTGTGCCATCTTATTGTGATTTCGGTTTTATTTCATGGGGGAAGCAAAAAAAAATCAGAACAGAATTGGGATTTTGAACTCCACGACACGAACGAGTGATCTATGCCGGGTTGGGTGATCAACCTTCACCACCAGGTCTTCGAAGACAGGGAACGGACTGGAAACCTCCTGCGGAGCTGCGTAAGGACTTGTCTAGTCGCTGTGGGCCAGCAAGGAGCTCTCGCTCTCACGGAGCATGAGCTGCTGTAGTGGTCGTAGTCAGAAAAAAAAACGTTAGATTGTGTTGATGGTTTGTTTTGGCCATGGCACAGCTGCTGCTGTGCGGGCACAACACATGTGTTTTGGCCATGGCGCAGCTGCTGCTGTGCGGGCACAACACATGTGTTTTGGCCATGGCGCAGCTGCTGCTGTGCGGCCACAACACATGCGATGGTGGCCAAGGTGCTGATGCTTTCCCTCTCCCTGGTGGTCGATGCACGAGTGCTGTGTCCAGCTGTGTACAAGAGTAGCCAAGCACGTACATAGCGCCGTGATCCGTCGTGAGCCCACAGTCTATAACCCATACAAAATTGTTGAATGCCTCCGAGGTCTCGTGCAAAAGCGTTTTCAATCACTTTCTGAAATATCACCAGGTGGTTGAAAAAGGCCACCCAAAAAAAACATTTGGTCAAATTTTATCATCGACAAAATCGAGGAGGAGCATTTTTTCCACCAAACAGGCCCCATAAGACGCGATTTTGATCAAATCTGATAACATTTGGGATTAGATACCCCGAAACCTCCGTAAAGATTAATATAATCACCAAAATATTGCATTATGTAAGTGCGTAACAAAGAAAACACACAAGCAGTGCAGAGCAAGAAACAGCATCAAGCGCGTGCGGTAGTTTTGTCCGCCCTGTATTTCTGTGGCGTCCTACTATACTGTACTGCGTGTGGATCTTTTTTATCGGACCCTGCGATCCGTTGTTATAAAGGGTAGTCCGTGCTCACAGGACAGGCTCCAAAAAGCTCTGGAGTGGAAGAATATCCCAGGGAAAAATATTACACTAAATACGAAGTACAACGCAGTACGTACGTAGTGCTGGGGGTCTCTGCTGTTGCGTACATGCATGCTGCCACAGGTCCAACAACACACTGCTTGCTGGTGCTGCTGCTGCTAACTATACTGTGCAGCAGATCCACAGTCGATATAGGGTAAGGCGCTGCATACACTTACGCACTAAATACTGTATATCTTTCGAATCTCGTCATCTCGGGCGTCGTTCGAACAGTAGGTTAGGGGATAACAATGTACGGTGCGCCTTTTAACCCCGCATCCCAAGGTCAACTTATGTTCGGCCCGCAGACAAACAGCATGCAAATTTCCAAAGGCAAGTTCGGTAGGGTATACCGGTACCGGGGGTATATTTGTTGCGCGTACCGAACTTACCGAAGTGTCGGGTACCGGTATTGAAAAAGTACCGAACTTACCGAAATGTCCGGTACCGGTATTGAAAAAGTACCGAACTTACCGAAGTGTCCGGTACCGGTATTGAAAAAGTACCGAGCTTACCGAAGTGTTCGGTAGGGTATTAAGCATCCTACCGAGAAAATACCGGTACCCACGGTATTGTGAACGAGGGTATACCGGTACCCCGGGTATATTTAGGTGAGCGTACCGAACTTACCGAAGTGCCAGGTACCGGCATTGGGAAAATACCGAACTTACCGAAGTGTCGGGTACCGGTATTGAAATAGTACCGAACTTACCGAAGTGTCGGGTACCGGTATTGAAAAAATACTGAACTTACCGAAGTGTCAGGTACCGGTATTTACCGAGAAAATACCCCCGGTATACTTCGGTACGTACCCTACCGAATATACCCTAAATAATGTGTACTTGTAGCAACAGCAAACAGATTGGGGCGGCAACAGCGGAAAAAACGGAAATCCTGACGCCGCCATCCCAACCACGTATAGCAAGCGGCAGCACGGCGAGCAGCAGCACCGGCTCCAGCAAAAACAACAACAGCAGAACACAGCAGCAGAGGAGCAGAAGCAGCAGCGCCAACTTCGAAGTTCTGCATATAGTTTGGATCATAAGCGACCTCGCGCAGTGCTGCTGCAGCTACTGCTGGCACATCAGTGTTTGAACATAATTAGAGCAGCGATAGATTCGAGATGTCGCGTTCAAGTCCGTATATAGGATGCATGGTACGAGTACAGGCGAACAGTCGAAGAAGCTTCTGCCACAACACGAAGTTTGCGCAGAGCGTGCCATAGCACCGCCTCGGCGGCGCCTCGAACCCCACCGTCGCGAGTTGGTGATTGTTGTGTTGGGTCTACAGCTGTTCATGATGGGTGCGAGATGAGCGTGTTGTATCACTCCAGAGCCAAGGACGAGATACGTAAATGTAGAGAAGACTGCGGCTGCTGCTGCCACGAATAAAAACCTTGTATAAGTTGTGTATGATATCATAATGTTGTGTCCGTATTGCATACATACACGATTCCCCGGTGTCGAGGCCGCATCAATCACCGCCGGTATTATGATGGAGGGTATACCAGTACGGGGGTATATTCGGGTAGGCGTACCGAACTTACCGAAATGTCGGGTACCGGTATTGAAACATTACCGAACTTACCGAAGTGTCGGGTACCGGTATTGGAAAAATATACCGAACTTACCGAAGTGTCGGGTACCGGTATCGAAACAATACCGAACTTTCCGAAGTGTCGGGTACCGGTATTGAAAAAGTACCGAACTTACCGAAGTGTTCGGTAGGGTATTGAGCCCGGTACCGAACTAATACTGGTACCCCCGGTATTGCGGTCGAGGGTATACCGGTACCTGGGGTATATTTGGGCGGGCGTACCGAGCTTACCGAAGTGTCGGGTACTGGTATGCGAAAAATACCGAACTTACCGAAGTGTCGGGTACCGGTATTGAAAAAATACCGAATTACCGAAGTGTCGGGTACCGGTATCGAGGCCACATACCGAACTTACCGAAGTGTCGGGTACCAGTATTTACCGAGAAAATACCCCCGGTATACTTCGGTACGTACCCTACCGAACATACCTTTGTAAATTTCTATCCCCCACTAAAACGAGTCATTTTCGGCCCTGACACAAAAAAAAAAGTCAATTTCGACCCTCGGCACCAAGACCAGGCCAATTTCGAACCCAACACAAAAACCAAGTCATGTTTGATCCCCCACATAAAACCATGATACTTTCGACCCTAACACTGAAATCGAGTCTATTTCGATCCCCTTCTAGAACCAAGTTACACACGTGGCCAGTTGGCTACCCCTAAAAACCCTCCAGAGACAATTTGACACTCCAGAGGGCGAGGCTACCCTCTAGACGGCGTTGGGAGTTTGGAGGGTTAGAGCTTCCGCCGTCTAGAGGCAGGTTTTTTTTTTTCTCTATCCTCCAAAGGCCTGGGCGGTGTCGCTAGCCTCCAGAGTGTGCCCTTCATACACCGCCGGAGGGTCGCGTTGAAATTTTGTTCCGCAGGAGGGTAATCAATATTTCAGCCCGCTACGAAGAGGGGTATATATTGAATGCTCTGGAGTGGGGTCGGTATATCACCCTCCAAAGCGCTTTGGATTTTTTGTAGGGTACGAGGTTTCGCCCTCTACACAGGTGGCCAACGGTACACGTTGAGAACGTGCTTTGGGTGACCTGAACCCAAAACACCTTGAGCCACAAATCTCAAGGTCAGTCATTGGCCAACGTAAGACGCTCCCAACGTCCCGAGATTGGCCAATGCACGCGTCACAACGTACCCACATTGGGAAACGTGCCAGGCCAAAGTCCGGTGAACTCTATTTGGTTTGCTCTGTTACTTTGACGAAAATCGGTAACAAACCGAGGGAAACAATCAGCGAAACCGAACGTCGAAAACAAGCAACGAAAACAAAAACAAAAAACAAAATCGGGAAAAAATCGGGGGAAAAAAAAACAAATAACGCAAAACAATCGGAAAAACACGTACCGGTATACATGAATCCGACATGAAACTAAAAGCGAAGAGTCGTGGGATACAACAACACAAACGACGAGTACCCGAAAACAGTAACAGTTTATTACAGCAAATTGTATGGTCAATAGTGTGTTGTTTTTTCTGCTTATATATCTTTTCTGGTCTCACTCGGAGTTTTGCACTGCGCAAACACGACATGTATTTGCAAACCAGGGTTTTTTTTACCAAAACCAAAATATATTATGTGTCAAAATCAAGAAAAACTGCTTTAACTTATAACGTACTCACTCGCAGGCACATGCCAGTTTCGGAGTGGACGAACACACTTTATACTTAGTTTATACGTACCCTCTGGTAGTTGTTTCATGATTTCCATAGTCTATTCGGCAACGAACAAAAAACTGCAAAAAAACAAAACAAAAAACAAGGGCGCCGCCCAGAAAAAACAATCATTGACCACAACAACACTGCTGTGCTGTGCGCTTTTTTCAGATTCGGTCCTCCGGGGGCGGGGGGGGGCACTAAGTAAGATCGAGGGATACGCTGCGTAGGGGGGTTAACATCCATCCCCTCCGCCTGAAACGCCATATATATGATATACAAACATTTCCTGCACTACTGCTGCTGTATCGTGCCAGCAAGGTTGCAACAACAGCAAGTCAAGTGTATGTATGTGCAGTCAATTTTCATACCAGGTACCAGGTACCAGGTATGTGTTTGCATGCACGTACAACAACATACAAGGCGACGGCGGGCGAGCGACCGAGCGAGCGGCGGCGGCGGGCGATCGACGAGGGCGGCGCAAGGCCGCCACGGTCGACCGAGCGGCGTGGGGCGCGCGGTCGACCGGGCGACGGAGGGCGCGCGGTCGACCGAGCGGCGGCGGGCGCGCGGATGACCGAGCGGCGGGCGCGCGGTCGCCGCGATGGTGCGGAGTGGTTATTGTGTACAGCAGTACGGTACACAGTGCTGTATGGTATACACGGCGTTTATATGTGGTACCTGGTTGTGTATGCAACAGTAACATGTTGTGTGCTACGACCACCCCACCCCCCCCCCCCCCCCCCCCGACGAAAGTACAGCAGCCGCAGGGAGGTTGGGGCGTCCGTCGTGCCCGGGCGAGCGCGGGCCGCCCGCCACCCAGGGGCCGGTTTCGCCCTTGCCACCCCAGCAAACCCTCCCTCGTCGAAATCCGTGGCCGAGACCGCCAAGGGCGCTCCCAGCACCGCCCACAGCAGACGTTTCCCCACACAAATTCCAACTGAAAGACATACTACGGCCTACAACATCCTACGCCCTATGTACGGCCTA
>MEHQ01001430.1:20233-75469 GCA_008828725.1 Saccharina japonica | reverse complement strand
CGATCATCAATGCGCATCTTCCCATCGCCATAGGTAGTTAGCGAAGGGCCGCCCGGATCTTCTCGCCTTTCTATGTTTTCCTTTACGTTTTGGTTTCACTTGATTTTCATTTTTCGGGGGAGTGTTTCTGAGTGATCACCGTTGAAGCTCTTTCATGCTGCCTGCACATCGTCGGATGGCGAACGCAATAATAATAGTAATATGCCCTCCAATGCCTTTTTCTGCCTTTTTTTTGTCTTCTTTTTGCCTGCCGTTCGTTTTCGTTTTTTTTTGTCTTCGCTCTTTCGCTTATTTCGTCCGCACGTATGTGTATTTCCTGTACTGGTAGCTACGAAGCCCTTCCTGCTTGATGATTCTATTTTTCGGTTCGCCACTTGCCCCCCTCTGTTGGCGACTCTGTGAACCTGCGTCTTCTCTTTCGCACATTCTCTCATTTATATCTGTTTCGTTTTAGTTTTCCTCTATGTACACGGCCCCCTCGGATGTTTGTTGCAAGTCGTACAGCGTACGCATGTGGCCGGCGACAACACAGGCACAGGCATGGAGATGATAATCGGTTTAAAGGAGGCCGACCCATCCCACGTATACCTTATTGGGGTTTGCAGTTAGCTTTTTCCTTTTGAGGCAATATTTTTGTGACTGACTATTATTTCGGGGGGACCATAGTAAACACTAGTAAATAGAACCAAATACTGTTGGTAAAAAAAGGGAAATATGTCGGTTTTTGTATGTACCGTAGGTCCTATTTACTGTAGTACCGCCCCGTAATCGTATACTCCTTAAGTAAACAACTACCGGTTATTACAGTACGATATTTTCACTCCTTCTGTATATGTTTGAGGACTACAGCAGTAGCCATGGAAATCTTCGTCGGACTTCGCGAACAAACGTTCTTCGAAGGAGGCATGTTTCGGGTGTATGAGATGATTGAATCCCTCATGTGAGGAGAGGGTCAGACCATAAGCCGCCGCCCCTAGAAGGTGGCATTGCTCGGTCATAGCTCATACCAGGAGCTGAGAGATGAGCCGATGCGATGCTATGGTGTGGGCGTGTACAAAATGTACAATGACGTACGTGTGGTTGCGGTTGCGGCGAGTTTGAGAGAGCGAAGGAAATATTCGATAGAGTTGGTAGAGGGAATCGTTTCACTCAATAGAATATTCGAAAATCGTGCCAGGTATAGAGACAAAACGTGCTTGCAAAATATTTATACGTAAAATACGCCAAGAACTTTTCTTCAAACATTTAATGAATGTGTTTTTACCCGAGAGGGAAAACCAAAGAGAAAACAAGCTCTTACGAAAAATAATGTCAAACCGATTGGCGCACAATGTGCCAAGGGTAAGGCGAGCCCGAGCCGAGACGTCTTCATTTGGAGGACGGAACACCATCGTGAGTCAGTACACGATAACCACACCTCACTCTACAACGAAGCGTGACCTCCAGAGTAGTAGCGCCCGTCGTAATCCAAAGCTCGTTCTTGGCTTGGGGAGGGGGCGGGGGCGGTTATTTCCGTGAAAAAACAAAAACTCTCGATAACTTTCTCTTCGAGGCATGATGTGAACCCCCCCCCCACCCCCCCCCCCCCTCCCCCACCTAAAAACGTCCGACCCAGCTCTCAGAGTATACTTGTCATCACATGTTAGGGTTGTCCAAATGTGCCAGCCTCGGACCCAGGAGTCTCGCTCTCTATCCCCTGGGCCCTGGTAACCCTTTTAGTACGACAGCACTGACGCGTGCTACGATAGAGTTATAAGGTATACCTTTTTTTGGCTGGAACGTTTTTGGAATGACGGAGCTCCTTACCTTAACCCAAAATCGTCAGAATTTCACATTTTTGTTGCAATCGTTTTCGTTGTATACTTGGAGGCCGTGGGAATATTCATCGGGTATATACTCGTATGCAGCACTTTTTGTTTCATCCAAAATCAGTTTTTGGGTGACTAACTATCAGTATATAGCTCCTCAGGTGACGGAACCTCAGAAATAATATGGCGCACCTCTACTCGTACTACCGTAGCATTAAAGCACTGCACTGACTGGTGCGACGGTGGGGGGGTCACCTTTTTGTCCATTTTTCTTGTTGCAGCCGCTCAGAGCCACCCGGTCGAATGAGTAGTACTCTGTTTTTTTTTTTTGCAGTCTTGAGCTTTTATGCCTTTCGTACGCACCGCCGTTGGACTGTTTTGCTACGCTGCGCAAAACAAAACAGAATCAAGTCCAATTTTGAGTGCGGTTCAGAGCCACTCAACACCCAAAAGTCCCCCTGTGATACGTACGTGGTCGAAGATAAACGAAAATAAACGGGAGTATTAGAATACCCCCCCTACCATACGTAGCACTGCAACACTGTAAAAAAAACATCTGTTTCAGTCTAATTTCAAGTGTTTTCCTCCCAAAATGAGAGTGCAGACCAAAATAAAGGGGCTCATTCAACCGGATATCGCTGCATAATAATACCGGGGGTCTAAGCCGAAAGAGCGCAACCCCGCGCGACCCACGAGAGCAACTTCTATCAAGCCCAGCAGCAATGAGTTGCTCCACATCTATGGAAGGAGAGTGCACGCCTCGGCACCGTCGGGATAGTCTACGTACACCCCACTGAAACGCCTTGTTCGTTCTACTACATACTCTTCACCCCCTGACACCCGTCACCACTCGACAAAAGACGGAAGAGGTCTCCGTATTGGAGGCACCAAAATGGTGTCCAGGGGTGTGAAGGGTCTGTAGTGGAACGGGGCGTTTCGATGGTGTAGCCAAGCATCATGCCGGATTTCTCGGTGCCACAACGACAAAACACGCCTCGAGGGATGCAGAAGCGGACGAGATTCGTAAGAATATTTCGCGCTTCTAAATCGAATGCACAGATGACGGAATCGGAGGCATCCGCACACGCTACGAGCTGGTCCAGCTGTAATCGCGAGGCAGTACTCGCCGGCGTTTTCCCAACTCAGTTTTGCGAATTTCGAACTGAAATTTTGTGTAGAGCTTCCTATGAGCATAACGAAGCGATTACCTGGGGCTCCATTTTGTTTTGCTGAAGACGGGCAAAATTATGGCCGTTTCAAGAAAAACCACGTCGGCATTTTGGCAAAAAAGTACCGGAAAAAAAAGTCGAAAAAAAATGGAGCCCCAGGTAGAGTGTCGACAAGAACGATGCGAATCACGTGTACAAAAAATCAGACAAAAAATCGATAAATTCAGCTGGGAAATCGGGATTTTGGGTCGTCCGTCGTAATATCTTAACTTTGTATGGCGGATCATGTGCACCTCATATCTCTTGATAGACAACGAATTAGACGACGGGGAGGATATCCATCGTTTCTCCATGCCTCAAGGAATGTTCACACCGTGAATCAGCGTCATCCGCCGTGCAGTTGTTTCGGCGATTCGTATGGACCGCAGTATGGAGATATTCCCGTGCGCGACGGGATTTATTCGATATGGCATTTCTCGACGAATTTTTCTCGGATTCCAAAAATTCTAGCATGTGCAAACGAGCTGCAAGCTCAGAAACCATGGTGCAAAATTAGGAGCTGAAATATGCAAAAATGAGTGCAAAACGTCCGATCGAATGAATATCTGTTTTATGGCTGGACCAGCTCGTAGCTACGTACGGTAAAGAGTCGTACATGGGACGCGTAAAAAAAAACAATCAAAAGGGGCAGAGCAAAAGCACACGCCTCAGAGGCACAGATGCGGAACAGTCGTAAAATGCCCGCGCTTCTGTGCGTCGAACGCACAGTTGCTGTGTGGTAAGACGGAATAGTCGCCGACGCTAACAAGCTTGCCATTACTGTTACCGGAGGTTCGGTAAATATTTCGCAGCGTGTGCGGGAATAGGATTGGTGCAAGGTTAAATAAGTTTGGGTGGGACAACTCTGTTTCTGACCAGTGGTGTAACTATGAAGATAATCCAACGGCATATTAGAGTACGGGCAGAACCACGAGCCGGCGCAGGAGGCCTAATCAAATCCAATACTTCCATGAAAGGATCCACGGTAGTGAGACATAATAACTTAGGAATAATCGGCGCCACCCCCGTAAAGTAGCTTTTAATACGAACAGTAGATGTGAGTCTATTTCCAAGTAATTTGTCCCGAAAGCGGAAGTGCAGTCGAAAAGGGGTTAAGAAGCGGGGAAGACGACAAAACGAAAACGACATCCGTCAAAAAACCGTGCCAACGGCGGAAGAGGCGGGTAGGAGGAAGGGGGGGGGGGGTACATCTCAAGCCCCGATTCCAACACAGCCAGCGACAACATTATTGCTGGAAATTAAGAGGTGAGTTGACAAGCAACCGTGGCATTCCCGACAACATGGTACGCGGCATATACTTAAGGACACGAAGCGGTATACCTATGCAGATATTATCGCCGGCACGCCACCGAAGCTGGTTCATATGACGCCACCGTCCTCACAGCTGTTCCGACGGGCTCTATGACGGGGGGGCACAGTAATACGCGTATAAAAACAGAACCCACGGTGGACCCAAAAATCACACATCCCCCCTAATGGATGTACACCATATTTGGTTATGATTACTATTAGTAGTACTACATACGTATGTTCTCCCGTAATACGAGCCAATGCGAAGACCTTATTCAGATCCCTACGATACGAGTATCGCCAAGCGGAACGAAAAAGGTACACCAGCTTGTTCTCTCGGCGACAGAGTTTCGTGCATCGTTCGTTGAACTACGATGAACTTGTAACCCCCACCAGAATATACATAGGTGAACGCGACACGATATATTAAACCGTCGCCTGCTACGTATGGCGTCCTTTTCGAAGAAAACTTCGTCTAATTGCACTGCTGTGAGTGATTGTGTGTCGATAACAACTCTAACCGCTCGAACACCCAAAATCAAGCGATCGGTTGGTGGTCTCCGATTACCCGGCGCAGGTGCATGTGGCACACGAACCGAGACGTGAGGCGCTTGTCCGGGCACTTGAACGTGAAAGCTAACTCGTGCATTTCTTTCTCGAAAACCTGCACAACAAACAACAAAAGTACAGTAATGTTATACTCAGGGCTTGCGTGTAGTAGTTCGCGCTGTGAGGAGAGGGTTATCTTGTTTCTGAACTCAACCATCTGTTTCCGTCGACCCCGTCATCTTGTTGACCACGCCCGCACGCGGGTACGAAAGTTGCGGTTCGTTTCTGAGTTTAATCATAGCAGCAAAAGTGCGACCACCGTGGGGGTTTTGTCGATAACAAACACGCTAGCGAGGCCGAGGATGTGTGCACTGACATAATTCCCGGCCCCGTGGGTAGAGGGCAGTGTAGATGACGGGGAGTGTTATGTATACAGATACATATATAATGATGTTGACGTGTGATGTGAGACGTCGAAAACTAATTTGTAGATCATCTTTTCGAGTCGTTTTCGAGTTTCCTCACGATGAGGTCCACCTCTCGGTGCGGTGCTTCCTATTTCCTCGGCGTGCGCGTGATCATCCTCGCCTTCTCGCGACTCTGCCAGGAGTGGTCTCGGCCGTGCTCGCGCCGTGCCTCGGCAGAGTATACACGTATATATATATATATGCTTCCCCGCGCTCAATACGTAGTGTTCTGGAATCGCTTTCGGTAATGAAACAGGAACGAGGACTTGGTATAGTCGAAACCGCGTTGAGAATGGCCGGGCCGTTTACGAAACCAACGGGTGTATCGAGCGCACCCGACGGTAAGATATACGCACGACTCCGGCTCCCTCAAAAGCTCCTATTCTTTGTCGAAAACGTGATCTAAGGCTTAGTTTGGGTAGGCGATTGGTTAACTTTATTGCCGGTAGCCCTGCAGACGCATGCTGCGGCGATGGTGCACCTTCCATGTTCTGACGCTCCTCGCTGGAAGGGCCGGGCATTGAATCGACGGAGTACCGGGTATTTTTTTAGCAACACAAGCATTCGCGCGCCGGTCCTCTCTCGCCCCAGCAGATAGTAAAATTACAACGAGGGGCGCTACTTGTACATGCTTCAAAGCAATCGGCGTTGAACTCGAATCAACACACAGCAGTACTCCTACGTAGTCAGTGATGGTCGTGGCATCGATCCCGAGAATACTATTTATGTATTGACTTATTCACAGTCTTGTCCTTGTCTCTCCTCCTCCCGCGAGTACGCACACGCGTGTCATGGACATGCCCCACGTACTACAGCAGTAAACGAGAAATACACACACACAAAAATGGTAGGTCAGCACGCACCAACTCTGCGTAGAAGAGGTCTTCCAACCCTACCGCCCTCGCGCAGGTGTAAATCTTGGTGCGGCCAGAAACGTTTCCCGAGGCAACCACGACGAACCCCTGCTCTCGAAGGTGCGACGCTACCGTTTCCACCTCCGGCAAGCGACCTATCCGACACCTGTCGGTCGGCCCAGTCAGTGCGTTGGCGAGGGAGTACGATTTATTGCGAGGGGGGGGGGGACATGCGTCGTCTGAATGTTCTTGTGGTTGTTCGCTGAATGTCAGGAGAAGCAGATGGGAGCCCGCGATTCCAGGGTATGCTTTGATTGGCGTTGGCACGTGGATTAATATACAAACAGCCCTTTTACTTAGGGACAGAGCGCTGAATGCTTTTGTTTTCCCTCTTCGAAACGACGGTCCCTTACCTAAAGCTGGCGCACGTTTCGAGCGAATCCCACGCCCTCCCGAACTCCTCCGCCGTGCCGGCGTATGACTTGTCCAGGGTGACCGTGTTGGGCGGCGGGAGTGCGCCAAAACTGCCACTGACGATGCTGTCGTCCGACGATGACCTGCTTGGTTTTATCGCGTCAAAGTTCGGGCCCAGGCGTTACGCATGAGGGATAAGGGGAGCCGTACCTCCCATGGGCTGTGTTTGGTGGCAGTATCCCTTGATCACAGGAGTGGCGGGGGAACCATAATGTGTATGGGCTGTGTTTGGTTAGAAAAAAAACTTGATCGCAATGGAGGGAGGGAGGAAGGAAAGAGATGTCGTCCTGAATATTATCATCGAAGCATATTCATCGGCGCGGCCCCGCCATGACCCTGTTCATGCGCATCACGGCCATCCCGCCCGAGACACAGACAGACAGAGAGACAGAAAGTTGATAGTGTTGTGTCGTCCCTCTGTGTCGCACCCTCCTTAGAAGTTTGGGAGCGCTCGGTGTTGTTCGCTGTTCGCAAGATATATATCGTCCAAGAGTCGCCAACCATCTGCGTCCTGGTTGGCGGTATGTATCATTGGCTCGTGGTACGATAGAGGTGTACGAAGGTATACCGTTTTTTGGCTAAAACGTTTTTGTAAATGACCTATTAAAGACTCTTGAAGACTCCTTACCTTAACCCAAAATCGTCCGAATTGAATGATTCTTGTGTTGCAACATTTTTCATTGTATGCTTAGGCCATGGAATTGTTCATCGGGTAGAATAGCACTTTTTTTCCCCCCTATAAAATCAGGTTTTGACTTACTATTAGTATAGAGGTCCTCAAGTCACCACTCTCGGAAGGCAAAAACATTGCCTGTATGCAGGTGCACCTCTATCTTAAGATAGCATGCGTCTATTGCGGGAGCCGATGCGTTTGCTAAAACAGGAACGATCTACACCTAGGTCAGATCGTCTACAGATAGATCATCGACTCCCACTTCATTATCTATAAGCAGTAGGCCTTTCGAGGCAGATGTGCTCCTGACCTGTATGGTTTAGCTCCGTGTTGCCGGGTGGGAGCCGTAGAGTCTTGCATTCTCTAACAGCACATGTTTCCTGGGTTAGATCTGTACTGTGCAGATCCTGCACAACCTCTCACAACCACAAGCGAGGAACTAGATGATCTGTAGATGATCTGTCCAAGATGCGGAACAACCTACCTGGTCACCAGGTGCGGTACTGTTAGCAATCGAACCAATACCGTACAGCACGGAAGATAGCACACACCCTTTAAATGACACCCCCCCCACACACATGAGCACGCACACCTGGTAGTATTTTTTTGTTTCGTTTTTCGGCCGTCACTTTTTATCACCGGGGGTGCGTTGAATATCACACCCCCTACGGAAGTGCGGGGGGGGGGGGGGGGGGGGTATACATACATACGGTAAATATGTGATACGCAAATACTATCGATTAAGGGTTTTGCGCGCAATGCTTCTTTTCCGTGTGTTCGTGGCCAGATAGACCTCGTATCCATTTACGGCGCGCGTCAAAAAAATGTTGACCAGTGTGTGTACTGCAGGTTTTAGGTTTTAAAGAGCGAGACTCTGCTAACAAAACAAATGCGCTTGAAACGCCCCGTTTTTTACACCATCAAGACATCAAGACACGCCGCGTCGTGCATCTTCATGCTGTGTTCACCTTGTGCTGAAGGCCCGCTTGTAGACCAGACGGTTCCCTCCCGGTGGAAAGATGCTACGACGTCGAGGCAAGGGCGTCCCCCCAGATTGGGGGTCAGACGGTGACCACGCCCCGCCGGCGGGCTGGGTTGTCACTACAGCACCGCCGCCCCGAGACGTCGCTGTCTCGAAGTCCAAGTTGACGGCCGAGGGTCTTTCAACCCGGAGGAGATTTTGGCGGTTGCCGTCGTCTGTTGCATCGCCACCCTGAGGGCGGCGCGGAGAGAGAGAGGGGTTCTTTTCATTTTTTTCTCTTTCGGAAGTTGGTGGGTGAAGATGCACCACGGTGCGGACAACCGGCTCTTGGAAACGCACAATGTCAGGTATTATTATTTTGAAAGATTATCTACGTATGTACACGTGTTGAATGAAGTTCGTCGAGTCAGGTTGCGCCGCGTATATTAGATGTGGAATGTATGTATTATATATACATATCGATAAGATGTGCACCAGTAGCGTTGTTGAGGAGATATCGTTATCGAATAATAGGAGGGATAAAAGTTGAAGCCGATGTTGCAACGTTGTCGGATGGCAAGGATAATACTATTAGTGAAACGTATCGGTCAGATACTTACGACTAGAGCATATTTTATTGTTTTCCAGACATATCGACATCGTACGCTTACGAGCTTTGTTGTTGTTGTTGTTGTCAGATGCTTACGAGGTTAGTTGCTGTTGTTGTTTTTGTTGTTGGGACCGAACCGATATCAAAATAGCAGCTTCGTCATGCAGACTGGCTTACATCGTCCTGGTCCGTTTCGCTCTCCCCCGTGCTGTAACTGTCGGCGTCGCTGCTCTCCATATCGCTCCCTCCCCTGCCTCCCGCCTCTCCGACTGAAGATGCATCCGAGCTCATGGGCGGGGACGCTAACAGGCGTCCCGTTCCCGCTCGACGAGCTATCTGTTTTTTTTTGTCGTTCCGCCACATTTTGCATTTCGCCGCACGCGCCATCTCTTAGTAGTTGGGTGTTGTTCCAGCTGGGAGCTGCACGTAAGTAAGTAGTACGATAGAGGTACTACTGTACCTTTTTTTTGGCTGAATCTATTGAGCTGCACGTACCTCTATTGTAGGCGAGAGGATTGCAACGATAGAGGTGTAGGGTATACCTTTTTTTGGCTGAAACGTTTCCTTACCTTAACCCAAAATCGTTGGAAAGATCATTTTTTTTTTACTTATGCCATGTATGATAGGAATAGGACATTTCGTTTTTCCAAAATCAGTTTTTGACCAAAATCATTTTTTTACATACTAATAGTATAGAGCGACTCAAGTGAGGAGCCTCAGGAAAAAAAACATGGTGCATCTCTACCTTAAGGTAGCAAGAAAAAAAAAACATGGTGCACCTCTACCTTAAGGTAGCAAGAAAAAAAACATGGTGCACCTCTACCTTAAGGTAGCAAGAAAAAAAACATGGTGCACCTCTACCTTAAGGTAGCAAGAAAAAAAAACATGGTGCACCTCTACCTTAAGGTAGCAAGAAAAAAAACATCGTGCACCTCTACCTTAAGGTAGCAACAAAAAAAAAAACATGGTGCACCTCTACCTTAAGAAAGCAAGAAAAAAAAGCATGGTGCACCTCCATCTTAAGGAAGCGTGCGTCTTGAGCTGATTTGTCTGAACACTGATACACACAATAAACGTGATTTGTGGCCTACAAGGTATATAGGGCATTCCCACGGCCAGTGGTATTATAATACGCATATATAGAGGGGGTATGTATGGGTTAATACTAAGTAATCAACATTTTTATTTCTAGAAGACGATGTGTTTACGGAGAAAAATGAAGCAATAATTGACATACACGCACTAAAAAAAGCGCGATTTGTGGTAATACCAGGTTATGTTTGGGGGGGGAAAACCTGGTGTATAGCACTGATTCAACAAAACAACGCTAGTTGGGGTATACCAGGTGTGTTCGGGGAGGAAAGCACTTTATTTTGGTGCGCTGTGATCCGTCACCGCTAAATAGTTGTCGAGTTTGCGAGCGCTTTGCCGGCTTCTAGCATGTATTCTGCCGACAGCTGAACATGTGGTAAGCGTGCATCGGCTATACCGACCGATCGATTAGACTACACGCACGTGAGCAGTCGGGCGAAGCATGTGCGTCGCCACTCCTGCCTGTATCGCTATCACAATACAGCAGTGCATACAGTGTTTGCCTCTTGAAAGGACAGCGGGGGGACGGAGCGGCCACGCTTTGCCGTATAGAGGCCGGCGTTGTTGGTCAACGAAGCTCGGTCGTCGAAAGTAGATACCACCACCACTACTACTACCACTACTGCTACTGCTGTGCGTGATTGGTATCCCCGGGAATGCTGTACTTTGTAGCGACGCAAGAATATAGCTACTCTCCTGGGGATGCATAGCGGCAACTCTTGGGCCAACGATTTACACACCTGCCCAGTAACAGTGGGAGGCTGTTGGCTGCGGCCCGAAACGAATCACAAAAGTCTGCACGAAGAATAACAAGGAAGGGCGAAGGGGGGAGGGAGGGGAAGAGGGAGACTCGCCTCGACATCATTGTCGCCTCCAGCGCCAAAGGCAGTCCGTGCAGCGTCCACCGACTTCTCCTTTCTCAACAGGTACTGAGACACCAGCAAGGACACTGTGATGCCCAGGAAAACAGACCTGTGAATANGTCTGTCTGTCTGTCTGTCTGTCTGTCTGTCTGTCTGTCTGTCTGTCTGTCTGTCTGTCTGTCTGTCTGTCTGTCTGTCTGTCTGTCTGTCTGTCTGTCTGTCTGTCTGTCTGTCTGTCTGTCTGTCTGTCTGTCTGTCTGTCTGTCTGTCTGTCTGTCTGTCTGTCTGTCTGTCTGTCTGTCTGTCTGTCTGTCTGTCTGTCTGTCTGTCTGTCTGTCTGTCTGTCTGTCTGTCTGTCTGTCTGTCTGTCTGTCTGTCTGTCTGTCTGTCTGTCTGTCTGTCTGTCTGTCTGTCTGTCTGTCTGTCTGTCTGTCTGTCTGTCTGTCTGTCTGTCTGTCTGTCTGTCTGTCTGTCTGTCTGTCTGTCTGTCTGTCTGTCTGTCTGTCTGTCTGTCTGTCTGTCTGTCTGTCTGTCTGTCTGTCTGTCTGTCTGTCTGTCTGTCTGTCTGTCTGTCTGTCTGTCTGTCTGTCTGTCTGTCTGTCTGTCTGTCTGTCTGTCTGTCTGTCTGTCTGTCTGTCTGTCTGTCTGTCTGTCTGTCTGTCTGTCTGTCTGTCTGTCTGTCTGTCTGTCTGTCTGTCTGTCTGTCTGTCTGTCTGTCTGTCTGTCTGTCTGTCTGTCTGTCTGTCTGTCTGTCTGTCTGTCTGTCTGTCTGTCTGTCTGTCTGTCTGTCTGTCTGTCTGTCTGTCTGTCTGTCTGTCTGTCTGTCTGTCTGTCTGTCTGTCTGTCTGTCTGTCTGTCTGTCTGTCTGTCTGTCTGTCTGTCTGTCTGTCTGTCTGTCTGTCTGTCTGTCTGTCTGTCTGTCTGTCTGTCTGTCTGTCTGTCTGTCTGTCTGTCTGTCTGTCTGTCTGTCTGTCTGTCTGTCTGTCTGTCTGTCTGTCTGTCTGTCTGTCTGTCTGTCTGTCTGTCTGTCTGTCTGTCTGTCTGTCTGTCTGTCTGTCTGTCTGTCTGTCTGTCTGTCTGTCTGTCTGTCTGTCTGTCTGTCTGTCTGTCTGTCTGTCTGTCTGTCTGTCTGTCTGTCTGTCTGTCTGTCTGTCTGTCTGTCTGTCTGTCTGTCTGTCTGTCTGTCTGTCTGTCTGTCTGTCTGTCTGTCTGTCTGTCTGTCTGTCTGTCTGTCTGTCTGTCTGTCTGTCTGTCTGTCTGTCTGTCTGTCTGTCTGTCTGTCTGTCTGTCTGTCTGTCTGTCTGTCTGTCTGTCTGTCTGTCTGTCTGTCTGTCTGTCTGTCTGTCTGTCTGTCTGTCTGTCTGTCTGTCTGTCTGTCTGTCTGTCTGTCTGTCTGTCTGTCTGTCTGTCTGTCTGTCTGTCTGTCTGTCTGTCTGTCTGTCTGTCTGTCTGTCTGTCTGTCTGTCTGTCTGTCTGTCTGTCTGTCTGTCTGTCTGTCTGTCTGTCTGTCTGTCTGTCTGTCTGTCTGTCTGTCTGTCTGTCTGTCTGTCTGTCTGTCTGTCTGTCTGTCTGTCTGTCTGTCTGTCTGTCTGTCTGTCTGTCTGTCTGTCTGTCTGTCTGTCTGTCTGTCTGTCTGTCTGTCTGTCTGTCTGTCTGTCTGTCTGTCTGTCTGTCTGTCTGTCTGTCTGTCTGTCTGTCTGTCTGTCTGTCTGTCTGTCTGTCTGTCTGTCTGTCTGTCTGTCTGTCTGTCTGTCTGTCTGTCTGTCTGTCTGTCTGTCTGTCTGTCTGTCTGTCTGTCTGTCTGTCTGTCTGTCTGTCTGTCTGTCTGTCTGTCTGTCTGTCTGTCTGTCTGTCTGTCTGTCTGTCTGTCTGTCTGTCTGTCTGTCTGTCTGTCTGTCTGTCTGTCTGTCTGTCTGTCTGTCTGTCTGTCTGTCTGTCTGTCTGTCTGTCTGTCTGTCTGTCTGTCTGTCTGTCTGTCTGTCTGTCTGTCTGTCTGTCTGTCTGTCTGTCTGTCTGTCTGTCTGTCTGTCTGTCTGTCTGTCTGTCTGTCTGTCTGTCTGTCTGTCTGTCTGTCTGTCTGTCTGTCTGTCTGTCTGTCTGTCTGTCTGTCTGTCTGTCTGTCTGTCTGTCTGTCTGTCTGTCTGTCTGTCTGTCTGTCTGTCTGTCTGTCTGTCTGTCTGTCTGTCTGTCTGTCTGTCTGTCTGTCTGTCTGTCTGTCTGTCTGTCTGTCTGTCTGTCTGTCTGTCTGTCTGTCTGTCTGTCTGTCTGTCTGTCTGTCTGTCTGTCTGTCTGTCTGTCTGTCTGTCTGTCTGTCTGTCTGTCTGTCTGTCTGTCTGTCTGTCTGTCTGTCTGTCTGTCTGTCTGTCTGTCTGTCTGTCTGTCTGTCTGTCTGTCTGTCTGTCTGTCTGTCTGTCTGTCTGTCTGTCTGTCTGTCTGTCTGTCTGTCTGTCTGTCTGTCTGTCTGTCTGTCTGTCTGTCTGTCTGTCTGTCTGTCTGTCTGTCTGTCTGTCTGTCTGTCTGTCTGTCTGTCTGTCTGTCTGTCTGTCTGTCTGTCTGTCTGTCTGTCTGTCTGTCTGTCTGTCTGTCTGTCTGTCTGTCTGTCTGTCTGTCTGTCTGTCTGTCTGTCTGTCTGTCTGTCTGTCTGTCTGTCTGTCTGTCTGTCTGTCTGTCTGTCTGTCTGTCTGTCTGTCTGTCTGTCTGTCTGTCTGTCTGTCTGTCTGTCTGTCTGTCTGTCTGCCTGCCTGTCTGTCTGTCTGTCTGTCTGTCTGTCTGTCTGTCTGTCTTTCTATCTGTCTGTCTGTCTGTCTGTCTGACCCCGGGTCCCCCCAAAACCTGACGCGCATACCGCGCGTATACCGCGAGCAGCAGCGAGAATGGATCGCCGACACACGTACAAGCAGGCTGGGCCAACTTTCGGCTTCAACGGAGCCCTGCGCCTTGAGCTCCGCGTCACACCCGCACTCTGGCGAGAAAAAGTCGCTCGTGCAAGAGTCGGTACGAGCAGCAAAATCGTTCGCAAATTTTCTACGGCGCATCGATCATAACAAAAGTGGGATCACATCGTCGAGCCACAGCTCCCTCAGCGGGAATGGTTCAGCGGGAATGGTTAATGGCGTTATTGAGCTCGTTGCCCGCCAATTGCAAAGGATCGTGCAGGTCGTTTCAGGCTGCAAGCTCTTGACCCAAATGGGTGTTGTGGTATATTCTGTGGCGTTTTTCGCCAGGGTGATTTCCAACGCTACAGTAAATCGATTTACTTAAGAAAACAACAGTAGCTCCTACGTACGTCACGACCCGCTGGTGATGTTGACACGGGTTCGGAAATTGCGCACAGACCGTGGATCAAAACAGATGGAGGTTCTAACGGTAGGTATGTTTGTCCCCCATCGCAATTATTACAGTACATCCCACTTCAGTAGGACTCCATGTGTACATAGCTCCCTTAGATACAACTCTTATGTACTACGAGTATACATATTACATATTGACAAGCATCGCAGAGCGTTGCAAGTGCCAGCTACGAGATGAACTGGAAAGCCAAAAATGGCGACATGAAAAAAAAACAGGACGAAAGACGTGGATGATGCCTCGTATACGACGGTCGCATGCGACATATATAGAGCCCTACGCTGATGCAAATGCTTGCTACCAAGAGTACCGCGCTTGCTGCTACGTACTGACGGGCCCAAAAGCACCACCAATGCCAGGACGTTACTGACAGAGGCCCAAAAACATCACCAATGCAAGGACGTTACTGACCGGCCCAAAACCACCACCAATGCAAGGACGTACCGACAAAGGCCCAAAACCACCACCAATGCAAGGACGTACCGACAAAGGCCCAAAAACACCACCAATGCAAGGACGTACCGACCAAGGCCCAAAACCACCACCAATGCAAGGACGTACCGACAAAGGCCCAAAAACACCACCAATGCAAGGACGTACCGACCAAGGCCCAAAACCACCACCAATGCAAGGACGTACCGACAAAGGCCCAAAAACACCACCAATGCAAGGACGTACCGACCAAGGCCCAAAACCACCACCAATGCAAGGACGTACCGACAAAGGCCCAAAAACACCACCAATGCAAGGACGTACCGACAGAGGCCCAAAAATACCACCAATGCAATGCAAGGCCCTTACCTTGGGATACGTCATGCCGTGCCTTGCCCTACGGCGCTCTTCCCTTGCGCGGTGCCACCCCTGGAAGCCCGCCAGGCAACCGAAGACGTTCAGGCAGAGCGCCAGATCCATGTTCCGGAAAATTGCCGCCGAGACTAGGAGGCCCGACATACTCTGCGTTCGAAGGCATCAAGTTCGATGATGAGGGAGGGGCAACCAAAAACGAAAAAAGCTTCCGAAAAAATGGTTTCACGTGTTTTTTTTTCCTTTTTTTTTTTTCTGTGCATGCTAGACCTCCCCATAATAGTCTTGGCTGTTTCTGAGCGATCGACGTTTTGGGGTTGTTTGCTTGACATTGTCGGGTACGGCAAACACGACAATTATGTATACGTAGTGAAATAATATGCTGCACGCATGAGTATTTGATATACCTACTGTAGTGAAATGATATGCTGCACATATGATAATTTTAGTTTATTTTCCATTGGCGGTAATCAATACGGTGTCAATAAAGAACGCAAGCACAATTCGACGCGAATCACGCGAAAAAATGCAAAGGCGCGGACCGCAGTAGGGGAGGGGGTGGGCGTACTCATTTGTTGCTTGCCGTAGTAATTTGACCATTGACCACGCATTCCTTTCCAGACGGAACACCGGGGCGGGGGGGGCGGGGGGGCGGGGGGGGCAGAGCCTATACTATGTGACCCCGGATCTGGAGAAGGAGAAAGAAAGGCGAAGATAAAAAAAATGGGACGAAAAAAAAAGCACTTATCGGCGGGGGGTGTAACCTGTAGGCGGACGCTCGCTCTCCAATCCGTGCCTTGTTTTTTCGGCAAGGTCGTATGTTCAAGTTCAACCATCTTTCCGCGCTCCTTTCTCCCCGAACAAGGCGCTCGTCGCCGTCTGCCGTGGTATATGTTCAACACCAGCGAAGCATGAAAATGATAACAACACCCTACCCTGCCCCCCCCCCCCCCCCCCCCCCCCCCCCCCCCCCCCCCCCCCCCCCCGTCCCGGCATTGTAGGGATGCGAGGGTCTATGGTCATACGACTACGGCCATGCATGTTAATGAAGTACACCCTCCCCCACTAACCTTGAGGAAACAGATCGCGACAAGGGGCACCCCCGCCCCTTGAGAGCTGGCGAACTGTGGGGCCCATCCGAAGCCCAGCGCGCCGACCCCTGCCATGATGATCAAGGCTATCGGGCCCAGAAGATGGATCCAGGCCAGGGCAACCACGCGGTTGTAAACCTGGTGCAGGAATCGAGGGAGTTGAAGGGTAAGAAGGGGCTTAAGCTAAGTGAGGGGGAGGGGGGGGGGGGGCGCTCGTGTCATGCATGGCTGTAGTCGTATGACCATAGATCCGCACATCTCTCGTACATACAATGCCAGGAGGGAGCACGTCGGGTTTTCACCGGCCAGGCAGACATTGAGTGCTTGCACCAAGCGCGCAGCACCGTGCGGTGTTTGGCGAGTCGCGTGAAGGGTGGGCTGCACCCTACTAATTAAGAATCGCTTGTGGGGCCGACTTTCTTGAATATGGATGACGGCATCGAATATTACATCGATCTGTTTTCCGGTGTGTCCACTTCCAGAGACATGAGGGGCCAATGTCTCAATATCTCACCGCAGTTCACAATTTTGGGCACGCTCTGGTGGTCATACCGATGCCGGCTTGGTCGGATAAGAGTGATCGAGCAACATCCGGTGCCGTCAAATACTTGTCTGTGCGTTTTGTCAATGAAATTTGAAAACTGTTTTTGTAAATTTGATTAAAAAAATAAATAAATAGAAAACTAGGGTGCAAATTGGATCCATCTTGTTGGATTTCCACTGCTATGACCTTTTTCATACCGGAAGATTTATTGAGGTCATTTTTTTTCCCCCTGTTGTTGTTTTCAGAAACTCTTCACCTCTTTCGTGAGCTTTCGCGGCGATCCCCACACCGGCAAAAACAGCTTAAACCTCCGCCAGAAGAGGTTGAGGGCGTGCACGCCCTATAGCGTCCGGTTTTTGTTGCGGTGGGCGAACGAAAGCAAGAAAGTTGGGGGGCGGGGGAGGGGGTGTACTCATGTCGTGCACGGCCATAGTCATATGACCATATATAGACCCTCGCATCCCTACAATGCCGGGACGGAGCACGTTGGGTTTTCACCGACCAGGCAGACATTGAGTGCTTGCACCAAGCGCCAAGCGCAGCGGGGGGGGGGGGGGGGTACTTCATTTTCATGCATGGCCGTAGTCGTATGACCATAGATCCGCACATCTCTCGTACATACAATGCCAGGAGGGAGCACGTCGGGCTTTCACCGGCCAGGCAGACATTGAGTGCTTGCACCAAGCGCGCAGCACCGTGCGGTGTTTGGCGAGTCGCGTGAAGGGTGGGCTGCACCCTACTACTTAAGAATCGCTTGTGAGGCCGACTTTCTTGAATATGGATGACGGCATCGAATAATACATTGATCTGTTTTCCGGTGTGTCCACTTCCAGAGACATGAGGGGTCAATGTCTCGACGTCTCACCCCCGGTGGCCATTTAGGGCACGCTCCGGTCGCCATACCGGTGCCAGTTTGTTCGGATAAGAGTGATCGAGCAACATCCGGTTCTGCTAAATACTTCTCTGTGCGTTTTGTCAATCAAATTTGAAAACTGTTTTTGTAAATTTGATAAAAAAATGCAGAAAAAAAAGAAGGGTGCAGATTGGGCCCATCTGTTGGATTTCCACTGCTACGAGTATGACCTTTTTAATACCGGAAGATTTATTGAGGTCATTTTTTTTCCCCTGTTGTTTTTAGAAACGCTCACCTCTTTCGTGAGCTTTCGCGGCGATCCCCACACCGGCAAAAACAGCTTAAACCTCCGCCAGAAGAGGTTGAGGGCGTGTACGCCCTATAGCGTCCGGTTTTTGTTGCGGTAGGCGAACGAAAGCAAGAAAGTTGGGGGGCGGGGGAGGGGGTGTACTCATGTCGTGCACGGCCATAGTCACATGACCATAGAGGTAATAATATACCAGCAACATGCTTCGAAAGTTGGGGGGCGGGGGCGTGTTGAGACGTTCCGCATACTATCGTAAAACACGTGTCTCCGTGTCTGTCTTGGACGACCTGGCCACAATGGTATAACTTTGAGAAGGATTTTTATATCAACAGTAGTGTAGAATCACGAACGAACTTGACCGCGATGGTACATTTTCATGAAAGGAATTGACCGCAACGGCACCCTTGTTTTTTTCCAAGCAACCGACCGTATTTGGTATTCTATAATTTCACGGATAAAGTGAACCGCAATAAATGGTGCGATTTTTAGGAGGAACTGACCGCAGCAAGAGTGTAAATTCATGAGAAGGCCTGACCGCAACGAATGGGATACTTCTCCAGAAGCGACAAAGAGAGAGATAAGTCAACCAATGCTCACGTTTAAACCGCACCGCGTCCGAATGCCGTGGTACGTGCGTATATACTTCTGCAATGACATGAAAACCGCGCTCGGCTACCACAAAAAAGCGACATCCCATCCACAGCACAGGGCATACACAGTAAATGTGTCGCGCACTACGCTGTTCGCTCTGTATATTCGAAGTTCGATAATATAGTATTACCGGGTGGGCTATTGTGGTAAGAAAAGTATTCAGAACCCACGATGAACCCCAAACACCATGCATTCCGCCATGTTTACGAATCCAGTAACCGTTCTTTGTTTCGTGGTTTTCCGTGATAGATGGACAGGGCGGAGGGTTTCGACACGTGCGGGAGGCAGGCTGGATGGGGAGGGGGCTCGTAATAATGCAAGCGTGCAGCAGTGTGAGCGTTACTTTCTTGATGCGCGCGTCTGGCCCGTACACCGCCTAACCGTTGCACGTCGGACTCATCTCCCTACCCTATGATGCCCCATGATAACAACCCAGGGCTGGCTTAGTGTGGCCGATGTCAAAAATCGTTTTTTTTGTCGTCATTTTTTCCCCTCTCCCCGACCCGACCCGACCCGACCCGACCCGACCCGACCCGACCCGACCCGACCCGACCCTCCCGACCCGACCCGACCGACCCCACCCGACCCGACCCGACCGACCCGACCCGACCCGAACCCGACCCGACCCGACCCGACCCGACCTGACCCGACCCGACCCAACCCGACCCGACCCGACCCGAACCGTGGGATATCGAAAAAATCCTGACCCAACCTGTGGATTGGGGTCATGACTGAAAAGCCCTGATTTGTTCCCTCTCTAGCCCCAAAAAGAAAACAAAAGAAATAAGACAGGCACCTGCGGCGATGTCGCGAGCAGTCCCTGCCACGATAGAGCCTGGAGCACAGCAACGATGCCAACAATGATCCTCCCGAACGCGTGCATGTGGTTCCCCACGATCACTCCCTGTAGATCGTCGTCTTCCTGTTCGAGCTCGCTCAGCGCGTAAGGCTGAATGGGGGGACGAGGCAAACGGTATATACGCCACGAACGTTGGAGAAGGAAATACGTTTGTATGTATCGCCTCGGGTTTTGGCTGTAGAGCATTTGGTCCACCTGGGCAAGGGATGTTTGAGCGGTGTTGTGGCTGCTGCTGCTGTTGCTGCTGATGTTATGTCTGCTGCTGCTGCTGCTGCTGGTGCTACTGATGTTGAGTTTGATGCTGCTGCCAATGATGTGCCTGCTGCTGTTGGTGTTGCGTCTGATGCTACTGATGTTGCGTCTGCTGCTACTGGTATTTTGTCTGCTGCTACTGAAGTTGTGTCCGCTGCGGCTACTGATGTTGTTTCTGCTGCTACGTATTGATGTTGCGTCCGCTTCTTCTACTACTGATGGTGTGCCTGCTGCTACTGGTACCACTGCGTCTGCGCTACCCAACTGCTGTAGTTACGCCGCCCACGCCCCGGACAAAACCCCGTTTCAACTGAACCTCCCCCCACGTTTCCTGGACTCGCTACTTCGAATTACAGCAGCATCATTTCTTGCTCACAGGTACAAGAGTTATGATGGGCCACGCTTTTCATTTCGTATCACCCGGGGTGATATTATAACCCCCCCCCCAATTGGGACGAACTTCCCAGACGATTTCTCCAAAACAAGACAGGCACGCACAGACACATCGCTCGGCGTTTTGACCCCTCCCTTGTTGTCACGAAAAATCAGATTGGAAAACCCGTCCGAGGCGGTGTGTGTGTGCTATCTATCTATCTTGCGTGCGTTTTTTACACGGTGGGCTCGACAATGGTACGCCAATGTGTCGGAAAAAGATAGACCGCGTTTGTCCTGTTGTTTAACCTGTCGTCTTGACGAGGTAACAACAAGCTATTACGGGGGAGGGGGGGGGATAGAATACTAGTATATTCTCAAAACCCACGATAGACCCAAAAATCCTACATCCCCCCTAACGAATGATCTATCCCCCCTAATGTGTACACGCCATTTTTGGTTCTGCTTACTACTGTATGTTCCCCCCCGTATGGTCACCCAACGCGACACCGTCGGTAACGTTGGTGTAAGTAAAGCCCCCGTGATCAAACATAGCTGTCGTGCTCTGGCCAGATGCAGAGCAACCTGTCGAAATGATTTTATGGGTACCTTGACACCATGTTGTCCCCCGCACTGAAACGAAGCGTGTTCGTTGTGTCTCTTCAGTTTGACAGTCAGTTGCATGCCGGTTCGGGATATGACATACCAAGTAATGAGGATTGTGTGGATCTTGACAACTGAGTGCGTATGTTTGTGGTGACGCACGCACGATGTCACTTACTATGTTGCTCCTACCCTGCATCGGAGAAGAGAATAAACGACCTGAATCATCAAACCATCGATTGTCTGGGTGTCTTGACTACTTCGCTTGGAACCGACGAACAAAGCGCGGAGTGTATGTATGTGTAGACGCTCGCTCACCTTGAGCGCGGAAGCCAGGAAGTCGACGTCTATGAAGAGGGAGATCAGCACCAACGCGCTCAAGGCGTAGGCGAAGGACCGTCTCCGGAGCGCCCGCACGCCGTCCACGTTGCACGACGCCCACAACAACGCGGCGGACAGCGGAACGTTGTGGGAAGGAACCCCGGGGTAGAGGTCGGCCGCAAACGACACCGTTAAGGTCAATAGGCAGAGGTTGCAGAGGTAGGTGTTGCGGTAGACCTGGTAAATAGTAAATAGTGGAGTAGGCGAGGACGGAGGCAAGGCAAGGGTTGCGATGGTTGAAATGGCGTACGGTGGTTGGAGTGGTTGCGATGCTTGCGGGAGACGATGGGGTCTCTTGTGTCGCTGGTCCGTCTCTGAACAAAAGGATTGACAGGTGTTAGATGCACCCCCCCCCCCAACTTTAACTCACAACAGGTCTGGTTTTGGTAGCTCGTTACAAGAGATGGACGCGGCGTTTGGGCGTTGCCATGACCGATCATGAACGCGCGCTACTTGCTTATTTAAAAAAAAAACGAGAAAACGGAGCACAAACCTTAAACCAGCTGTCCAAGTAAAAACCTAAACTGTACCAGATATACTTTTCAGTGCAGAGTGTTTTCGTCGTCGGTTCGCCGTGACGACATTTTTGTTTGGATGCGCTACAAAAATAAGTATGTCACAATATAATATTCTACATCGCGGCACACGCGCACCTTGTCGACAATGACGCTGGCCACCACCGTCACCGTCATTCGCCGCTTGATGGGGATCGGCACCGTTCGGGGAAGCGCGTGGTCTCCCGAGACCCCCCCACCCCCCGGTCCTGTACCGCCTCCACCCCCCAGTCCTGTGCCGCCGCCGCCACCACCGCTGCCGCCGCCGCCGCGAAGAGTTTCTAGCTGATCACCGCCGCCATTCCCGCTTTGACCTGGCTTCCGTGCGTCATCGTAGCTGACCCTTTTCTTGAGGCTGATGGCGTTGGGTGTGGCCGAGGTTTGTACCGCGCGCGCGCTGCCGGCGCTATGTCGAGACGATGATGCACGGGAAGAGCCCTCCCCTCCAGCCTTTTGTATCACGTCGTGCTATCCGGTGTCGAGGGCGGTGGGTGGGTGGTGGTGGTAGTGGTGGGTGGTGGATGTTAGGGTGCATTGGTGCAATGCGCGTCATTGCTGAGCCAGCACAGTTGTCGGAGGTTAGAGATTTTTTTTTTAATACATTGTTTTTCTCTACACCTTACCTACAAAGAAAGGGGTGCGAGCATCCCTCTTACGACTGATACCGTTGGCGGTGTTGTCATTCGAGATGCGTACAACCTATTCTGCCGTTGCGAAACCTTAGTTCGTACGGGTAGGAATAAGACCGGGCAAAAGCCACGCATGCTCCTATCGGCTGCGATGCCGCACGATGCCTTCCTTTCTTCGTTTCGTTCGTTCGCACAATCGCTGCTGTCAGCTACCATTCCCAAACGCGCGCGGAGCCCGGATTTTTTTCTCAGGTGCTAATTTCCTCAACGTCAGTTGCATCCCACTAAAGTGCAAAAAAACGCGGGACTGTTTTCGGATGCAAGTTTCCTCATGCGTATGTCATTAAGACACCTCAAACATTCGTATGATCCATACTTATAAATATATTCGATATGGGCTGACAAATCCCACCTTTTCTCGTGCGGAAGCAGGAGCCTCCACCTCCCCGAGAGCAAGCAGAGGCAGGGGGGTAACTTCTTTGTCGCGGTCTTTCCCCTGCCGCTCCGCCTGCGTACCACTTTTTTCGCTGCCGCTTCCATCGCCGGCGACGCGAGTTGGTGATTGGCCCATCTCTTCCGACCGAGCGCTGTAGATGGCGCCGCCCCCCGGAGCGCCCGCCATGGAAAGTTTGACGGGGTTTTCCTCTCGTTTGTCCGTGAGAGACTGGGGTTGGCGACACGTGGGGGATTTATTGTTCGACAATTAATAGGTGTTTTTCGACTCGACAGTGTTGTTTGACTCGAAATTCTTGTAACTCTCGGCATTTTTCTTCTCGACAGAGTGTTGTTCGACTATTAATGGGTGTTTTTAAGCTCGAACGTGTTGTTAGACTACAGTAGGTGTTTCTGAACAAGACAACAGTAATAGTGCTGTTCGACTATAAATAGGTGTTTTTTTCTACTTGAAAGCGTTGCTCCACCCGGTGTTTTTCGACTCGAAAGTGTTGTTTGACTCCGTGCGTTTTATTTTTTTACTCGATGAGATTCGATTTTGTGAGTAGCATGCCCGTGCTTAGCACGAGGAGCAAGCACGACCTGTGTTTGTGCGTGCGATCCGCTGAGGATGAGCCGATATTCTGCTTTGCATCTCTTTCGGACTTGTGTGGGGCATAGTAAGGGAGGGATACGGGGACGCTTGAAAGTATATAGGTGCGCTACTAAACGACAGGAGCTATACAACAGAGATTTCGTCGACCTGTACATCGCTAGAAAGATGCCGAGCACAAGGGGGTCGGCCGTCACAGCGGTAGTACCTAATATTTAAGTAGTCCTTTGTGGTCGCAGGTCAACCAAACAACTGGTCTATCATAGCGGGAGGGTATTGCACGGAGTGGAGGCACGGCGTTTGCCATCAACCCCGATAGCGCACTCTTATTTTTAGTTCAAGATTACATAAACCCCAAGCCTGATATATCGAAAACAGCCGCGGTGTACTGTAAGCTTAGGCCCACAACAGCAACGACGATTTCAAAGTGTTCCACCTCTTGAGTGGAACGCTGATGCGATCATGCGCACCTGGTCAAAGCCCAAAAACCCCATCGCCGCCTCCTCGTCTCCCGCCCCGACGGATCGGTCTACCAAGGTCACGTTCTCCCCAACCACTCCCGTCGTCAGTCCGATGACCGCCAGGCAGAACCCGTGCAGGACCGGCATCGGCGCGGCCGCCGCCATCATCCACGATGCACCGCCACCACCGTCGCCGCCGCTGCCGCCGCCGCCGCCGTTTCCTCCACCGTTGTCGCCGCCAGAGATAGTACCGTTGGTGTGACCGTTACCATTGGCGCCAGCCCCGGTTGGCCGAACGCTGGTGGCGCTGTTGACCCGAATAAGCTGCATCGACGGAAGGCGGCCGCGCGCGCTGGAGCTACTACTCCTGGCGCTACCGTTACCGCTGGAGGGTTTTGCCGCGGCGGTGGCGGCGGGCACCATTTGAACCGTTTCGGGGGCTGGCTGAGACGACTTCGGTGACGATCCTGTTCCGATTCGACCGGGCCTCCACGCCTGCGGTTGTCGTACACGGCGGGAGGTGGTGGCATGAAGGGGTAGCGCTATTAATGGGCGGTATCAAAAGGGCGCGCGTGCGGGGTTCCACGCGCTATCGGCAGATTGGAGGGGGGGGGGGGGGGGTACTCCTGTGTTGCTTGCCTTGGCCATTTGACCATTGATAAAGGCATTTCTTTCGAGACGGAGCACGTAATAGAGACACCTCCAATATTTGGGCGCTCAATAGTCTTTTCCCGCACGAACTTTACACTACATTTTTGTTTTCCTTATATTTTCCCCTCCCTGTTTTGCCTTTTGTGCCCACCATCTATCTTCTACGATAGCGATCGTGTTCCCCCTATTATACAGTGCGGGGGGTGTGGAGTTGTCTGATACCCCCTTTGCCTGGTTGCTCTGCTCTACGTGCACCCACGAGAAAACAAGGGAATAGTACTTGTACTGATTCCGACCCCAACGCCAAATGGTATTTTGTTTTCGACAGTTTATTATTTTGATTATTCGACGGGAAACATGTGAAGGGTACTCACAGGTCCAGGAGGGAAGACGTACCATGCCGTGAATAGAAGGGGGGTATGTTCGTCCCGTAAGGCAACCAAACATGTTTGCAACTCGCTGCTGCCAACACGCAATAGGGGCGTGCCTCGTAGATACGCGTGATCACAGTGGAAGCTAAGATAAATAAACAAAGAGGGCCTCTGACTTCTGACCAAGATACGTAGCTAGTTGGATTTTCAGCCAAGCTAAGTAGCGGTTGCCCGTTTGTGATGCACCAAGGCTGCGGTTCCGAGACTCGAACATGTAGGTCTTTGCCCCTCGCGGGGGAAGAAGCGAGGGATTAGTGCAGAACACACACGGATTCCGTAGGAGCGTGTTCTCACGAAAGCTGGGTTTCCTTGCAATCGACAAGACTGCCGCGTTAAACAGCGATTGCTATTTGTTTTGTGGGTCGGTCGGGAATTATGGGACCGCAACCACAGCGGCTTATTGTGCGTTCCCAACGCGAGGTGGTTCCATGAACGGGTAGACATACACTCCTGTACTCGGAAGCATTTTTCGAGCCAAATACAAAGTTTAACGCTGTCAAAACACTCTGTAGCGTTCGTACCTCTAGCAAGTCTAGCTCGAACGACTTGGTGGTCGACGACCAGGTGGCCGCTTTGCTGTGCAGTTCGAAGGCATCTTCGCTAACTTTTCCGTCACCGGCGGCTTCCCACAGCCCATCGGCGCGGCCTCTGGTTCCGCGATCCCACACGGAAATTCTGCAAGAAGAAAGATAAACTAATAGTTGGATCGCGGCAGAGGCATGGGTGTAATGCGTTACAACATCCTGCGCTGGGTGATGATTGGACAAAGCGATAATGTTTCCAGTTAAGTCTTAACGTGATCTATCGACCTTAGCCTTATCGAAGAGACGGTTGACGCCATGTGGCACACATACGTTTTCCAGCTGGGCCGAACGAAGAAACAATTATCACGGGACGCCAGAAAATTTGGTATTCCTCTCGAACGCCCTACTTTCTTTGTGAGGCTTGCGGCCAAGACGCTGCCCGCACCACTGCCCTTTACCCTTTCAGAACTGAAAAAAACTTATCCCACACTAATTCCAAGTAGTTTGTCCCCAAAATCGTGAGACCAGTTCTTAAGGGGTTAAAGGCCCTCAGGATTTCTCACTCGCTTTTCCCTTCTGCGGGGCCTCGCCCGTCTGAATCTTCCCGATGCGACGGCAGCAGCAGCACCGCTCGGACTTCTCGCGGCATCGTCAGTCTCGTCGGGTGCTTCGACACCCTGACCGCCATCAGTTCTCCGGCACCTCCACCCTCGTCCAGGACAACGCCATACACGGCTTCCCCCGCACCGTCGACATACGGTAGCTCTTCAATGCGTGCGATGATACCACCGGCACCCTTGTCTCCTGCCCCGCCGGGTCCCGCAGCAGACCGAAGCTCTCGAATCGTCAGCCCCCCACCTTTTTCGTCACAAGTAGCCTCCAGCCCCACAGGGAGCCCCATTTCAACCATTCCCGGCCCCCTGCCAGGCGTTACCGGCAAGGTTTTGTCGAACACCATCCTAAAGTTCTGTTTTCCCGCATCGCGTCCCAGAGAAGACCGCTGGGAAGGAGACGACGCCCCCGCCCCCGCCCCATCTCCCGCTTCGATCGACCTCGAGGAAGTGATAACCCCCTCGACGCCGCCGGGGTAAGCAGGGGAGGCGACAAAAAGTTGTCGGACGGCGTCCGTCATGTTCACGGTGGGGACCCGCCTCAGTCCACCCGCGGTAAGAGTAGCCCCTTCCATGGGAGCCGGCGCACCGATAACGAGGTCGCCTCCCCTAGCGGAAGAAGCCGAAGTTGGAGCTGTGAGAGGCTCGGCGGGTTTGGACAAGGAGAGCGTGTCTTTTTCGGCCCGGGAGATGGACGGGATACGTCGGGCGGGTTGTGGGGTCGGCCCCGGCGGGGGCTCAGGCTCGACCCCAACGGAAGGAGACGCTTCCTCCGAGTTGGTCTTTGGAACGCCGGGAGGGTCCTGAGCGTTCGCAGCGAGGTATCATAGGGGGCGGGGGCGGTGTGTGTCGGGGTTGGATTGTTATGGGCGGTGGGAGATGTCGCTTTTCAGCGATTCTGAGAGTGCGCCAGGAACAAGATTCTACTGCTGTACCTAAGCTTCGCTGTTGGTTAGTGTTGAGTACTCGTAGTTAGTGCTATCATGGGAAGCACAATAAATATCATTGCACTTATGACAGAAAAAAACGTCGGCCAAAACTGCTGCAACTGAACGTTTTTTCAGCCACTCGCCCGCTATTCACAATCTCTTTGGGCTGGGATGGTCCTATAATAATTCACACATGATCTTACCATCTGTGATGTAGTGCTTTCCACGGCTGCCAGAGGACCTCCTTGCGGGTCCGCGCCAGCCATCGTCGGAACGGGCGGCCCGCCTGCTCCCTGATCTGTGATCGCCTTCGCTGCCACATCTAATTTTGCTGTTTGCGGTATCGCTTTGTCGGGCCCGGCTGATGTGTTTTTGTCTTCAGTTTCCTCCTTGGTTGCTGCTGCTGTGGTAGCCACCATTGCTGTGCTCGTCGCCGCTGCTACGACTCGTACTACAAGTTCGGAGGGTGCCTGAATCAGGGTTCGACTCTCCGTGACGTCGGCTTCCGTCACTGCTGGCGCCTGGGCTCGCCTAGAGGGTACGCTCCCTGAATGCCAACTTCGTCATGTTCTGAAACAGAGCAAAACGTTCAGATAGTGGGCTTTTAACATCGTCCTTGTGATGCGTGTTGACCCTCAGATGGAAAAACAAACCGCGTACAAATGATTGACTGAGTGCGAGATCCACGGTCATCGCTGTTTTTGGTTCATCGTTGGTTTGCACCATTGTCGCGATAGCATCAGGAATAAGGTGGATATTGGGTACAATATAAGAATCCCCAAATATTGTCAAGGCCTCAGGAGCGCGAACTGGGCTGAGAGGCACAGCTACTCCGCCGCAAGACGGTTAGTTCTAGCCTGAATGCCCATACCGCTGTGCATACTGTAGTACGTACCAGCTTGTACGACGACAAAACATTCATTACAACAAGTAGTGTGTGTAGTGCATACCGCATCTATCACTGCTGTAGCTTTCGGTTCTTTCATGTCTGTACGTGCGTATAATGCGAGTGGTCGAAAATTTGTATGAGCTGCTTTTGTATGCGCCAGCATGTCACGTATACATGTACCAGGTACGAGTACTCGGTTTCGCTTTCAGTACGGTCATCTTGACGCATTTCACGTAATGGCGTGAGCGGGTGGTGATGGTCCCACTTCTTTACTCATCGATACGCCTACTGTACTGCTGCGACGCGCATCTTAAGCCGTTGGTTGCAAATGGTGCCACGGTTTGGACTGTAGGAATGCCGTATTGAAGCCTCCATGACCTGATTATTTTCCAACCAGCAGTCGACGTAAATATTCGCCCTCCACCTCCGTGGACTCCGTGGATCATACCTTTTATCAGTTCTTCTTTTTATTCTCTCGTTGGAGAGATAACCAAGCCTCGGAGCACCGCTCTCGGGCTGCAGCACTGCCTGTACCCCCTTCGACCAGCGCGGTCTGTACTTGTGCGCTGGTGACTCGTCGTAAATAATTTTGTGTGAGTTTGCCAACTTCGACAGTTTCACCAACGAAAAAGCCTCTGTCACATAATGGAACTCCCTTGGCCCGGATTTGTGACAGAAAGTGCGAGAGTGTGTGCTGCTTTTGCAAGTTTCGAGCTGCTCCAGACAAGACGCGAACCACCACCACACCCTTCCAAGGACGTGTGTGCATTAAAGCTGTTGGTGTTTTCTAGCTCGATGGATTTCGAGGTGCCCTGGGTGGAGAAGTACCGGCCTACGAAGCTCGATGATGTGAGAGGCGAAGGAATACACATCACGAGATGCCAATCATTGGGAGTCTCTTGGGTTGCCCCACAACTGCCGCGAAAGCGCTAGCTATCTCCACCTGCACGTCTATGAGTTCTACGTGTCGCGCACGTTTAAGTCGCAAACCAGCTACTAATAGTAGTTGCCCACCCTGAATGCTTCGTCCATGCTGGCCCTCTATTGCCTTGCTGCGCTGCACCAGTAGGTTCTAGTGAGGGCATCCGAACTTGGCTCGGGATTTTTTTGAATTTCAAACTCATCAGAGTGGCGGTCTACGTAGGGGTTTGGAGGGTCATACCGTATTCACATGATATTCGTACGCAGCCGCGTAGCCCGGTGGCGGCGGTACAGCAGTTAGCAGCACGTACGTACGTATTCGTAGGACATTCCACAGCACGAGTACGAGTATCTCTGGCCAGTAAATCATGATCGTTTGGTATTCACATTTGAGCCCACCGGGGGGCTATATTTCGGGTTAGAACTGGCCAGGATGGTACTGCTGTGTCGTGATCTTGACTCTATCAAAGCTATCGTATCGTACTGACTGTACTCGTACTCGTAGTACACTGCTGGTACGTACGAGAACTCGTGAAGGCTTAAATCTGCGTCCATGACCAGCGCCAGAAGCCGGCTGCAATTCAAGCCAGTCTTGGACATGTACAGCGGTAGCAGCACGTGTGCCTTGGATCGTGTCATATCAGGCGTGAAGTCATGGCTCACGCTCCTCACGCTCGAAAGCGCGAGTACTCGTGTATGTCATACATACCAGTGCTTGGGAGCTCGCGTAAATCTGCCCGCGCGGGCGAACTTCCTTAGGTGTGCCCGCATTGAAAATAGAGCCTTTCCAAGCACAACGACCAGGTGGCACACCAACCAGGCATGCCTCTCGTTAGGGTTAGGGTTAGAGTTCCGGATCGGGGTGGTGGCCTCCGTTAATCGAAGCCAAGAATATGCTCACCGTCCGGAACGAATACCTTAGGGTTTCGTGACTAAACCCTACCTCAGTAGAAACAGCATCATTTTATGCGGGCACGTCTGAGAAGTTCGCCTGCGCGGGCAGTTTTACGGCTACTGAGTGCTTGGTGTCTGACAGCAGTAGTTGCAGTGCGTCGATGTCGGATGGTGTTGAGCGTTCAGCCTGGTGTGGTGTGGGCAGTTTGTGTTTATGAAACATTTTCACGAGCACGGGATCGAAGCTGCACATATTTATGCAAGGTCGCCAGTCTCCAGAGTACCACAACCTCGGGTCCCAATCAATGATCCACCAGTCCCAGTCGTTTTGGAGGACCCACAGTCCCGAGGGTACTTACCTGGTACTGCTTGTGGAGCTGAAAAGGCTGAGTCCTCGTTTGTCTGAAGGATACGAGGAGCTGAACCGACTGAGTCTTCGCTTGTCTCAAGGGTATGATACGAGGAGCTGAAATGACTGGGTCCTTGCCTGTCCCCAAGGGTACTCGGCGCTGAAATGGCTGAGTCTTCGCTTGTCTCAAGAGTACTCGGAGCTGGAACGACTGAGTCTTCGCTTGTCTCAATAGCACTCGGAGCAGAAACGACTGCCTCCTCGCATGTCCCCGAGGGTACTCGGAGCTGAAACGATTGATTCCTCGCTTGTCCCAAGCCCTTAGGTTGGGTGATACGAGGAGCTGAAATGACTGTGTTCTCTCTTGTCCCAAGGGATCGTATATACGAGGAGCTGAAATGATCTGGACTGGGAGGACCGGTACCCTGACGACCTTTGGAAACATGTCATTACACGGCAGTAGGCGACCGCGTTTTGACCCCTTGACTGACCGCCCTGACCGCCCCCTACACTAAAACTAGTATGTCAAGGTCTGCAGTAAAGAGACAACAACAACAATAAAACAACAACAATCAAAACACTTGCTTAATACTTTTGTGTGGCAAGACCATCGTGCATGTATAGATTCTTCGTACCACCTGTATATATAGTCTATATCCTGGAATAAAACGCCGACCCGTCCCGTTGATCCGTCCCGTTGGTCGGCTGTGACCAGGTGGTGGGAAACGAGCAAACGCTGGACCGGCTCAAGGTCATCGCGGAAGAAGGCAACATGCCGAACCTCATCATCTGCGGACCGCCCGGGACGGGAAAAACCACCAGCGTCCACGCCCTCGCGCACACCATGCTCGGGGATGCTTATGCGGTGAGAAAGCGCGGTCATTGGAAACCCCGGGGGGGGGGGGGGGGGGGGGGGGGGGGGGGGCTGCCGCGTATATATATATACTGTATATATTCATATATAAAGCACCGCAGGCATTATTACAGAGTCTATCGACGATTTCCCCAATATTTATTTCTCCGATCCGGCCAACTCCAGATATTTCGTGCATTCTTAGAAGACTTCAACTTTTTTTCCCTCTTTGATCAAAAATTTGTCGAAATAAAACATGCTCTGAATAAAACTTTTTCCGGTCAATTTTCCGAAAAAAGAAGACTGACGTCATCATCCACGGCCACTTTTCCAAGTTTTTGTTTTTCCCGAAAAGTGACTTCACGATTCCAGATTACGACAAATGTCGACCAAGGATTTTCCACCAATCAAAATTAACAACCAAAAAAATTGACCAATCAGAAAACTGCGGGCACGAAATCCCTTTCTGCTGTTATTGAGCCTGCGGTGACTTGAGACAAAACAGAATGATAGGGAAAATGTATGAGCATTGTTGTAGTCCCGGTCGCCCACGCGAAGCAAGCAGCCCGGCCTGCTCTGCCTAGGGGGGTGGAATGATACGTTTATTGGTATTTCGGAGGACCATAGTAAATAGGACCAAATATTGTTGGTTAAAATAAGTAAATATATAGGTTTTTGGGTGTACCGTAGGTCCTATTTACTATGGCCCCCTTAATAATAGTGACTGGCTAAGATGGGGTAAATCAGAATGTAGGCCGTAGGCCGTAGCAGTAGGCTGCAGTACCACAGGAGAGCTTTGTCCACTTTCCATTTTGTCCTTTCTCCATTCTCGATCCACCCCCATGAAATTATGGTACTTAACAAGGCGTTCTGCCCCCCTCCCCCCCCCACATGCTCCGTCCCGGCATTGTAGGGATGCGAGGGTCTATGGTCATACAACTACGGCCATGCATGAAAACGAAGTCCCCCCCCCCCCCTCCCACCGCCTGTGGTTCTCTACAACTCCCAACCAACCAATCAGAACGCCGTATTGGAGCTGAACGCCTCGGACTCGCGCGGAATCGATGTCGTGCGCAACACGATTAAGATGTTCACACAGAAGAAGGTGACGACGACGGTTTCTGTCACATTTTTTGTTTTGTCATGAAGCTATCATAACGCGAATTTCTATTTTACTATATACATACACCGCGCCTCATCATCGGGACCCCCTTTCGAGCTGCCTTGAAGCCGGTTTTTAAGACCGCCGACCGAGATTCACACCACTCTGGTCTGGAACATAATCCTGAGTAGTGCCGGCTGCCGGAGTATTTGCCGGTATTTTTTTGGCTGGCACAGTTTTTTATTTCTATGCTAAAATGTACCGCTCTGTACCGAAATATTAGCATCGTTTTAATTGAATTTTAATGTTCATAATGTGCTTATATTTCGGGACAGAGTGGTATATATTACCCAACTCGGGGTAGTGCCGGTTGCCGCAGTAGTGCCGGTTTTTCAGGCTGGCACACATCGGCTCTACTGATTCCATATACGTATATATTAGAGATTAGAGTACAAACGAAGATTTTCCTGCCTGAGTGGTATATACGGTTTTTCCATTTTCACCGAAATCAACCAACTCATGGCCAGAAATATAAGCCCCCTTTTATGTACGTATTATACTATAAACGGGGATTGTATTCCCGTGCAGGGTTACAGATATATACGTCATATACGTTGTATCCCTTATATCCGTTATATCCGTTGTATCCCTTATATCCAATATATCCTTTATATCCGTTATATCCGTTGTATCCCTTATATCCCTTACATCCGTTGTATCCCTCATATTCCTCAAAAGGGGTCCGAAAGGGGTTAATAGCGCGAGAGTTTACCCCCCACCACGTGCCTACAACACTTGAAATTACGATTTCACTTCCGGGGTGGCAAATGTGGGTGGAACACAGGTGACTCTGCCCCCCGGCCAGCACAAGGTTATTATTCTGGACGAAGCGGACTCGATGACCGCGGCGGCTCAGCAGGCCTTGAGAAGGTGCGAGATGTGTTCCTAGCTTCGCGCGTCGTATTATGCGTGGTAGTAGCGAGGGTGTTTCCTGTTGGATGTGTCGTCTATGTGTTGTCTGTCTGTCTGTGACGGTCTGTCTGTCTGTCTGTCTGTCTGTCTGTGTATTTGTCTGTTTGTCCGTTTGTTTTGTCTGTCTGTCTGTCTATATATATTTGGCTGGCTGTCTGCCTGTTTGTCTGTCTGTCTGTCTGTGTCTGTCTGTCTGTCTGTGTATTTGTCTGTCTGTCTGTCTGTCTGTCTGTCTGTCTGTCTGTCTGTCTGTCTGTCTGTCTGTCTGTCTGTCTGTCTGTCTGTCTGTCTATATATATTTGGCTGTCTGTCTGCCTGTTTGTCTGTCTGTCTGTCTGTCTGTCTGTCTGTCTGTCTGTCTGTCTGTCTCCTTTCCGTCTGACCCCCCCCCCCGTGCGTCAATGGTCAAATGACCTAAGGCAAGCAACAAATGAGTACGCCCCCCCCCGTCTCGAAAGAGATGCGTGGTCAATGGTCAAATGGCCAAGGCAAGCAACAAATGTAGTACCCCCCCCCCCCCCCCCCTCCGGTGCTGCTGTTGTCTCCAGGACAATGGAGGTCTACTCGCACACGACGAGGTTCGCTTTGGCCTGCAACATATCTACCAAGATCATCGAGCCCATCCAGAGCCGATGCGCCATCCTCCGCTTTTCGAGACTGTCAGAAGAGGAGGTAAGCTCTTTTTATTTTTGTCAGTTGTTTTCGCGCAAAATGTTTTGCTAAGGTTTTTAGTCGTGACGACACACTACAGCAGTACGTAGGAGTAGTAGTAGTACATAGTAGTAGTGGTAGTAGCAGTAGTAGCAGTAGTAGTAATAGTAATAGTAGTAGTAGTAGTAGTAGTAGCAATAGCAGCTGCAGTCGTACGCATACCATACAGCAGTGCCACGACCAGAATATCGTTGGCAATATCGTTGGCACGAAACATTTATGATATATTTGTTTTGGTCCCGTCGCCGAGCCTATCTGCTCTTTATTATATTCTATTTTCGCGCGCCCAGTACTGTAACTAACCAAGCTTTCATCGCTCCTTGTTTTTTATCTACCTCTGGCCGGATGCTAAGGCGTGTGGTCCCATTTTTTGCGCGAACGTAAGCCCTGCCTGACCCCGCCCGCCCGCTGCCCCAACTACCCGTTTTTTTTTGTTCCCGCTCGTTCCGCCGCGTGCCGTGCGCTGTCCCGTGCCTCCTCGACCGCTGTACCGATGTTTTTCTCAGATCCTGCTGAGGCTTCAGCAAGTGTGCGAGGCAGAGAAGGTATAGACCCCCCCCCCCTCTCCCTCCCACTCGCCGTATATACTCCCTCTTTGCGTAGTCTGTGTGGTATTAATAGCAGCACGCGTGTATTGTGTACGGTAGCAGGTACCCCCCTGGTATCTATTGTTTGTTTGTTAGTCCTTTTTTTATTCGGTTGTTTTCGATAGTTGGTATAGGGCTACCGGTAGTCTACGGACGTAAGCTCTAGAATCTGCCACAGATCATCAATACATCAACAGATCATCAACAGATCATGGATTCCCACTTCATGATCTAGATCTATCAAGGCAGATAGATTCCTGATCTGTATGATCTGTATGATCTAGCTCATGTTGTCAGGTGGGAGCCGTATAATCTGCACGATGTAGCACATGTTTCCTGGGTTGGATCTGTACTGTACAGATCATGCACAACCTCTCACAACGGCAGGTGAGGAACTAAATGATCTGTAGATGATCTATCTGTAGATTGATCTGTCGGAGGTGTGAAACCTACCAAGGGTATTGTAGACTGTAGAGCTTAGGCTCCAATTGGCTGTGAGTGTCGGTGGTGAGACTTTACGAGTGGGAAATCGATAGTATTGAGTTACTATTCGATTAAGAACCTATTGATTGGTGAGTTTCGGTGATGATATTTTACGAGCTACGTAATCGGCCCGAGGTGCTATCGAGTAGCGTAACTCGATCAAAAGCGCTGTGGTCTGTCTCGTAAGCGCATTAAATCGAAGTTTGACAGACGCACTACAGCACTAATGTTCGATTTATCAAATCGATTGCATTGTGATAATGGTAATATTTATCGACAACGAAACTGATTGGCAGATTTCGGCGCGTCACGCCCGAGCTCCAAGGTGTCCACAATTCTTCCCTCAACCAATCACGGACCTACTTATGTTTCCCTAAGCCAATCACAGACCTACCTTTGCTTCCCTCAGCCAATCACGGACCTAGTTATCCGCTTCCCTCAGCCAGTCACAGACCTAGCTATGTTTCCCTCAGCCAATCACGGACCAAGTTAGGGTTCCCTCAGCCAATCACGGACCTTCGTAGTTCTGCAGTCAGCGGGCAAAGGCCGCGGGGGGAGGAATACTTCGCCCAAGTTTATTTCTTACTTGCATCTCGCTATCACAGGAAGAACAATTGAGTACGGGTATGGGTACCACCAATAGCTGCTGCTGGACGTTGGATGGCGTTGGGTACGTAGTAGTAGCGATTTTTACGGACATCGGCTTTTCGTCTACTACGCGAGGTTTGTAGCTCACCCTCAACATGATTTTTGGAGGGCAACAAAAGTGCTACAGCAGTACGTATATACTCCGATGAACAATACATACCATGGCCTGCAGTATAGGACGAAAACATATCGCAACATACACACAAGAATGAATAGTGCGACGATTTTGGGTTAAGGAGCCTTTGATACGTCATTCAGAAAACGTTTCTGCCAAAAAAAGGTATACCCTACACCTCTATCGTATGATAGCACGCGTCCACTGTTCTCTTATATAGGGGTGCCCTCTCATATATAGGGGTGCCCTCTCTTATATAGGGGTACCCACTGTATCATAGTAGTGGTCTTCTCCCTCCCCACACCGGACATGAAATTAACTCATTGAAGCTGTCATCCATGTGCAAGAAAAGTCCGCCTCACGAGGGAGCACAAGGCAGCGGTTATTGGTAGGATGCAGCAGCAGGTCATCCTTCATGCGCGACTCGCCGCCGAACACTTCACGGCGCTTGTCTCGAGCTTGGTGCTAGCTAGCAATGTCTATACGCCTGGTCGGTAAAAACCCCGACATGCTCCGTCCCGGCATTGTAGGGATGCGAGGGTCTATGGTCATACGACTACGGCCATGCATGAATATCGACTACACCCCCCACCCCCCCCCGGTAAATGCCTTCCTTTTTCTCGTGCATACTGGTAGATATCATGGTGTTCAGCATTCTCACTGCTCGCGAATGTTTCAACGCATACATGTATACCTGGTTATGAATAGGATAAGCACCGCCGGATGGGCTGGAGGCGATCATCTTCACGGCGGAGGGAGACATGAGAAAACGCTTCTCACACCTGCAGCAGACGCACTCGGGGTTCGGGCACGTTGACCAGGCCAGCGTGTTTAAGGTGATAAAAACAAAAAAAGAAACGAAAAAACGAAAAAACGAAAAATGAAAATGAAAAAAAACACGCCCATTTTTAGGTTTTAAGTTTTTTTTAAAGTGTTTAGTTTGCTTTTTAATGTTTTTTGTTTAGCGCTGATATTCGTACACGAACCCAAAAAAAAAAAAAAAGTTACGTATTTAGTTTCATTTTGTTATCGCTGATATCGTATAATACGTACACGAACAAAAAAACTAAACGCCGATTTTTGATTTTTGTGTTTTTTTTTTAATGTTTTCAAGTTTGAGTTTGTTTTGATGTTTTTTTCGGGCACTAATTTGTATACGATGTAGTTGTTTTCATGTTTTTTTCGAGCGCTGATTTGCATATGATGTATACCCTGATATGCCAGGTATTGTATTGGTCGGTGGTTGCGCAATTACCCCTCTCCCTTTCTTCCCTCTTCGACTCGTGTCGAAATGTAGTCTCTCGTATTGTTATTATTATTGATATTTGTATGATTCTCCTTCCTTTTGCCTTGCGACAAAGTATTGTAATTGTTCCAACCCCACGTATATACTATCGAGTATCCCCTACGTAACACCGCAGTAAATCTCTCTTCTATACACATACATCACTCGGAGCCAACAACTATCTCACCTTCCTTTTTTACAGCAACATATTATTAGGGGATCGCGGGAACCGATCTGGGAGAAATAAATCTGCGGTTTGTTGTCGTAAGAGACAATTAGGCGTTTTGATTCATTTTGTTTTTTTCGGTTTTGAGTACGAGTAGCTCTCTCGCTTTCACGGCAGCAACTGACCCTGTTTGGTTGATCGCTTGTTTTGTGGCAATCGTTTCGGTTCATATGTATTTTTTTACTTTGGAGTAGCTCTCGCTTTGACAGCGGCAACTAACACTGTTTGACTGATCGATTTTTTGTCGGGATAGGTTTGTGACCAGCCGCACCCGGGGGTCGTCCTCGAGATTCTGAAGAGCTGCGTGAAGGGGGACTGTGCCGAGGCGAACCGCCGAATGAAGGCCCTGCACGACACGGGCTACTCGTCAAACGACATCATCGGGACCATTTTCAGGGTACGGTTCAGTTCTCGCCGCCTACAGTAGTTCCTGTTTTGTTCACTGGTTCCTGTTTTTCTGCCCTCCTCCCCCCTCCCCCCCCTCAAGACCTTACGGCGCTTCGCGCTTGGTGCTAGCAATGTCTGTCTGGTCGGTGAAAACCGGACACGCTCCGTCCCGGCATTACAGGGAGGCGAGGTCCCTACGAGCTGGCGTATGCACTCGGGGGGGCTCGAACTCACGACCTTGACTCTAACAGGGACGAGATTCACCTGTCATTTCACCGGGGACGCCGGCTTGCATATGGATGACAGCTTCAATGCGTTAATTCAATTTCCGGGGGGGGGTGTGCTCGATATTCATGCATGGGGAGCAAGAACGGGATTTCCACCCCACTGATAAAGTTTATGGCTTTTCATGGACAAAACGCCGCTCGTGGCGCGCGTTTTTCACTTCGTTTTAGTATGCACCTAATTTTGGCTCAAATAGATCAGGTGTATACCTGATTTTGGCATTTGCCCTTTATTAAAAGTAAAAGTAACGGCTGTGAGGAGATCGAGGGTTTCGTCGAAACTCATCTTTGCTTATACCTTGTGTTGACTCTTCTTTTCTTTCTGGGCAACGCATTTTGTTTTTTCGGGACGGAGTGGGATGCATGTGTGTGTTTTCGTTGCTTGTTGTTGTTGTGGTTGCTGGGGGGGTTTTAACCACAGAGGTTAGGTTCCCGTCGTGTTTTTATTTATTTATTTTTTACTGTAATTATTACCTTGTTATATACATACGTTCCCCTATTTTTTTTTTCGTTTTTTCGTTTTTTCTTTTCGTGTTTGGCGCTCTAACCGATCCCAGGACCGCACAGCAGACAGTGCGTGGTATAATAACTATCTACCGGGCACATAGTTTTTTGTTTATCTCATCGCGCTCCCACTTGAAGGCTGCGCGGTCATTTTTGTTTTTTAATGTGCACGCTGAAGCGCTCGCTTTCTGTGTGATCGGGACGAAGGGTTTGACGCCTTTTGTTTTTCGCTCCCGTGTCCTGTCCCGTCCTGTTCGCAGGTGTGCAAGAACCAGCTGGAGGTCGGAGAGGGCGCCAAATTAGAATTGATCAAAGAGGTAAAACTATCTGTGAACATCCGAAAACAAAAACATTCGCAAGTGTTGTTATTCCTATTTTCCATCCATTCAGTAAGCACTTTATTTACATCACAGCCGTAGTTGTACGGGTGCGCTTCTGTTTTTTTTTTTTTTTTTTTCGAAAGTGTTTTAAAAGTGGTGAGTATTTTTTCGTCGATTCTTTATTAACTGTAAGAAACAGGAATACTGGCCAAGGTTTGTGAATAGTCATGGTATCCCCGTTTCCCCTCTATTGTTGTTAATGCGTTACTGTTGTTTCTTGGTAAGGAAAGTATTCACCCTGTGTGTTTATAACTCAGAAGTCAGAAGCATCTGGGCGAAGCAACGCGTAGAAAGTATAGATATACCGGACTCGCTATTGGATGTAAGGCAACCTAGGATGACGCCCCAGTTTCCTCCACAATAACACCCGTGGATGTTCTATCTCCAATCTGTCCCGAAGTATCTAATCCTGTCATTATGGTGAAATGTACCGTAAGCAGGCCTTATTTTTAGCAAGCAGAGTGTATATGCTTAGTTACGTACGAAGTAATACGGTCAGAGTCCGATATGCGCGTCGACATGCGCCCTCACCCTTTATTGACTCCCGCCCCACGCGTTGCGCTTGGTGCTAGCAATATCTGCCTGGTCGGGAATAACCGACATGCTCTGTCCCGGCATGTAGGATGCGAGAGTCTATTGGTCGCTCGGCCATGCTGATTTAGTACTCTCCCCCCCCCTCCCCCCCTTCCCCATTGTCTTTTTTGCTTGGAACTCGATTATTGGTGAAGGTGGGGTTTACGCACTTACGAGTGGCAGACGGGGTGAACAGCCTGCTGCAGCTCATGGGGATGTGCGCTCGATTGTGCCGCGTGGCGCAGCAGCAGTCCTCCTCTCTCCCTGCTTGACCGCGGCAGTACAATCTAGTCAGGGGTGTTGTTTTGTAAGGTATATAGGGTGTATCACTTTTGTCGCGAAATATAAGGACCATTTTGATTGAGTATTACTATGCAAACGGTCCTTATGTTTGGATGGCAGAGTGGTACGCCCTGGGATACCTGGGACCTACCCGAGTATTACCGACATACCCGGGTACCTGTATACCCGATTATGGCCGAGGTACCCGGGTACCTACCCGAGTATGATCGAGATACCCGGGTAGCTATATACCCGAGTATGACCGAGATTACTGGGTACCTTCCCAAGTATATTCGAGATACCCCGGTACCTACCCGAGTATGACCGAGATAACCTAAGTATGACCGAGATAACCCCGGGTACCTTCCCGAGTATGATCGAGATACCAGGTTACCTACCCGAGTATGACCGACATACCCGGGTACCCACCCGCGTATGACCGAGACGCCAGGGTACCTACCCGAGTGTGACCGAGATACCAGGTTTGGTACCCGGGTATCCCAGGGTATATATACCCTATGCAGTAAAGGTCCCTCTATAGTGCCGGTTGAGTAGTCCTGGCTGCCCGGGATAGTGCCTGTGAAATCGCTTGGCACGAAGGGTATTAACCAGTGTGGTAGTGTGCGGAGTAATTAGTGCCGGTTGCCGCTACAATAGTGCCGGTATTGTTGGCTGGCGCATACCGGCACTATACAGGGACCGGCACTACTGTACTATATGGTACTCAACACACCCTTGAAGCTATCAATACAAGCGAGCGTACATAGGAAACAATTTACTTTTTTTGACGGAGAATTTTGCTCCTCCAATCGTTCGAGAATTCGTTACATACTTTCTTCGTGGTTTCGGCTCACTCAGCACCGACGCTGATAATTGGGCGACCAATTGGGGGGACAACGTTGATTGGCGCGCAGAATTGGAAGGGCATTGGTGATTGGTCGCCCATTTGGAGGTCGCTGCTGATCGCGGCGCACGAGTTGGGGGACGCTGTTGCTCTGTCGTGGTTCGTCCCAGGCCGATGAAACGTCGGTGGGGTTGTACTTCAACGCATTTTTTATGGGGGGCGCGGAGAATTTTTGGGATGCTCACAGCAGCCATTTGAACGAGCACGCTGTTCAGCTTACTCTACGAACGTTTTTTCGCCTTTTAAAACCGCCTGGCATTGTACGTGTAAGCATTGCGCGCATGTATGATGTGATGCGAGCATTGCGCAAAGAGTACAGAGTTATGACAGGATTTCGATGTGCTTGGTGCCTCCTTCCAGCTTCCCAACAATTTCCCCCTTACAGAACGTTTCACACCCACTACACTACTGTCATATACCAGGTATTTATGACCAAGCCGTCCACGTTCCCCGGCTTGTTGTCTTTCGGAAACACGCCTTCCACGTGCATGTGTAGTCTATGATGCGAGCATCATATTGCGCTGTAGCTTGAGTACGAGTACAGTAGTAGTACCGGTTCTTTCATAAGAAACCGCGATACTGGCTCAGGCTATATTTTCCTATTTTAAGAAACTGTGTGTTGCACACTAACGTCAGCTTAAACCGCTCCTGAAGTTCTTGTTTTCCCGGACAGTGTTTTGGTTGCATCAACTGGGTTTTATCTCTGAAACGAACATTCATACGGGTACGTACCAGGTTTTTTTTCTACCCGCTGCAAGTCTGACGGTCTACGATATTAGTCTACGGGTACCTGTCTTGTCTGTCTGTCTGTCTGTCTGACCCCTCTCGATGTTACACCCGATTTTACGCTCTCATTGTGCGATTGATGGTCCCGTCTCGCAAAACACACACACAGCTAGTTCACTTGGGAATTAACAGCACGCAAACATCATTCATCAGAGTGTTCGCGATAACGTTTTATTTTACTTCCTTTCCCGAAAATAAACACCGAAGGTATATAGGATTTGAGGTAATTTTTTGAAGAAAAAATCGCGTGCAATTCCACACGTGCTTCTAAAAACAAACACCTGGTACCTGGTATAGCGCACATCACCCTGCTGGTGGAGAACAGCCATGCGAATATCACTCACTTTAGCCTACCATTCATTCCAAAGTTCACACACACACACACAAAAAAAAAAGAAACAGAGCACATCGTTGGATAGCGGCTCGCAAGCATACATACTCTTAAACTTACAACACTCCCACACTTGACAAAAACAAAATGGACAGCGCACACTGGGAAAAGCACCTCGAATATCATTCATCGGCGCGAATTTCGCCCGTGTCTAGACAGGAGTCTCTACAATGGAAGATCAGTCTTATATTCTGTCGCCTGCCTGTCCGTCCCCTTGGCTCAGTCAAGACCCCCCGTGCTCCGTCCCGAAAGGGATGCGTGGTCAATGGTCAAATGACTACGTAAGGCAAGCAACAAATAAGTACGCCCCCCCCCTTCCTCCCCCCCGTCCCGCCTATTTGGCCGAAGGTATGACGTGTGAGCGTTGACTTTGTGGAGTAGCAGGTTATCCCTTCTGACTACGAGTAATACCGCCCCAGCTTTTTGAGGTGTGTCGCAACTTCCAAGTGTCTCCCACGCTACTCCTCAAAAATCGGGGCGATAAAAAAACACACTATGTACGGGGGACCTTATAGTAAATAGGACCAAATATTGTTAGAAAAAAAAGGGGAAGTATACCGTAGGTCCCCTATTTACTACCAGTCAGTAGTGTTTACTATGGCCCCCCGTAACAGAAAGGAGTTTCGACAAACAAGGGGGGGGGGGGGGGNGGGAGGGGGGGGGGGGGGGGGGGGGGGGGGGGGGTAGAACGATGAAAGGTAAAAACGTAAATGCATAAATGGTAATTTGTAAAAATGGTTACGTAAAATGTACCACAAAAAACAGACCCTGCATGCACATACTCACTCAGAAACATGAATCTGCTACCGTACGTACCTGGTATGGTTTAATGGCGTGTCTTCCAACCAGACCGACCGTGCAACATATTTCTACCATAGCCTTTCCCCCCCGCCCGCAATATTGTACGTCGCCCCTCTCTCAATTCCTCTGATGCTGTCATCCATACAGTATGCAAGAAAGGACGCACAACGTGCCGAAGTCCGCCTCGAAAGCGGTTCTTTGTAGGATGCAGCTCACCCTTAATGCGACTCGCCGAACATCTCACGGCGCTTCGCGCTTGGTGCAAACAATGCCTGCCTGGTCGGTGAAAAACCCGACATGCTCCGCCTAGGCATTGTAGGAACGTGAGGGTCTATGGTTGATACGACTGTATGGCTATGCATGACATGAGTACCCCCCACCCCCCCCCCGCCCCTCCTCCCGCCTCCGCCCAATCCCGAGTACATTACCTCCAGCATCCCCTTGGTCTACAGAAGTACACAACGCTACGTCGTAGCACAACCGACACGTCCACAAACAAGAACAAGAAAAGGGTATATGGTCACCAACAGCCAATAGCTAACACGGCTACTCTACACAACAAGCGGGAAAAAGCTGGCGAAATTGACTATCTGCTACAATGGAAGGCATGGTTCGGGCGCTTTCTCCTCGCCGCATCTTACGCTAAAATCTCGGCAAAACAGGCGACGAACCCCTGACTAGACACGCCTTCGAAGCGATCGTTTTCTTATCTCTTACGCCACCCCATGCTTAACTGCTTCAGCCGCGGAAGCCGCCAGCATCGCGCTCCAACGGTCAACAAATACACAGCCGACAACGGGCATGAACCAACTCAAAGCGGCCAAAATCAACCCAAAATATGCCGTACCTGGTATATACGAGTACGAGTACAGCAGTACGTAGGTGCACAATTAGGCTCTACGAGTCGTGTACGTAGTGATACTTTTACACACACAAGAAAAAGAAAAAATGAAATCTCCGAGCTCTTGCAACCCACCAGATTATACGTAGAGCGAGAGTTAACTTACGGGTGATACAAACGGCGATGCCCTGGTGGTACTTACAGACACTTGATGGGTATTTTACCGCTTTATGGCGACCATGACGCACACAACGACGCACATCGCGGCGCACACCATTGCGCAAAATAATGCTCAGCATTTATACGTTTGGCTGGTTCACCGAACTCATTGAAGCTGTCGTCCATATGCAAGTCCGCCTCAGAGGCGGTTCTTAGCAGGATGCAGCTCACCCTCCATGCGACTCGCCCAATACCTCACGGCGTTTCGCGCTTGGTGCAAGCAATGTCTGCCTGGTTGGTGAAAACCCAACGCGCTCCGTCCCGGCATTGTAGGGATGCGAGGGTCTATGGTCATATGACTACGGCCGTGCACAACATGAGTACACCCCCCCCCACGGTGCTCCATCTCGAAAGGGATGCGTGGTCAATGGTCAAATGACTAAGGCAAGCAAGGCAACAAATAAGTACGCCCCCCCCGCCCCCCCTTCCTGCACGAATATTCCAAGCTGGCTTTCTAGACAACTGGGAAAGCGCTCTACGAGTAACAATCGAGCGACGCGTCTACCGGTATGCATGGAAACATCTCGACAATATCTCCCCAAAGGAGAAGGATTATTAGAGAAAGGGAACCTTCCGAGAAAATTCCGTGGTTTGTTCGTGAGAGATAATTAGGCGTGTTGCTTCTATTCTGCGTGCTTGTTTGGTGATTGAACTTATTTTTTGGTAGCCTTAGTTTGGTTCATCGCGTAGGTGGAACTACCAAGTGAAAGTACAGCACGGGAAGGTGCTGGTAGACTGGTACAACACGCGAACAGACAATGCTGTCACAGCTGCCCAGACGTTTCAGGGCCAGACATATCGTGATTTCATATTAGTGATTTCACGTTTCGTAATTTCTCAAGGAATTGCAGCACCAAGCTCGGCAGATTTTCGTTTTTTTTATGCCCCCCCCCTAAGGCACGGTTTGGAGAAAATCGGCTCCGAAATGTATTTTATCGGGGGTGTTATCTTGCTTGTTATACTCGTACGGCAATTCACTCAACTCTAACCAATCAACTTCTCAGCACCCAGTGCCCCTTCCCGTCCCTGATGCCCCCCCGTCTCGAAAGGGATGCGTGGTCAATGGTCAAAAGACCAAGGCAAGCAATTAAATGAGTACCCCCCCCAACCCTCATGCATGAAAATGAAGTACACCCTCCCAACCCTCACTCCCAACGAAGCGCGGTGCCAAGGCCTCCTAGCTGTTGTGCCCGTCGGAATCCGGGATGCTCGTGGCGTTGTCGGCGGCGTGTACGGCGACCGTCCGCGCCGCCTTCTTCGCCTCCGCCTCCGCCGCGTTGCTGCTGAGCTTGTTGATGTACTCGATGATGCCCGCCTGCTGCCCGAGCTCCTTCGACTTGCTCGCTAGCTCCAGATCCTTCATGGCCATTTTGAGAGGGTGTTCGCGTTGGGACAAAAAAAAGGCGCATACGTACACGCATACAGTCTACACATAAAAATAGCGTTTTTTATTGTACTTCGTATTTATTTACTGCAAGGTTGTACAGGAAAATGGTATCAAGAAACCTCCGGTGTACCGGTTTCTGGCTAACGCCCATTACTATTAATAATATTGTGGGGGGCCATAGCAATAGTAGTAAATAATCAGAACCCACGATGGACCGAAAAATCCTACATCCCCCCTAATGTGTACATTACTACTGTAGGTTCCCCTGTAATGGGAACGTTGGGCGAAATGCATAATATTTCTAAGTAAAGTACAGAAAATAAGAAATATGAGTTTTGTTGTCGACCGACGGATTATCCTTTTAATAGCCATGGGCTCTACCGACGTTTATTTGCCACAAGAGGCAAGAGTACAGGAGAGAGATAGATGCTCACTTTCGAGTACCTCAGCTTGACGTGCATAGCTGCGCCGGGCACAGCAGAGGTACACGATATTGCCCACTGCCGAGTGGTAGGCATAGTCGAGGCCTACCGTGTTACTACTGTAGGTTCCCCTGTAATGGGAACGTTGGGTGAAATGAACTATTTAATTACATGATTTACTACCAGTATGTTTTTTAGGAGATGGTATCGAAACTAAGGCGAGCAAAAAATCGATGGGCCAAGAAAAAAAAAAAAAAAAACTCGACCGTTTCTAACCATATACCAGTACTCGTATGTATATGTTTTTAGGAGATAGTAACGAAACTAAGTCGAGCAAAGATTCGATGCGCCAAAAAAAAAAAAAAACTCGACCTTTGCTAAATAACCGTTATGCTGTTAAGCAGCACTGATACGTTTTACTGCAATATATACGCCCGTACAGACCAGCTTACACGGAAAACAAAAACACGTCACCGAAGCCAAGGGTATGTATATACTCGTACTGTACCGGCAAAAAAACAAACGTTATTTTGTTTCCGTGGTTTTTTTCTGCTTTCGGGAATGTTATGAGTGATCAATGTTGAAGCTCATGCTGCGCGTTGTCGGATGGCAAAGATGATAATAATAATAATAATAATAATAATAATAATAACAAGTTATCACCTTTTCGGCGCACGCCACCCTTGACCGTTTCAACTCGGCCTTGAGCCTCGAGGCCTCATCCCGCTGCAGCGCCGCTTCCCGCGTCGCCGAGGCCGCCTTGTCCGTCGCGTCTCGCCCTGCCGCTCGGGCCGCCGCTGCCGCCGCTGCCGCCTCCGCCGCCTCCGTCGCGACCTTCATCAGCTCTTGTTCGGCCTGTAATGTTATGGTACAGTTTTGTGATGTGGTCGACACACACACACACACACACACAAAACGCGAAGCAGCAGTTGAGATTGTGTGAAAAAGGGCTGCAGCGGTATGGCGCCGTTTTGTGGACGAAAGATGCAGCAGTTGTAAGCTAGCTGCAGTGTTACGGGGGTCGACAAAAAAAACGAGGCATTATTAGAGCTGTCAAGCGAAGCAAATTACTTTTGAGCTATGCTCATCGGGTCGTAGCACTTTTCAGTTCCTCAAAAAATATATATATATAGTTTTTGGGTGTAGGTATATAGAGCCTCAAGTGACCACCCTTCTAAGGCAGAAAAAATGCGGTGCATCTCTGCCGTAGCATGCGTCGGCGCTGAAGTAGCAATTCTGTTCTACCGCACGGAATATACAACCATACAGTACAGGACACCTAATAACAAACAGGAAATCTGATCCAGGCTAGATTTCTTATTCGGGAATGGGTGTGTTCTACACTAACTTCAGTATAACGACTGCCGAATTTAATGTTTTCCTTGGAATCTCAGCCTGCCTGCCTTTCTTATTGCTGGTTTTCTTATTGGGTGTCGTGTCCTTTACTGGGTTTCATTACATACCTCGTACGCCCGAAGGCTGCCGGCGGGTAGATACAGCAAATATCGACTGCAGCAGGAACAAGAACAAAAACATCTACGTAACAATAATAGGAATAGGAGTGAGAACAAGGGCAAGAACAACACTAAGAACAACACTAAGAACAAGTGACAAGAACGAGAGAACACACGACAATAAAAAGAATCAAAACAAGAACAAGACTGCTAGTAAGAACAAGTGACAAGACTACTAGTAACAACAACACACGATAAGAACAAGAACACGAACAAACAACAAGACCAGATAAAAACAGCGCAAGCAAGTGGTACTTCGCCCACGACTCGATTTGTTCAACATTTTCAACCTAAACACGCACCCGTTCTAAAGACGCTTCACCGTCCCGCACTTCGGCCTTGGTCAGGCGATGTCGCCTCGCTTCTTCTCGCGCCTGCAACGCAAAAAGGGCGGCAAAGAAGAGATAGCACAACAGTAGTGGACAGCGGTGGTGGCCAGGGGTAAGGCCTAGTCTTGGTCTACTACTCTAAAATGACTCGGGCTATGATAAAGGTATACCGTTTTTTGGCTGGAATGGTTTCTGAATGATCGGGCTCCTTAACCCATTCAGAACTCGAAAAATAATCCTACACTAATTCCAAGTAGTTTATCCCCAAATACGCGGGGCCAGTTCTTAAGGGGTTAACCCAATTTTTTTGGACTTTCCTTGTCGCGTTGAGTATTGTTTATTTTAGAAAAAAAATAAAAATAAAAAACAGCTGTGAGATCGAGGATTTCATCGGAACTCATCTTTGCTATTAATAGCTGAGTGTAATACTTCGATCGCGTGTTTATTGTATACTTACTGTACGTAGGCCATGGCATTTCGCATCGGGGAGCACTTTTATTTTCGTCGAAAACCAGTTCTCGACTTAGTGTTAGTATAGAGCTCCTCACGCAATTAACCTCAGAAAATGTCCTGTATGCAGGTGTACCTCTCTACCTTAAGGTAGCATGCGTCTGCTCTATAGTCTGTCTACTCCAGTCTGACTACTCTAGTCTGTCTACTCCAGTCTGACTACTCTAGTCTGTCTACTCTAGTCTATCTGTCGGCACTCACTGGCTGGACACGATGACAACGCTTCGAGATGGCATGTCTCGCGATCCACAAGCCCGCGGAAACACACGGCTCTCAGTTCCTTTCAATTCCAAACCTGTTGACTGTGTTCTACGCTCGCCCCTCGTCAAGGGTGTAAGTACGCGCGATCGAAGTATCACACTCAGCTAGCAAAGATGAGTCTCGATTAAATCCTCGATCTCACAGCTGCGTTTTTTTTTTTTTTATATTGCGGGGGGAACATACAGTAGTAGTAATCAGGATCAAATACGCTTACTACGTAGTAAATATACTGCTGTAATATGGTATGCCTACTATTTCTAAGTAATGGACGGAAATAAAGAAATATGAGTTTTTTTGGTCAACCAACCGAACGAATTTTTGGGTATTACGGGCCGCCCCGGTGGGTTAGCAGGTAACCACGAAGCCTGGTAGCGTCAAGATCGCGAGTTCGAGCCCCGCCGAGTGCATGCTCTTAGGTACTTTTTCTCGCAAAAAAATATCTTGACTAGCGGAAAGCGCGAGAGCGTGAGTTAGCAATATTCGATGAAAATCGACGAGCTTTGGTTGGGAAGGCTGAACCTCTGCGCGATAAAAATCAAGGCAAGAACCGTAGTGGGGGAGGAGGGAAAGGAGCCTACTTTGTGACCCCGGATCTGAGTTACGACTAGGGAGGGAGAAAGACGGAAGTGCGAAGATATAAATGGGATGGGAAAAAAAAAAAAAAAAAAAAAAAATAGTAAATAGGACCTACGGTAACACAAAACCTATATTTCCCTATTTTTACAACAATATTTGGTCCTATTTACTATNGTTCGACCAGCAGGTGGCAGCATGGTAAAACATAAAACGAGAGTTCGTATATATCTACGTGCACAATGTTTATTGCTATTAGTTTCCTTCTTCGTCTACACAATAAACGCTTTGTCCGCACTCCTTGGCTTTAGATGAAGATGCAGCAGTGCAGTTTGTTGCTTCCGTCTTTTTGCTGCTGCAGCTGCTGCAGCTGCTGCTGTGCATTATGTTGACGCTCTGCTGCTGGCGAGGTAACCCGTTTTTCTTGCGTCGCCTTTACTATATTAAGACCACTCCGTAGGAAAGCCTTGTATTTCCCTATTTTTACGAACAATATTTGGTCCTATTTACTATGGTCCCCCGTAATAGTCACGGACTCTTCTACCGACGTATGTGCTCTTCTACCGACGGAAGGGCTTTATTCTTGCGAGAGGCAAGGAGGACGGAAAGAGGTGCTCGCTCTCGAGTACGCACCTCGTGCTTGACGTGCATATGTAGTTGCGTGGATAGAGCAGAGGCAAACGAGCAGACGGCACGACACCGCCCGCTGCCGAATGATAGGCCTAGACTAGCCCTATTGTTGTGATACTGTAATGTATAGTTGTTTTTTTATGTATGTGATGGGGCTGCTTGCACCGTGTGGTACGACTCAATCCGTCTCACGCATCCCTCTTCCGAGCTTGGAACCGTAATTCCTTGAGAAATCACGAAATACCTAGCCCAGCAACCGTTGGCCAGCTATACGTATACAAAAGTAGCAGCCCTGTCTGTTCGCGTGTTCTACCAGTCTGCCAGCACTGTTCCGTGCTGTACCCACTTGGTATTCCAACTCACACGATCAACCACACAGCAGTGCCTCGTTGCTGTGTGATATTTTAGCCAAGAATATGAACCAAACGCCTAATTCTCTCTGGAAGAAACAACAGATTATTCTTGGGACGGTTCCCGACCTATCTCTAATTTTCTTCTGTTTATGTATGTGAAGGGTCCTGACTACTATGGTTCCCCGCAATGGTGTCATGACTGTCCCGGTTAGAAAACACAATATACCTAAACAGTACCAGGTGTATGAATATATATATATATATAAATACATATATACGAATATCGCTTCTATAGGAACTCAGGCAGCAGGAGTATTCGTTGCTGTTGTCAATTTGTGTGCGTTGGTGGGCGGCGTATGTACCAATCATATCATACGTCTGGACGCTTCAAGGCAGCTCCAAAGGGGACCCCCGTTTGTTTGACGTAGTCAACATTAGAAGCTCGCATAAATTACAAAGCAGGGTCAACAGCAGTTTACACATACAATATAGATAAAATCGTCCTGTTGACCCTGGTACTATATATCACCCAGGGTAGTACTATCACCCAGGGTGGTACTATCACTCAGGGTGGTACTATGACCCAGGGTGGTACTATCACCCAGGGTGGTACTATCATCGAGGGTGGTACTATCATCTAGGGTGGTACTATCACCCAGGATGGTGCTATCACCCAGGGTGGTTCTATCACCCAGGGTGGTACTATCACCCAGGGTGGTACTATCACCCAGGGTGGTACTATCACCCAGGGGAGTCACCGACCTACAGGCTTCACGCGAGGTCATACCCCTACGAAACGTATCGCGCGACCGAATCACTACGCAGAAAAACAAGGCATGGGTTTCCAAAAACGGATCTCACAGCTGCGTTGCCGTGTTTCTTCAAAGTTGTCCTAAAATAGTTTCGGAAGGTGGGAGCGGTACATGCAACATGACTGCTGTGTAACGGTTAGGGGAGAGTCAAGGGGAAAAGCACAGCACCTGATCCTTTGCCTCCTTCGTCCGAGCGGCTGCTTCCGCGAGAAGTCGCTCCGCCTTGGCCGCCTCCGAGCGAGACTCCTCCTCCATGCTCTTGTGACTCCTTGCCAGGACAATCAGCTGCACGGGGCCGTTGCGTGCACACAGCCGACAACACGGACGGGACGTTGCCGCAATGGTTAGTACATGCCGCTTAACACTCAAGGCGGTAGCAGTCCCGCCGCGTTTTACTTCGCACATAAATTCAGGGTTCAGGGCGGTTGCAGTTCCACCGCGTTTTACTTCGCACATACATTCAGGGTTCAGGACGGTTACAGTTCCGCCGCTTTTTTTTACATGCTTTCAGAGCGGCAGCAGTTTCGCCGCGTTTAGGGCGACGACAGTTCCACCGCATTTTACTGCGTTCATAGATTCAAGGTAGGCAGCAATTCCGCCGCGTCTTGACTACATATACGGTCAGGGCTGGTCGACGTCAATTTTCGTTGTTCTATGTGATGATCGTCCAATGTGTCGTTGGGGGTAAGGGTGTTCGTTGTGTAGTTGGATTTTGGGACCGGGGAGGGGGGGGGCGTTTACAGTGCACTCTTTGTTTTTCTTCCTCTTTTCCATCCCATTTATTATCTTCGCCCTTCCTTTCTCTCTCCCTCTTAGTCGTAACTCAGATCCGGGGTCACGAAGTAGGCTCTTCTCTTCCTTCCCTCCCCACTACGGTACGTGCCTTGCATTTTTATCGCGAGAAAAGGTTTCAGCACTTTATTTCTTCCCTCGTCGACTCGCGTCGAATTTCGCCTACTCATGCTACGAAGGCGCTCTCAGTAATTGTTTCCTTTTATTTTTAATATGAATATGCTGTACAGGTAACTACTAAATACACGGACGAGAGCGTGCGTGCGTGTGTGCGTGCGTGTGAACACCATAGGTCTGATTACGATGGACCATGGTTGGATCAGGGCTACGGCATGTAGAGGGTGGACCATGGTTGGGGGTCCACTTAAAAAAAATAGTGATGAAAACCTAAACAGAAGTAGACACTCATGTACAGCGGTGGGGGTTCCCCAATAAGGCGGTTTGAATAAGGCGGTATCCCGATATGAGGCGGTCGAAATCAAAGAGGTCAGGAGACATGTCAATGTCAAGCTGTCTGTCTGTCAAGGCTGTCTGTCAAGGCAAATCCAGCTGTCTAGACATATGTCCCCTACCCCCCTGGCAAAAAAAGCCTCCTAACATGTGTGGAAACCCCTGTTTTTTTTATTTTTTTTGTGCGGCTATTTTACTCGTGTGATGTGAGCTAATTTCAAACAATCGATATTATACAGTTCAATTCCAATATTTTCTGTAGATCAGACTCGGAAATATAGCAAAATGCCGAAAAAAAACAAAATACAGGAAAACAGGTTAATTTATACATTATGGTCAGGCGTTTTTGAAAAAGCGGGGATTTTTCATAGCGTCCCCTGTTTTTTGCTGTCAAGGCTGTCTGTCAAGCCATTTGCCTTGACGCTGTCTGTCAAGGGGTGAAAGTGCTGTCTTCCGACATCTTTGGTCGAAATCGCTTGACGCGATTGGAAACTTGCACTCATAACCTGGAATGAATAAGGCGGCTTCCCTCTATAAGGCGGTCATATTGCTCTGGCACACCACCGCCTTACTGGTGGACCCCTACTGTACCCCACAGATATCCCCTTTGCTCTGGATTTGAGAGTTCCGGCCTAACGGCGTTATTTTCACGTGCCTGAAATTGTATTTTTTTTTGCGTGCCTGTTCGATGAGAGCTTTTTTAATTTCATAAATAAGTGTATACTGAATATACAAGTACCCGTATGGACTAGACTAGACTACGAAAACAGTCCCCAGATACGTATCTCTTGCAAGGCTCTCCTTCGGGATTGTAGTTATGACTTGGAATCCCGGGGGGGGCGTGTCGCAAGCAGAAAAGGGAGTACACAGCAGCAGGCGTTCGTTCCTCGAACCGGCTACTACTCGTATACATACGTAGCCACCCGGCAAGAACGAGGGGCATTACGTACACATCTCTTGAAAGCAACCTGGTAAAAAAAAAAAAAAAGAAGCCACCGAGAAAGTAGCCGGGCTACAACAGTAACACCGACCAACCTAAACGAGTTGATAGTTAGTATGGTATGAGTGATCAACGTTGAAGCTCATGCTGCACATTGTCGGATGGCAAAGATGATAATACTTAAAAATATAGATATATATCATACCACGTTGGCCTTCCCTGTTCCAACAATGTGCAGCTCGCCCTTTAGCGCCAATCGCTCAAACACCAGGAATATAAAGAGCAAACAAAACGCACGGAAACCAAAGTAAGCAAGACTATCGCAAACGCCAGTCTCGCTCCTTTCGTTATACTTCTGGCGTAGCCCCTTGACAACTCCAACCCGATTAATAGGGGCAAATACAAGTAAATAGAGTCGATTCATTGCTGAAATATCCCCTAAAAAGAACGCCAACTTCATTTCATGTTATATTCTATATAGGTATAGTCTAAATATTCCAGATAGGGACCGCTACAAGCTGGAGGCTACCGGTCTTTAGCACACAAATTGTACCAGATGAATTACCAACTATATTACCAGGTATGTTTTGCTGGTTTTACGTGTTTTGGATGTGTTTTTTTTAACGAATCACGAGAAGGTGTCGACCCAACCCAACCCTAACGCTGACCCCAACTCTAGTCCAGGCTATGGCTAGACCTGTGCGCGGCTTCGCCGCGCATTTTGGACAATCTTGAAAAAAAACGAACTGACCACCTTGGGACCACCACAAAAATCTTATTTAATATTTGGGTGCTTTATCTGGTACGATTTGTGGGTCAAGCACACGGTAAAGGCTATGATACAGTAGGGCTATTAATAACAAGCTCACCTTGCCGTAAGCCTCCTCCGCCCGAGTGTTGGACCGTTGGAGCCCGTCCTCTGCCTCCCGAGCAGCAGCCCAGCCCCTCTTCGCGCTGGCTTTCTCCTCCTCCCACCCCGCCGTCGAGGCTCGTGCTTCTTCGCGCGCCGTTCTTAGGTCGGCCTTCGTCGCCTGTAGGAGGGCTTCCACCTCGGCCTTGTCGCGCGAGAGCTGATTGATGGCCCAAAACAAAACAAAAACAAAAACACGCAGAAAAATAAGACTTTCGTGCATACAGTATGTTTCCTTTTTTGTTTAGGCTTTCCATTGGGTTTCTTTCTTTCGGGGAATGGTCATATTTATGAGTGATCAACGTTGAATCTATCGTCGTCCAATAGGCTACTGCTGTAGCCCAATAGGCTACTGCCGTACTTCAATAGCAACTGTAGTCCAATAGGCTTCCTTGCTTGGCTTCCCTTGCCTTTTCTTCCTTCTTTTGGGGAATGTTTATGAGTGATCAGCGTTGAAGCTATTGTAGTCCAATAGGCTACTGCTGTAGTCCAATACGTTTCCTTTTTTCGTTAGGTTTCCCTTGGGTTTCTTTTTTTTTCGGAGAATGTAATTGAGTGATCAACGTTGAAGCTACTGTACTTCAATAGGCTACTGCTGTAGTCCAATAGGCTACTGTAGTCCAATAGGTTTCCTTGCTTGGCTTCCCTTGCTTTTTCTTCCTTCTTTCGGGGAATATTTATGAGTGATCAACGTTGAAGCTATTGAAGTCCAATAGGCTACTGAGGGACTACTGCTGTGGGATCCTTTTTTCAGGAATATCATTGTAATGGAGATGCGCTAAGGAAGCCCTGCGGTAATGTGGACTATCGACCATTTATTTTCCGGAAAATTCTCGGAATTGGAGATGCATTGAGGAGCTGAGGAGTTAGCGTGGACTATACCGGTATATCAGCCATTTGTTTTAATGGAAATTTCTCGGAATTGGAGATGCAATGAGGAGTTCAAAAAGTGTGGATAATCAACCATTTTGCTCGAAGCTACTGACACGTTACACCGCGACACCCTTCGCACCTCGCCCCTCTCGGAAGACGCCTCTTGCAACTGGACCTCCGCCGCTGCCCGCAGGCGTTGCTCTCCCGCTAGGTCTCCTTTTAGGGAGGCGATTTCGAGGTTTTTGGCGCGGGTTTCTCGCCCCACGCACCGCAGGGCGTCTTCCTTCGAGCGTACCGCCTGTGTTCTCGATACACGGTGGGGGGTGGGTGGGGGGTTCGGGGGACTGAAGGTTCAGGTTTGCCTTGATATCGGTGTGTTGTTGTTGTTGTTGTTGTTGTTGTTGTTGCTGTTGTTGCTGTAAATGCAGTTTTCGTGAATGTGGTGTTATTGTTATTGTTGTTGTTGTTGTTGCTGCTGCTGTGAACGTAGTTTTCGTGAATGTGGTGTTATTGTTATTGTTGCTGTTGTTGCTGCTGCTGCTGTGAACGTGGTTTTCGTGAATGTGGTGTTATTGTGGTTGTTGCTGTGGCTGTTGTTGTGGCTGCCATTATTGTTGTTGGAATAGTAGTTGTGGTCGTGGCTGTAGTTGTCAACGCTATTCTGCTTGGCTCATGCCGACCATCCTTATCGCTCACCATTGTGCCTTTTTTTCGTCATGCATAGAATCTCCGGAGGTTCCAGGCAGAGGTCCCTCTCCCTATCCCCGCTACTCCTCTTTCCAGTACACCTGGTACTAGTAACTACCATGAGTAATACTAGTGAACACACCGGTCTCATGCTCAACTACTGCACTGCAGCGTAGTATCTCTGTGTCGTAGTTTTGTGACCACAGAACTGGTACCTCTCTAGGATGAAGAATCGGCACGGACACTGGGTGTGCTGGATGTCGACGGGTAGAAAGGAAGGTTTAACGTGAAGAACACATACGTACACACTGTAGAGGCGACCATTTCCGCCCTCGGATGCATGCAGGGGGCGAGAGGGAGCGTGTAGCTAGAACAAAAGACACTGGTCGCGATGCCACCAAGTGGGGAGGCGCAAAACAATGGTACTATTCATAGAATAAGGCTGTGAGGGGTAGAAAGAGATATATCCTTTTATTCCCTGCAAGAAATATTCGGGTCTAACTTCAAGCAATTTATTTCCCCTAAAACTTGGGCGAAAGAGTGGTAGAAAACGGCTTGACACCCATCTCCACATCTACCCGCACATACTGTAACCCCTTCCCCGCCGCCGCCACTACCACCCCCCCCTCACCCCCA